>JBBPDA010000025.1:17404179-17422649 GCA_037974385.1 Arnoldichthys spilopterus
ACTACCACGGAGAGGAACTTCATACATACATATGCCAAGTTCTTATACTACTAAAGAGAGAACTACAGCAATAGATAATTGACAAGTGCTAACAACAATTGACAAGTGCAAGATTGGCAGTACGTCATGCTGTACTGCCCCCTCCATTTAAACTAGTATTGCATAGCGTTAAATTATAAGAATGCTAATACTCTGAATGACTGCTGATTATGCGAAAAGGGCATATTTAACTGGTCTGCTCAGTTAAAATAACATACAACTATGCCTTTAAAGCTGGTGGTCATCTGGTGAGTTTATTACTCCTGATGTAGTGGACACTTCTCTTTCTCTGTTTCTTTTGCCTCACTATGTTTTTCTGTCTTTTCTCAGGAGGTGCAGATGTTGCAGGTGTCTTGGGGGAAGGAGGTGGAGAGGCTTAAACAGAGCTTGTTATTGCAAGGGCAGAAGCTAGATGCAGCACAGCAGAGAGTAGCTGAGCTGGAGACACAGCTCACCAAGAAGGAGCATCTGATCGCAGAGCAGAAGAAATTCCTGGAGGACGTCAAGTGCCAGGCCAAGTATGAACACACTCTCACTAACAGGGCAACAACATCTGTTGTAACATCTTGAGTTTCAAGATTATATCTGAATAGGGATCGATCATAAAAATGCAGGTTTAAATGTACCCAAGACACATTTAAAAGCATGAGATATACATTTGATCACTTGGACAATTCCAGGATGTGATCTGAGCCATTTTTTTTTAATCTGTATACAAATGTAAAGTCACATTTGGCAACCAGTACTCCTCCCAGTACATTGTCATAATACATGTGGTCCATGCCTGTAATGGCTGATATAACCATATTGTTCTAAATATCAAAGGCTGAAGTCGGCGCCTTCCGCCAAGTTAAAGGAAATGAGCAATGCCATTCAAAATTGTGATTTTTGAGACCGCAACCATTTTTGCAAAGAACAGGAAAAACTGGAAAAAAGAAATGGGCTGATTTTTAAGGTTTTAGGCCATTTAGGAGTCAGATTTCAATCTGACCAACCATAAAAGCATTTGAGTGTAAATGTGCTTTGTCTCATGAAATGGCCTTTTACATGTGTTTACCCACTAGGTGGCACTCACAACAAATTAATATTACATTAATTCATAATGAAGTAATTGCGACCCTCCAAAAAGTCCCTTATCAGGAGCATTAAAAGGAAATCCAGATTTGTGCATAGTTAAATTGTTAAAATATAAACAAAATGAGTGTAAAATTAGAGTAGTGAGCTATGAAATGTGCCATAGAAATCTAAATCTAAGATCACAGTGGTTGTGACTGGAACCAACTGTCCAAAGATTTAATCTCTGTTTTTCCCTTACAGAAAGTAAAAATTCTTCCTGATTTCTGAGATATTGTTTCACAAAAGTTTGTTTAAAACTCTCAAATTTATTAAGATATCAACAACTGCTTCATGTAGAAATGTTGAAAGTTTGTTGGACCCTTTAAAGTAATAATTTTTAGAATGTGCATTCCTCTTTTTCTTTTTCTTTTTTTGAGTTTCAAGTAATAGTTGTCGATTTCTTTCTTTCTCACTTTCTTTCTTTCTTTCTTTCTTTCTTTCTTTCTCACTTTCTTTCTTTCTCTCTCACTTTCCTTCTTTCTTTCTCTCTCACTTTCTTTCTTTCTTTCTCTCTCACTTTCTTTCTTTCTTTCTCTCTCACTTTGAAGAGAAATGATGTTCCAAAGATTTGTATCTTGGTGGAGGGTGAGATAGTATTGACCAATCCTACCATCATCTTTGTCTCTGTCTGTCTCTTATTCTGTAGGGAAGAGCTACAGGCGTCTGAGAGTAGGTACCAGGCTCAGAGGTGTGTAACTCAGGTCCTGCAGACAGAATTGCTTCAGCTATATAGCAGGCTAGAGACAGAGAGTCCTGTTACCACTGCTGCAGCTTCACCAGCAGGGGATGCCAAAGAGCTCTGTGGCCCCACAGAGACCAGGTAAAAATGTCTCTCTCATTTAAGATTTTTTCCATGAGAGTACAGGGTCCAGCAAGCCTAATGGTTACAGCATAGCTTTGCTATTTGCACACAGTTTGCTTCTGTGTGCATCACTGAAAGAGTGCAAACCCACACCAGCAGGATCTTACATATACTTGCATGTAATTTTAAATGTGAAGTATATGAAATAAAACAAAGTTTGCCATTTGCACATATATAATTACTTGATTTGTCATGAAAAGCTAGATTACAAGCAACAAGCAATGTAAATTTAGCTTGTCTAGAAGTAATTGGACCAGCAGTTTGAATTAAACTGGAACTCTTTTAGTTTCCACTGCCTTGAATATACTTAAACAAAAACCCACAAGCTGATGTATCTGTCCCCAGGGCTTTAAAAATACCTAAAGAGTTTTAAGCACTGAAGATGTTTATCTGATCAATTTTTTGTGTTTTTTTTTTCTCTGTAAAAAGTCTTTTTAAGTCTGTTTTTTGTAACATCAGTAAAGTCTCTTTGACGGCAGCTTTGCTATTTTTTGTACATTTATAGCAGCAGTGTGATAATTTTATGGACACATACCTCTGGTTGTTTCTGCACTACTTTTGTTTTTCACCACTGCTTGTTACCTTGTACTCCTGCAGTGTGATCGTGATGGATGGACCAGTGAAAACAGCCTCCAAAGTGGACACAGAGTTGTCAATGTCTCCACACGGTAACGGCAGCATTTTACCATCGGGGCAAGCCAAGTCTGTTAATGGCAGGCGAGACACTCCTCCGCCTGTGCTGGTTGAGCCACCACCTCTTCGTCCACACATGCCACTGGGGCCCCCTGGCCCACCGGCCCCCTCTCCAGCTGCTCCCCTCACTGTGGGCTCATACCCCAGTGCCAAGAGCTTCTTGGGCATGCGGGCACGGGAGCTGTTCCGCAACAAGAGTGAGAGCCAGTGTGATGAAGGCGAAGCCTTGCGCCCACAGCTCACTGGTCTGTCGCAGGGCCTGAAGACTGACCTCTGTGTGGAGCTGCCCATAAAGACTGCATCTGGGTCCTCTACAGCAGCTAAAGAGGCACAGACCCATGGCCTACAGAGGGGCCCTAACCGAGAAGGAAGTGGGACCACTGGGGTGCTGACCCGGCCCAGGCAGCAACAGCTACGGATCATGGACTATAATGAAACTCATCAGGAGCACAGCTAGAGAGAGAAGAATCAAGAGAGACTGAGAAAGCAAGTGAGAGATGGTTGGTTTGGTGCTGGTAGAAGGAAAAAGCTGCAAGTTGAGATTGGATTACACAGGACTCTTTTTGATTTAAGTGTTTGTCCCATTCCCCCAAGTGGACAACAGGATTTGGAATTGTCAAGTTATGTTTCTCGCCAAAAACTGGAGCTGTGAAAGGCTTGGATTTAAAAGACAGTGTTGTGAGGTCACCCCACGCAGAGTTGCTCAGTGGGTTTATTTGGCCCTCTTTCTATCCTCGTGAAACCTCCCAAGGCTCATTTGTTTGCCCATTAAATCTGCTAAATTAGCAGTACGTTTTGAAACCCAGCACAAGTGCAAAGCCAAGGGTCAGCCTTGTATAGGCCTCTAGCTGATTGAAAGTAACCGAAGCAATATGCAGTTTAGGCTGGGTGATTTTTTTGGGTTAATGCACATGTCTACAGAGCTCTGTGTGGTGCAGAGTGCTTACACACCGGAATAAATCAGCCTTCTTGTGTCAAGGAGGAAGAAGGATTCCAAAGAGGAAGGGTTCCAAACCCCCTAAAGTGGATGCCACTTTTCACTTTTTTTTTTTTTTTTTTTTAAGTTATGCGTAATTCAAACATTGAGTAAATACATTCATTCAGAATGGTTAGATATGAAATTGTAGTGAAATTTACCAGCCCCAATTTCTTTACAGTGATGGCGATTTGAACCCATGGTTGCATCTCTACAATGCAAATTTAGCTTTTTTAAGTAACTATTCAAATTGTCCTGTAAATCTTCACATCTGATGCCAATGATTAGAGTTGGAACAATTTGGGGCCAATTTTTTTTTCCTGACTTGAGGCTTGAGTTGTAATGTGTCAGAGCACTATTTCTTAAGCTCTGCATGGTTAGATATTATAATTTACCTCCCACAGATTTTCGATATTGGATAAAACAGGACTGAATTCAAATTGCAGCCCTTGGTGTAAAAGTTGCACTCTTTTAAATAACAATTTTGATATAGAAACGATTGATTGTTTAGCCTTACTTACTTAAACGCTTCCAATGTCTGGTTCCCATCAATACTGCTGTAAGGTTACGGACTCTGAGTTTCTGTCCAAGAGTTCCACATCAGACCATTCTGAATGAGGGTTTTTCTTAATATTTTAAAAATGCATTATTTTTTACAAATTGGTGGAATTTCCCTTTTAAGAACAAAAGATTATCCCTGAAATGCTTTTACCAGTGCAGACACAGTGTATTTTGCTTTTGTGTGTGAGCGAGGTGGAGAGAGCGTGAGCGAGAGCGTGAGCGAGAGCGTGAGCGAGAGCGTGAGCGAGAGCGTGAGCGAGAGAGTGAGCGAGAGAGTGAGCGAGGGAGTGAACGACAATAAGAGGAGAGTGCTACAAAGTTTAGTAGAGGTGCTTTTTATATTACTAGAATTTTTAAATTATTTATTTTTTGTCTCTGTGACAGACTGCCTTCTTGGTAAGAGAAAAGTATTAACACTCCTCAAAAGAAAGTCTGTAAACAAACACAACTATCTTTCTGAGAAATGCCGGTCCCGCCAAGTATGGCCCCAAGTATCTGCATTAATGGTGTCATAGAAACTGACTTCCTTTGAGATCAGTTGTGCCGAACTGTTACGTCTCATTACACTGAACTGTTACATCTTGCAATATTTGCGTTAATGCCGTGTCTTCATAGTGACATCCGGATCATTATCAGGCCTTATTCTGAGGGCTTCTCTTATCAGTACAGTCAGCATTGCACTAATCAGTATAGCGATACTTGAATATCGTATCCCACAGATTTGATGGAATCTTTGGTTTCTCATTTTTTTTCTCCCTCAGTAAGATTGCTGATGTTTCTTATCAGCAGCTGGCCAAAGGACTTTATCTGTTCAACACTGTGAGATGCAGGCCCCTGTGAATTGCTTGCCCGGTATGCCAGTCCAGCGTGTTTGCGGTCCTCCATTTTTTTTTAAACAGGCCTCATTACTTAGGTGCGTTTTTCAGAGGGCAGATCTAGAATCATCAGTATCTTACACTTTACATGCAGCTTTTTAACAGTGTGGTATAAACCCCTCTATATACATTAAAGCAGAAAGAGGAATTACAACTAGGAATTGGGAATGTACGATGATATCAGGATGATTTTGAAATCTGAAGATTAAAAAAACAAAAAAAAAAAACATTGGCATTGGACATGATTAGACTTTTTAAACTGATCTGATTACATTATTATATGGCAGAGTTTAAACACTGCTTTTCTGCTTTTTATTCATTTTACTGCCTTTATAATCAACTGCAAATCTCTGTAATGCTAATTTAGTTGAATATAGCCACAATTTCTTTATTTTATGAATGCTTACATATCGGCATCAGCAGATATGTACATTAAAATATCAGATATCCCATATCTCCCATAAATAAATTCCCATATCCGTGCATTCCTAACATAAATGCTAACCAAGAGCGCAAACACAACATGTAGAACCAATCAAATTAAAGAGTTTCTGTTCTCTTACCCTCATTACATAGCTGTGTTTTAGACCTTCAGACCTAGGAGCTGTCTTGACATTAATGCCAAATATTAAACGCCTGGATCGGAAAAGTTTTAAGTTTACGTAAAAGTTTTTACTCCCTATTAGTTTGCATATCATAATGATTTTAACATGGAGCGGACAGTCTGAAGGTGCAACAATACATACTGGTTCATTATTTAATCTGTTTACTCTAATCCAGTATGAATGATGTTTATCTGCTATTAAAAATGTTTGCTAAGCAGTTAAAGGCAATGGATCGACCATAGCAATGAGGGCACAGGTATAAAGGTGCTCTATGTAACTGGCTGTTCATTGGCCAAGAACATGTTTGTAGGTGCCAGCGTTTGATGTGGTCATCAGCTTGTGAGGGTGAATTTCCTGGATCTGTTTGAAATTTGACAAATCCTGTTGTCCTCTTGAAGTCTCTGCTGTCATCCCTTCTGCCTTGCTATCTACAGCATGTACAACAATTCACTTTAAATGCCAACAATAGGAACTGCAACACACCGAGATACAAGGTACAATCAGTGAGAACTGAACGGAAGGTTTCAATCGCGCCTCCTCTGGATGGAGAAGGAAGTTATTAAAGCAGTTGCTTGTGTTAACTGTGAAAGATGAAAATAAAATCGTCTTCAATGTTTTGCACTATAGAACGTGTACTGGTCTTCATTATTTAAGCGGTCGTTTTCGAAATGCTGCTGTGTGGAGTGAAGTACTGTTAAATATCATTAGTGTATCATTAGTAATGCATTGATTTATATATTTAATTGACCAATCACCAATATTTGGCCAGGTTCTGGTCAGGATTGTGCATGCTCTTTTAAGGCAATTGTACACTAATACAGTCTTAATGATGATGCTTCAGGGGAAAGTCTAGATAAAGGTCTTCTCAACCTTAGTGAAGGGCTGAGACTCAACAGAGACATAAAGGTTTTTAGACATAAAGGAGCATTTCCCCCACATGTGTATGAGTATGTTCTATACAGGGCTGTAAGCAACACAACGGAAGAAGGAATATAAAGATGTAACAAGCAAATGAGACATGTGAAGCCAGTAAAACTGAAAAGGTTGCATTCTGTCACCCCTCAGGGTTTTGCCTGTGTGGGCAGACAGCAGCAGCAGTAATGACGGGACCTTACTGCAGTTCTGCTGGTCACCAGAGGGCACTGTTGCTCCAGTGCAGCTAGAGCGAACAGCGATCCACAGGTGGAGTAAACAACTCTCGCTCTGTAGCAGGCGAAGCGTGGATGTCGGACACGGTTTAACCCTGCGGTATTTTTTTGGTCAACTTTTAATGTGCATATTATTTCTGAACAACTGCATCTGTGGTCAGCTGCACATAAGCGCCAGCCTGTTTTCTTGTTTATGTGTAGTGGAGCTGACCTGTGTCGAAGTGCGTAAAATACATTAAACGACAGAAGAAAATACTGTAAAGTATAGTACTGATATTACATATTTACACATTGGGCGACATTCCCACGCAGGAAATTAGCCCAGTGTTGCATTAGGTGTTGGGAGTGTTGATCTTGCACTCCTGTGCAGCTAGCTGCGTTATAGCCAGGTTTTAGGTGGAAAACACTCATTTGTAGGATTTAACGGCTCGTGAAACAAAGCTTAACCGTTATAAAGGTTAAAAATAACTTATTTTGTAATATGTAGGGCACATTAGCTGTATAAATCCCGTCAGTTCAAGGCGACGGCTAATTCGATTTAGCTCAGTTTGTGCCGCTAAAGAGTCGGACACAAGCGCTGCACAGTTCGGCGACGTCCTTTGGCCTTGTTCGCTCTCTGCGTCTGTTCTTTGAGTTTTTTCGTGTATTTTATACTTTTTTTTGTCCCCGTGTTTGCTGTCGGGCGTAAGTGATAAAAGCGAGCGAGTGTGATGAGTTTATCAAACGTGTGCATATGCAGTGTTTCCTGACGGACTCGGAGACGGCATGATTAATTCAGCAGCGCTACGAGGGTCACGCGGGCTGATGCGGGGTAATTGGACGCACAGGGAATCCGCAGCAATTTGTGATTTCATCCTCTCCGTGAGAAATTAGATGTCAGTGCAAATATCAAATTGCTCCTCAATGTTCTCAAAGAGTGTATGAAATTTTAAATATAAATCTTTAGTAGTCACTGCAAAGGGATTTCTCCTCTTCTTCCTCCTTCGTCCCTCGTTCTGCCCCCCTCCCCCCCAAAACCGTAACCCTGTTCTTCTGTCAGGATGGACACATGGAGTTAACTTAGGCTTTTTATAAACTTGAAATATTTTTTTCTTTTTTTTTTTACATGATCATGTCATTTTTATAGGAACTCTCACTCCCCACACACATGTTCTGCACATTTTAATGCAGTTGCTGTTTAACTGGATTTAACAACAGGAAAAAAACTGTACTTTTTTATTTCAACATGTTACAAATAGAACTAAATGTTGTGCACAGAAATTAGCAAAAAAGAAGAAGCCATATTTAAATTTAGTTCTCTGTAGTGGCAAGACATTCCATTTGTCCTGGGGTGTTTCAGACCTTTTCCTGTCACAGTGTGTGCAGTGTGTACATAAAGTAACGCAATAATGAAAAAGCCATTTTGAGGAACCTGAACTCATCATATCAGCCAGGACTGCTTCATCTGAGTCTTTGTGATCAACCTCATTTATGTAACAAAAGCTGCAGTCATGCAAAGCGAATGAAGGTGCGATTGAAATCTCACTTTGTTGCGTGTCATCAGTTCGATCATAGTTATATATTTTTAATCATCGTGAAGTCTAATGTTTGCTTAATTGACAGTTTAAGCTGATTTACTGAGGCTGATCGATTCCTACGGTCTTAGTAACAAGCTTATTTACCCCGCAGCAAGGGTAACTTGCATTCACTCTCAAAACAGATCAAAAAGTGTGATCGTGGCTCTGTAACAATCTGAAATGTATGAAGATATCATTTATATGGAGTAGCTTGCTCACTCGCTGTGCTTTTTAGATCCCAAATAGCTTGGTTATGTTTAAACGCTCTGGCTTATTCCACATGGACACACGCTGGAGAGGAAAATGCAAAACAAGATCATTTTTGGTAAGCATACTTTATACTGACACTCCGAAAAACGACATCGTTTGTCCTCATTAAAAGCTTAAAAGTCCATGAATAAATAATCATAAAAGAGGATACTTTTTCCCCCCCTTATTTTGTGTTTGGCTTAATGAAAAGTGCACAGGAAGAAACTAGATAAATAAGCAGTGTAAAGCCTGTTTATCCCCAGGCCCTCCCCTTAGCATCGGCTTTTAGACAGCTGACACACACTTCGGCTGCTGGGAGCGAAGAAAATGCCTATCGTAACCTTAAAGATGAGAGTTAATGCAATTAACTGGGGGTGATGTGGGTGTGATGTCAGTTGAATCAGTTAGCTGAGTAGAACTTCAGAAAAGAGAAGAAAGGGAGTGAGTGAGAGTGCACGGAAGAGGGAGTGCGGAGAGAACCAATCCCAGTGGTTTAATTATTTTAATTATGATCCTCTTTCAGCTTTCCCCAAAAAAGGGGCCATTAAAGGATGCCCGTTTGGGTTAATCTGATTAAAAAAAAAAAAAAAAGCAACAAGATGGAGGGAAAGATAAAAGGCTGCAGATGTCAGGGATAATCAGGGGAGTTAAAACTGCTATTTGTGAACTGGGACGCCTATAAAAAATGCGCTGGGAGTGTGCACGTGTTTATACCTTCTCCGCTCTTCAACACACCTTCCTCGCCGTTTTCTGATTTCCTCAGCATCCCGACAAAAAGCACTCTCTTCTCCGTCTCCCCCTATAGAATGTTGACAGCAGCTGAGGTTGAGCTTGATGTGCACGACTTGATAAACTGCAGTGTGTGTACGAACAGTTTCTAATTTTGATTTGCCAATTTTCCTCCCCATGTACAAATAATGGGATTAAAATTTGTGTTCTTTCTTATGCAATGACACGGATCACGTCTAAACGTAGAACATCGACTCTGTGTTTATCAACAGCTGCACATATGGGCTGACAGTAATAGCTGCAGTCTCTGTTAGATGTTGCCTGCTGCAGCCTTCAGCCTATGTCAGATGTCCCGTCCGATTCATATTTCGGGCGTCTTAATCACGGCACCAGTCATGAGGCTAACTTTGTTGTGACGGACACACTGCCCAGCGAAAGTTATGGAAAAAGCCTGGCTAAAACCTGCCCAGGTGTTGCGCCACAGCATGAAAAGAGCAGAGAAAGCTCCACTTTTCTGAATAAATCAAGCAGAAGCAATATCCTGCATGTGTAGAGAGATGGACGCGAGCCCATGTAATATTAAAGCGCCGTGTCTGGCAACGCTAGCAGTGCCACTCCTTTCATTGCTCCTGCTCTCCCTGCTTCCCGGCCATCGGCTCTTTCCTCAAGGTGACACTTCAAAGCGGGCATGCAGACGTGGAAGGCCTGGCTGCCAGCATGGAGCAAGCCCCCTCCCTTGTACCCCCCCACCCCTCCTGCCTCAAAAAGGCGCCTGCTATACCACCCCCCTCTACACTCTGGGCCAGGTCAGCGCCAAGATCCACAACGCTTGCCACTCGGGAGCCCCTGTCAAAGTCTGCCTCATAGCCTTAATTAATAAGACTCCATTCCTATTGCAAACACTCAGAGAGGAGAGAGGAAGCTGGCTAGTGCCTTCAGTCCACTTGTGCTGTTCAGCACTGCAACCTCTGTTTGACAAAGAAAATGCTGGGGGAAGGGATGTGGTGGAAATGAGGAAAGGCTACCTAGCAGTATATATAAATCTTGTGCATTCTTATCATGGGATGTTTTTCCCATTATTTGACTTTACTTTTTCCTTTGTAGAAGTGAAAGTAGTACCGTGATCCATGAGAAATGCCATGAAAGTAGTTGTGGAACAAATGTCTGAAAATGAGATTTATCAGTGTAAAGAACTTATTAACGAACCTTTACATAATGTGGGTTCTCTGTATTTACACATGTTCTCAACATTAATTAATTAATTCATTCATTCTCCAAACTGGTTCTTTTATTTCTGGTCTCGGGGAAGCTGAAGCCAGTCCCAGCAGACTCTGGGCCCAAGGCGGGGTATACCCAGAACAGGAGGCCAACCCATCACAGAGCAACACATAGACAACGATTCACACTTTCACACCTACAGGCAATTTAGAGCATCCTATCAACATATTACAAGCCTTTGAACAGTGGGAGGAAAACTGAAGGGAACCCACACAAACATGGGGAGAACTCAGCGCTAACCACTGCACCACTGTACCACCCTCGGCATCCATTGAAATTTTTCATTTGTTTGTGTTTTTCTTGAATGAAACCAA
The DNA here is from genome assembly GCA_037974385.1 of Arnoldichthys spilopterus. NCBI lineage: Eukaryota > Metazoa > Chordata > Actinopteri > Characiformes > Lepidarchidae > Arnoldichthys > Arnoldichthys spilopterus. Next base: position 17,415,181 of record JBBPDA010000025.1, read on the forward strand.
AATGGCTCTTCTGTAGTATTGCACAAAGAACCCATTTTGCTACAACTGTCTTTAGGAGGCTAAGTCTAAGCTCCCTTATTTCTTATTTACTGGGCGCTGTTGATAGCTGCCCGCTGCTCCACGTGTGCACGTGTGATGGGTTAAATGCAGATGTCACATTTCGTTGTGGTGCTTTTTGTGTGATTGAGTGTGTTCACAATGACAAGTAAGTCACTTTCACCTTCAAATTCTGTAATTTGTATATTAGTTAGTCATAATAATACCTAGTAGTTAAAACATGTAGACCTGCAGTTTAATCTGTTGAATCCAAATTCAGTTATTAATATCAGTAATTACAATTAATTTGTCAGCAACTAATACTAATATGAAAGTTATGTAGTGGTCATTCATATTTGAATATTTAAGGGGTTAGATGGGGAAAGAAAGAGCCAGCAGGACACCCCTCTGAACTCCTCAGTGCCTGAGCATAGTCTACAAGAGTAAAAGCACTTCTTTCACACATCCTCCCCATGTCACATATGATGTGAGTGTGTGTACTGTTTGGCTTATTAGAGTTGGAGCACGAACATATCAGCAGCATCAGCTGGGTCTGACCGTAATCACCCCTCAAACCTAGAGGGAGAGTTTTACGAATACCACCATGATCGATATTTGCCAATCCATCCTAAGGCATGGGGCCAAACAGAGCACAGGTGTGGGGGGCAGGGCTGGCTGTGGCAGGTCACGGAGAGGGCTACCCTGCCCGTCTGATGTTTGTGGAGCCCTCATCAATGCGTTGAGCCAGCTTCACCTCTGCTGTTGTGGAAGCAGTGGGTCATCTTCACGGCAACCCTGCACAGCGTGCCGCTGATTGCCTGGCTGCTTCCTCTGTGGGGATTGCTTTTGCTTTTTCCATGGTTAGAAGCTGTGCATCACGGCAGCAAGCCGAGCTCAGTTTTAATGGGGACCGCTCTCCAAACTTAAAGGTCGCTCTCCTTGGCTTGTTTATGGGGGCTACTTCACTCCTATCTCCTCTCTGGCACTCACAGTTTGAAGTGTGTGCTATTGGGCTTCTGTGGTACTTCCAGTACTTCACTAGAAGCTGGGGGAACAGCTTTAGAAGTGGTTTCACATTAATGATTGATATTTGATTTAAACCCTGAAGATGTCCAGAGTACTTGATCTAAGGTTTCCATTGGAATGTTTTTTTCCCCCACATATGGATTATTCCAGTATTGAGGAGATTGATTAGTTCATATAACACAAATGAGGGTCTTTTTAAAAACTTACTGTTGTAGCCTATGTTAATAGTCATAAGAAGCCCTGAAACCAGCATGATGGCATTGCAAACTGTTATCATTTTGAACACAGTCAGTGGCTAATGTAATGTACATGACCATAGTCATCTAGGCCTTGAAGCAGCAGGAACATTATTGCCCCACTTTTAACAGTAGTCAGTGTCTTCAGTGTGTGCAGCTCCCAGATGCCCCAACACTTAAACTGAGCCCCAGTCAGTGCCAGTGCCGACTAAAGGAGGGAGTTACAGGCCCAAATGTCAGTAATTAATGAGCCGAATGCATGGCTAACGTTTGCAAAAACAGGAAACATGGCTTTAGGTTTCATTCTGTCCCAAGACTAATGTGTCTTCTGAACAGGATACTCTCTAGATGGCTACGCATTTTGTGACTTTAAGGGAGCTTGGATATGACACAGTTTAATAACTGTATAACCCATTTTGAGTTCCTAGTTTAGACAGTGTATAGATTTTTATGGAAAATTAAGCTCTAAAACTGCAAGTAAAATCACCTATGCAGACGATATATTGTTGTGCTTAGTTCCTGCGTTAGGCAAGCATAAGCTGTAAAATTTTAAAGCATTTCCACACAAAGAGAATTCCACACAAAGAGATCAGTGTCCTGTTTTCCGGGTTGCGTACGCCTGCCTCCCCAATTTGCATGTGTGTGAGGCCAGGCTGGTGTGTGCAGCACGCTGATTGATTCCCAGCCCTATGCACATCGCAAGGCAAGGCGGGAAGCCATAGATTTATTAGCAGGCGCGACGACAAAGGGAGGAAGAGACTGTGCATATGTTAATCAACTGGCTGAACGCTGATCAAAGACTGGAACACGGCGGGCCTCGCCGATCGCCCCGGGGCAATGCGCGCTCTCCGGCAGATTGCTAGAGTGCGCAGAAACAGGGCAACACAGAGCTATGGAAATCAATATGTTCTGTTTGGGGCTGCACTGCACAGACAGCACCAGGGAGCCAGGCTATAAGAACATGCAGCAGATTGCATTAGGAAGCACTGTTTGACTGAGGCTGCACTCAGCAGTCTCTGTAGCTCCATAAGGCACTATGAGTGTTGGCTAGACTTATTGCGATATATAGAGTGTACAAAACACTGGGGGTGGCTGCTCTTTTCTTGAAGTAGACTGACCAGGTGGACCAAGTTTTTGATCCCAAATTGATTTCACCTTCTAAATCCACTGTGATTTGTGGTGGATTGTGTGAGACAGGTTAAAGAAAGACATTTAAGACTTGACACAGTCCAGAAATGGCTCGCTGTTGCAGTAGGTGCCGACTAGATTATCTGAAAAATGAAATGATACATTTTTCTAGCTCAACAGTATAGTATGTGCACTTTTTCTGGATAATCATAGAAATCATATACATATAAAAAATAAAAATCTTTTCTCACTTTAGCCTGAGCTGGTATATTTACTATATTACTAGTTTTACACATCTTTTTGTGGGCAGTGGTGGCCTAGTTGTTAGAACATTGCCCTTGGTGCAGGTCCAAGTCCCAGCCCTGGTACCACTGGGTTCAGTACAGAGGTCGCATGTGTGTGGTTAAGTGTGTTGACAATGAAAAATATGTCACTTTCACTTTTTGAACATATTCCTGTTGTCACTGGACAGCTCAATAAGCTTGCAAGAGCTATAGGACTAAGGAATGCAAAATTGGTGAACCCTGGACATTTTAAGTGGTCCCCCAGTTGGCCTATGGAGTGGACAGCAATATAAGTAAGCCACTCCATGTTTTGGACACTGTTTTAATTTTCAGATGACTACTCCCAGACCACCAGTGATCTGATTATTATGACTACTACAGTAATTGCCGTTTCAGGTCTATTTTGAGCAGTGCCTCATGAACTCTAGCCCCACTTTACGTTTTTAATCTAAATCATATTATTCAGTAACTCTTATGATTTATTTAGTAATCAGTATGAAACACATGTAACACTGTTATGTGAGTGATGAAGGTATGTCTGGATCTGCTGACAGGAGTTTAACTCGTTAATTGTGTCTAAATCATTAAGACTAGGCCCCCAGCGTAAACCCCTCTCTCCTGAACTACTTTTTAGTGTCAGAATTTTGGTCTAGAGTTTATCCTCCTACCTGTCCTTAGCATTCATACTCTGCAAATAAGGCCTGAAAGTGACTTTGATACCAGCTGACCTGGACCTCAAAGCAGAAATGATTGCAGTGTCTCCTCACACTGCTGGAGCCTGAATTCTCTGTCACTTTGCTGCCACAATCTGTTTCAGGCCAGCTTTCTGTAAATACACCTGCGTTTCCCACTAGAGCACATTCTCCTGAGCCACAGCTCCCATAGGAGCGAATGTCAGTTTGAGTCATCTTCCCCCTACCAGCTGACTGCACTTTAACTTTCCCTTCAGAAAGGTCTGTGTGTGCTCCTTAAAGCTCTGTTGTCTCAGTCTATTCTTGGCATAAATATGTAATTAGTAGCTCACAATTACGGGTATTTTGCCTGTTATCAGGGGGTCTTAACATCTCTCTTAAGTGTCACTATATTTTTGGAAGAATTAGCTGTCACTTAATAATGCAAGAGTTTTTTTTTCATTTTGAATTTAATAAACTGTTTTTTTCCTTGAGTTTTGTAATTGAAACGACTTTTTCCCCATATCTTGGCATCTTTTAACTCCATCTCTCTTTGTAAGATGACTGACTTGCGGTTATTATTTTTGTCTAATCTAGTAATGGGATGCGTTTCCCCTCAGGCTAATGCCTGATAGTATTTATAAATTTTATTTGTTTATTCATCCAGTAATCTGCATAAACGGTGGGAACTCCTCCAGGGTTCTGCAGTCTTTCTGTTTTCCTCCCAATAGGGCACTTAGGCTGTGCTAGAAACATGCCCAAAGTGGTAAGGTGGCAAGACTAAGGACTACCTGCCAGGCCAGGCTCACTCAGCCTGTGAGTGGCAGATAATGGGACCTGATACTGCACCTCAGGATGATTGACAAATCACTTCAGGGCTGTTGAGTCAGAGCAGTGTTTAATTAGTCTGTAACTGATACAACACGTAACTGAATCATAATGTGGATGCTTTGTCTCACCCCCCCACAGATACTTCTCGTGTAACGTGTCAGATCTTCATGGGTTGGCCTCTCCTCTTAACTCTGCGAACGGCCAAGGATTACCGAGTGTGCACGATGCCTCAGGCCACTTCTACAAGCAGCACTTTGTAAGTTTTTCATTTAGTGTTAGTTTAGATAAATAAATAAAATAAGTAAATACATGAAATAAGTCTCGTGGTATGCTCAGCTTCTGGCCCTATTGGCTTGTCAAGGGCTCACGTTTTTTATTTTTTTTATTTTTTTTTTTTACAAATAAATAAGTGTTTTTATAATACAGTTTGGGCGGCACATTTGTGCAGGTCCTGGTTTGATCCAGAGGTGCCTTTCGCAACTGAGTTTTCAAGCTCTCTCTGTGTTCTCATGGGTTTCCTCAGGGTGCTCCGGTTTCCTCCCACTGCCCAAAGGCTTGCAATAGGTTGACTCTATACTCTAAATTTAACGTAGGTGTGGGTATGTGTGTGAATGGTTGTCTGTCTATGTGTTGCCCTGCGATGGGTTGGTCTCTGTCCAGGGCGTACCCTGCCTTGGGCCCATAGTCAGCTGGAACTGGCTCCAGCTTCCCCGTAACCCAAAAAGGAAGAAGCAGTTTAGACAATGAATTAATTAATAAGTACAGTTTTACAGAGGTACAGCAAATATTAGGGTTTCATAAGGCCAGGGCCTTAAGCTATTCTGGGGCCCTGAGCTAACTTGATCCTACCACACCCTTGTTAACTCACCTACACATTCATCATTGGTTGTTTCTAAGAAATGTGCATAATACCGTTTAACATGCATCAAAATCAACCCAACATGAGAAAATTACCATAGGCTAAAAGTGAAATCAAGGTATCTAGCTATATCTAACTGTATGTGGGCTTTCAAGGTTCATTGTTCATGTCATGTGGATTAATGTTTGGATGTGCATCATTTATCCATGGTGATGCACTATGGGAAGGTAAGCAAGTGGAGGCAGTGTGATGCTGTGGGCAATGTTCTACTAGGAAGCTTTGGGTGCTGGTATTCATAAAAATGTTACTTTGACATGTACCATCTACTTAAACATTGTTGCAGACCATGTATATACCTTTATGGCAATGGTTATTTCCTAATGGCAGTGGCCTCTTTTAGGAGGATGAAGTGCTCCGACACACTGTAAAAATGGTTTAGGAACAACTTGAAGAACATTACAAAGAGTTTCAGGTGTTGATTTGGCTTCAGATCTCAATCTGATCAGGCATCTGTAGACAAAGTAGTCTGATCTATAATGTGTCCAACTCACAACATTTTGTCAAAATAGTAAATATTATAATTACCCAAGTTGGCTATCAAGTTTATTAAAGATAAAGATATAAAGACATTTAGCTGTTCAGTGAAAGATTTCGTTCATTTTCGTAACCCACAGTAATTCATACCGCTACATGCACTTTGAGCGGGGATGTATTTATGTAAAAGATTTTTGTGACTGTTCACTTCTAGTGTTTGTTAACAATATTAGCCTGATATATAGCCTAATATTAGGCTCCAGTGCTAAACAACAGAAGCAATATTTGGATGCCAAACTAAATTTTGATCTTGGTTGATCAGCTGTGTCTGCAATAAGCTGAAAATTGCATAAGTTAGATGTTTCATCAAACTACTCCTTCAAGTTATTCAAATAGCTTAACAATTTCAAGAAACAAAGTACATAAATGTAAATATGCATTACACACTTGTGTGCCCATATTGACATACACATACATTTTACACATTACATTTTTTTTTTTTTAGTTTTATGAGAACAGTGACGAAGAATCAGTTTAAGAAAGTGGACTGACCCTTGCTGAGTATCCGAAAAGTTTTAATGTTAGAGCCAAGACAGATAATGGCTTTAGTTACAACAGAACCCAATTATTAATTTGTTTCCATGTTGGACAAACAGCTGAGCTGACAGAGATGTAGTATTCCATGTCTGACGTCTTTAATTGTCTGGTTTATTATTATTTTTTAAATGAAGAGTATCTATAGAAATACAAGCTCTTCTTCATAATTGCCGCTGCTGACAAATGTACAGGGCTGCGTTACTGAAGGTATCTCTCATTAGCATCCTGTGATAAAGTGCAGTAGCCTATATGTTGCACGATCAAGTCACTTGCATAAACAGTGCTGTAAGCTAATGAAGGCCTGCTATTCCACACACTTTCACGAGTATTCCATTTCCTGCTGCACAATGTGCTGTTTTTTCTGCTGATCCAGGACCAGCTTTGCTTACCAACGTTTTTTTTTTCCCCACAGCCTCTGTAAGAGAAACTGCGAAACTGATCAAAGGCCAGGAAACTTCCATCACTCCTAAGAGAGTGTAGAGGTAGGCAGGCCTGCAGCGAACAAAATTCTCTCTTATGGGTTCATACTGGTCTCATAATTCATGACTACAGTATGCATGCGTGTGTGTGTGTTGTAGTATGTGCGCCGCTTACTCAATTTAACCTTCACAGCTGCCCAAGAATAGACATTCAGGTAAACCTGGCGGCAGTGTTCAAACCTGTTAGAAACATCTTGACTGGATAGTCAACAGCATAATGTGTTCTCTGTGGTATGGCTGTAGAGGTTATAATAAGGCTATTTTGCATGCTACAAAGCCTCTTGTGTGGCACCTCTCCCCTCTTTACCTTGCCTCCTCTTTCTCTCTCTCTCTCTCTCTCTCTCTCTCTCTCTTTCTCTCTCTCTCTCTTTGTCTCTCTCTTCATGTCAGAACAAATGCTTATTTATACTCGCAGGGAAAACAGCTGTTTGGAGGCACCAGTCGACTGGGTGACAAAAGCATTGTGAATATGTAATGAGGCAAACACGGAGTCTGTCTCTGTGCACGGCAGGACGCCTCACTCTGCGAAACAAATAAAGCAAACAAAACGAACGGCAGCAGCGGTGGCGGGAAGCGATGTGGCAAAGTTTAATGCGCTCGGTAATTACATTTAGCCAAGCAGCAAAAAGAGTGTCAGGCACAGGCAGCAAGGGCCCATGGCGCAGTTCCCTCTTTTTCTGCTCCACACTCTCACTTTTCCTGACTGCCTTCCCCATTTTCTCTCTCTCTCTCTCTCTCTCTCTCTCTCTCTCTCTCTCTCTCTCTCTCTCTCTCTCTCTCTCTCTCTC
>JBBPDA010000025.1:17438865-17461868 GCA_037974385.1 Arnoldichthys spilopterus
ATATATACATACATGTATAACTCCACACCCTGAAGTTGAAAACAGAAGGGAAATGAGTGTGTGTAGAGGTCTAAAGAGGCCTGTGGATTGAAGAGAGAAGCCTCTGATGTGCTGTCTGTCTGTCTGCATGTCGTCCTGTCAACTCTCATTTATCCTCCTCTGTGCTTTCTATTTCCCCCTGTCTGCCTCATCCACATGTTTTGCTCTCCATCATAACCGATAAAGTGAAAGAAAAGATAGAAATCCAGTTCAAAGCTACATGTGTACTACAGCTTGTACCAGCATGATGTGTTCCATTCTGTCTTCTCCTGTAAGACTCGAATGACAATCCTGACTTTTTTAATTGTTAAAATACATTTTTTATTTTGACAATGGCTTATGAAACTTAGCATCATGTGAATTTTATTTGACTTTTTAATATGCTTCATTGACTCATCATGATGTTTATTCCATTTGAGCAGGCATTTCATAGTAAAAGTCACAAAGTCTTAAAAATAAAGCTCAGATAACTGCACATATGGCATCAACAGAAGCATCAGTCTTTACCACAGAGCCCCCTTTCACCAGTAGGTGGCAGTGCGAAGACCGGCAGAGAATGTTGATTTATTTATCTCTGTTGGCATTAAAGCACTGTACACCTGATAAAGGGGGTGTCACGAGGGCCCTGACAGCCTCAGAGGCAGCAGGGTTTGTGCGATTTGGCTGCTGCGCCGGCAGAACAAGGAGTGTCTGTGGCAACTTTTTGAAGTTTTGACAGACGAAGAGCCTCTGAACATCCCTTAATCTTCCCTTTCCTCCGACAGAAAACATGCGCATCGTGCTGTTTGCTTCCGCTTCTTAATGACACAAACCATTCACCCACCACACATGACAGCATTTCATCTAGCCCTAATGCGTGCTGGCTGATGCCTTCAAACGCACTAGCTCCTCTGCCTCTCCAAGGTAAAAAGCAAAGAAAGGGGGAGAGAGAAGACGAGGCCCCTCAGCACACAGATGATGGCTTCTCATGCGTTGCCTGCATTTTTTTGATCGCACCTGAGTGGTTTTGTTGGCGGCACGCAGAAACACACAGGGAAAGTGCTGTGTGTGATGCGCTGAAGATCAGATCAATAGATTGCTACTGTACAAGGCTGCCTCCGTCTGAACTGATTGGCCTGCAGCAGGCATTGACGAGAGACGTGTTTGCAGGCTGTGTGTTTTAAGTGCCGTAGTCAATCTGGCTCATGCACCATAAAGCAAAACAAAGTGGGATTAGTGTCTTTTAAAAGAGGTTTCTATGTCTAAAGGGAAATTAGGGATCCTTTATTGGTTACACCATGGCTTATTTTTCTTTAAAGCTAGGGTTTTGGGGAAAAAAATCATCATTTTCCCCTTACCACAAATGTGGTCAATCAGCTAAAACGTGTTTGGTGTCTAGAGTTTGCTACTTGAGTTGTACTGGACACAAGGGGCATATCTTGATCACAGGTCGCAAACGGGCACACTCTATATTATGGAAGGCCCAAACCAACCTCAATAGTTTTCAGTGTACTTTAAAAACAGAAAGCTCCCTTTTTAAACTGAAAAACGTAGCCAGGAGAAGCTGCCCAACCAGACTCAACTGAAATCCCTCTTATGTGTCAAAGTACTGATTTGGATACTGAGTCTTATTTGCTTTAGACACATTTTTGTCTATCAAGACTTCTCATTGTTCTATAAATGCTTTTATTTTATTTTGCATGAACAATTCATGCTGGTTGGATAACACAAGCTTGAAAAATGAGAAGTTTTTAATTGCATAATGTCCCTTTAATTTGGAATACATCATAAATGGTGTATTACATTTAGGGCTTTGGCATCATTTACACTAGTAATTGAATAATCAAGCAGTTATTATATATGCTTGCAATGTCTATTGGCAAACATATCATTTTACTTATAAATGCGATAGTTGTGACTGCAAGCATGCATTCATGAGATCCTGCTGGTGTGTGTTTTTCACTTTTTGAGTGTTGCTCACAAAAGTGACTTCAGCACTACTAGCACCTACCTGTGGACAATGTTCAGGCTGCTAAACACAGCTTCATAATGATGTGCAGATAACTGATAACCAATTCTTAGGGAGCGCTCATTTAATAGATTATTAAAAAGAGATAGAACTCATGTGATCATGACAACCCTACTAGTAAGTTGCTAACTTACTCTGGCTGCTCATAACTGACAAGCATTTCTATACTGTTAAATACTGCATATGTCCATTTCTATCTACAGTTAGTTCTGTATTAAGAACATTTGCCTTACAGCCTCACTATGGAAACTGAAAGCATTCAAAGAAAAGACAGTGGAGCAGTATGAAAAATTTAGTGTCTGCATTGAATTTGCACACTGTCATGTAGTTTGGCCCAGTTCTCGAGGTTAAAACAGAAAATGTTTTATATTTTGTTTTACCCTCATGATTGTAGTGGGGGGTAATGTCATATGATCCAGTTTTTTGGGTCCAGCGATGCACTTGCTGGAACCACAAGGTTAATAAGGTTTACAGGTAAAGTAGCTTCCAATCTGCTTGCCTACATTAAACAATGTATGACATCCTTTACAACTTCAGACCTTAAGGTGGCTTGTACTAGTATTTATAATAGGCTCATTTCACAGTTCCAGCTTGCTTATTCCATGTATTTCTAAGTAAAGTAATTATGTCCAGGGCCCCATGCATTCATGGTTTGCATGGTGGCAAAGACCACCACAGTCCATCAGACATAAAATCGTACTGATTGAACCTACCATGTTAAAAAAAACATTAGCTTAGCTATTTATGACCATAATGTTTCTTTAATTAAACATTTTCAAATGTGCTCTTAAACTGAAATCATAACTGCTATAAGAAACTCATAGAAACCCAGGCCCAGATTGGCACAACTGTCTAAGTGTTGGTCCTATTATCATGACATAGCAATTTCAATTCCTGATGACTCTGTGGCCATCTGTGGTTGGGAGTACAAGAGAGCACATTTGTCTTTGCTCTCTCTCTCTGGTTAGATAGGATGGCAGTTCCTCTGCCCCATCACTCTCCTCCTCTCAGTGCTCTCTTCCAAGCACACTGAGCTGTCCAATGATGTTGCCTTAGCGGCAGTTCGAAAAGATCTAGTGGAGCTTCATGTGACTTGGAGGAAGCATGTGCCAGCCTTCATCATCACAATGTTGGTGGGATCCCATGATAAGGGGGTGGAATTGGATCAAACTAAATTGGCAGATAACTGAGAAAAATCATGTAAATGGGGCCTTAACATGACACTCTATGGTACACCTGATGGTGTGCCATAGAGTGTCAGAGCCAAATAAATAAGTCTGTTTGAGATTAATTGACACATTAGCGCTGTTAGAGGGAAGTATGTATTAACTTAGACATGTTTAACTGTTTGCCATAAGCCTCCATTACTTACTAGCAGCAATAGCTTCATAGCTCTTGGACACATAGACTTTTAACATCTTGGGTAATTGATTGCATTTGGACCAAAGGGATCTGAGTGGATCTTAGGCTAAAACCCTGTCAGTGGAAAGCAGAATCAGCAAACACCATCCTGTTTTTGCCCACATGTCAAGGTCACCGCCAGATTCAAGACATAGAAGGCCCTTTTGAGCAGTGTTGCCCCATTAAGCCTGCATATTACAGTGTAAGTTCAATAATTCACATCGTGCTGTACATTAACACTTACCGTTAATGTATAGGTATTTCACACTAGACAGTGGGGAAATAAATAATGTTCTGCTTGTGTTTTAAGGGTATTCTTCCAGCATTTTTGATGATGCCTCTTACGGGGAATCTCAGTGTGTGATTCACTCTGAGGGCAGGGCTGCTCTGTAGTGTTAAATGTATGGATGAGTGCCTGTAGACAGTCTTGGGCAACTGCAGGCAGAAGCAGCCGCTTCTGCTGTGAATTTTGCTCCGATACTATCTTTTACATTTGCACTCTAATGAAAACCCAACCGACTGTTTTGCCATCTTCTATTTATTGATCTTTTCTCGCGCTCTCTTGCTCTCTTTCCCCTCTCTCTCTCTGTGGCTGTTAGTGCAGATTGGAGGAATGGGCCTCTGCAGTAGAGACTGTTAGTGGTAGCAGTGAGGTAGTGGAGGAGCAGGTGGGCAGAAGAGGGCGCTGGGGTTAATTACTCCATTACTGGGTGGCTCAGGCTGGAGCTGTTTAAACAGGACCCTGTCAGTGGGGGATTAGGCCTCATTACTCCAGCTAAAGCTACGCTGCCGACCCTTTCCCCACTGCCCACACCGCTGTGGGCTTAGACGTGCCCGGCAATATTCATACAGCCCTTCAGATGAGAGGTGTGATGAGGGAGAGGGGAGTGAGAGAGTGAAGAGCAGAAGTAGTGAACACAAATCTTGGGCTTAACTCCTCTGGATCGGCGGTATCATCACTCAAGCCGCACTGCGCTACAATTATCCCCCAAAACACCCTGCGCTCCACTAGATTAACATCTCTTCTCCCATTACAGCCTCAACTCTTCTCTTTTCCTCCCCTCTCATCTGTTCTCCTCCGTTCCTGTCGTCCACCAGGCGGCCTGAGAGTGTCTGATGGCATGGGCTGATAATGACACTGCTCTGGCTGATGAGTGGGGATGAGAACAGAAATGGGGTCGAGACTGTGTGTGTGAACTGATCGTGTTGGTCAGAGTGCCAGTGAACCAGGGTGCATTGACTTTTGGCTGGCTGTTTTTTTTTGCCCTTGCAGGGCTTGTTTGCTAACAGGGCTCCTTTATCTGATAGTGTTGGGTCTTAATACTGTTACTGAGTTGTAATGTCATGATCTTCAGACAGCTTGAAGCTGTTTCATAGTGCTAGATGCCTTTATTTGCATGACTGCTTAGAGCCATCTCAAAAATGTACTAAAATAATCATAAAATAATGCTTGTTCTTGATAAATCAGCTAACTAGTTACTTTTCAGTTTGAGTGGCAGAGTATCCATTGCTGTGTTTAGCAGATTTTCCACAAGAGGGACTAGGAAACCCACACCAGAAGCAAACGTTCATGTGTTTGTAGTTACAAATGTAGTATGATTAAATATTTGCTGTTATAGTTTGTATATGATTACTCAATTAATAACTTATATAACTCCTAGTTACATGGTATCACCCCACAATGGCAGTTCACATAAACAAAATTAAAGCAGCAAAATTTGGACAAAATATGAGCAGAATTTTATTTATTTATTTATTTTTGCTTAACCATACTTTGGAAATTTAGACCAGTCTGACCATTGATTCCTTATGGTGTATAACAGCCTGTTATACTTATATATCCTGTTACTTGACTTGACATGTTACGCGCTGATCATTTCTCCTGACCCAACTATTAATTGATTCAATATGTTCATTAAAGGGCCTGTATCCTAGACTTTTCGCTCAAGATTTTTCCCACAAGTTCATAATTCCTCCTTACATGACCATATCCTAACCTCAGGTTGTCCGTTAGATTTAAGCTTCTTTTGTTACTGTGCCTTTAAGACTGATATATGTATAATATTAGGCAGTATGTGAACAGTCAGTTCTTGAAGCTGAAAGTAGTAAAACTAAGTGAAGTGAAAGTGAAAATTTGTCATTGTGAACACACTCAAGCACCACAATGAAATGTTACGTCAGCATTTAACCCATCACATGTGGAGCAACGAGTAGCTATCAACAGTGCCCAGAGAGCAGTCTAGTGGGATGGTACCTTGCTCAAGGGTACCTCAGTGGTGCTCGAGCTGGGACCTTCAGTTCACAAGGGCAATGTAAATATATTTGTTAAATATTTTCTAATTCATCTGTCAAAGGTTTTAATGTGATGTATAATAATGAAGAATTCTTGAAAAAAGAAAATTCCTGAAAGTGGCAAAGCATGTGATTTCCATATTGGACAATTAGCAGCTTTTTGTTATGATAGGCTAGATACACAAATGGTTTTCCACTGATCCAGTGCTGGCCTAATTAGAGGCTGTACTCAGCTTACAGTCCTCCAATGGGCCACGTGTATAGATGCTTCCTCTCCTGCCCATATTTAGTTGCACTGCTTCAAATGGCATTCAGAACACTTGTGTTTCTATGGGAGCTTGTACCGGTGCCCACAGGCAATTCAAAACGACATTTAAACAGAGGGCTTCGAGGAGCTATTTCAAAATCAGAGCCATGAACAGGAGAAAGTCTCTCTTTGTCTTGCTCTAAATTTTGTGCGAGTTTTCTACCTCGCCCAAAAATCGTTGGACAAGTTCACATACTTTTCTGTGCTAGCTGCTTCAGCAGCAGATGAAATTTAGTCAGCATATACAGTTGTGCTTTATAAACTCAGAAAAACACACACAGGGTCACAGAAGCGTGCACACACCAACTCGGAGACGAGTTCTGGCGTCTCCTGAGAGACTGTTAAACATTGCCAATAAAAATCCTATTAGGTATGAGAGAAAACGCTTGATTTCTGGAGACACTGGCTCTCCAGTATGTGTGATCTACCTCAAATCCGGGACAGAGCTACCATTATATAATTGAGGAAAAAATCAATGGAGGCAGCTGGACGTGGCCGCTGTGAGCAGGGGCACATCCATATTGAAAGTGTGCGAGTTCGATCGGTGTCTGGGATTGGCTTAGCTTCACTAGCCTAATCACACACTGCGTTGGTCGATACCATGCTGCAGCTCTTGGTGCCTGCAGAATACGTTAACATTAGTTTTTCTCCCCCTGCTTAAAAGCAGCACCTGAGATCTTAGCCATTTAAAGGCAGAAAAAAACACAGGAATTATATTAAAGATTGCCTGAGGTGAGTGTGAGATTCTCCACCTGGCTGGTTGAGGATGTTTGGGTGGCCAGTGGAGGAGAGAAGAGACACGCAGGGTATTTATTTTATTGACATTGTGCTGTAGAAACTGGAAGATTTAGAGAGGCTTGACTGTTAAAATTCCCTCTGAGCCCTCTACCAACACACACACACAGATGTTTCTGTGAGAAGGATGAAAAGAGGTTTCCAAGCATTCAGTCTGGTGGGGAAATTTGTTGCAATCTGCTCTTAAATAATAATTATGTTACAGCTCATATAAATCTGAAATGGAATCAGGGATTAAGGACTAGGTTGGTCCTGTTCTTTCACATCATTTAACTAATTCCACAAATTTCCAGAAAAAAAACTAATGAAATAATAGTAGACTACTTAGACAACTTTGAGGTATAAGTACTGGGCTGATAAAAGCTTTTAAAACAGCACACATTCCTGTGGCTCAAGCACATTTAACAATGATTGAAACCCTGTGCCTGTGCTTCAAGCACAAATAACCATTAATAAATCCTGTGCTTTAAGCACATTTAACAGCAATGGAAATCAGCATTTCTAGCATTGGAATCCAGTTGCTTGAGCACATTTAACCTTGTGGCTCTAGACAACAGTTCCGAACAGAAACATAGCTGCAATGTATAATATAATGACAAGTGTGCTCTGTCAGTGAGACTCCTACCTCTGGGTCAGATGATCCTCTGCACCTCTGCTGCTGCCCTCGGACATGTTGCTCCGGAAAACTGGAGCATATTTACAGATGAGGGAAGGCAAGTCTAGCACTGCCATATTAATTGCCCTTTGGAATGGCCCAATTATGCCATTAACAGGCCCCGGAGTGGGAACTAATGGCTGGAGACCTAATTTGCATAGCATTAGCTTAATTGAGCAGCATGCCCAGGGCTTGGGGCCTAGCATGAGCACCAGGCCAAGCTAATGTTACTGATGGAACGGTGATGGTCCGGCAGTAGCCCTTTACCTGACAGCTATATTAATTAACAGCTATCCTGTTGCACAGGCTTTAAAAGGAATGAATAAGTAAAATGGGTGGTGATGCAGCATGTAGATCCTCAGTGAAGACATCAAGAAATGGATTAGCCCGTAGTATTGGAGGATGAATGCTGAATCACAATATATTTAGAATTTAAAAAGCTGTAGAAAAGATTTACCTTCAGAGCGCCTGCTGCATTCAAAGTGATTATTTTGCAGTGTTTTACAGTCAAAGTAGGCCTGCTTGCCCCACATTAAGAAAAGTCCAGCTGCATCTGAAAGTTGGGTCAGTGAAGCAGGTGAGGCAGGAAGCTCTTTTGTTATGTAAAGAGCCGCTATTTGATCCAGGAGCAGAAAAAAGGAAAGAGAAAACCGTCCAGATAAACTTGCCTCATCAGATAATTGAAGATGCCTTTGCTCCAGTTTCCCTCCTTTGCATAAGCGTCTGATCAGCTTTCAGAAGCCGCTCATGGGCGAATGGGGCGCCGTACACAGTAGTGGTGGTGGTGGGCAGTGTGAAACGAAGGTTGGAGGTTCAAGTCCTGACCCAGGTACCACTGAGGTACCTGCTACACTGCTCCCCAGGCGCTGTTGATAGCTGCCCGCTGCTTCACGTGTGCATGGGTAAAATTCAGAGGTCACATTTCGTTGTGGTGTGGTGTTCACAATGACAAATAGTCACTTTTTTTTAGTACTGTCCTCCAGAAGTTCTGCATGTTTCTGAAGCAGTGCAGCACCATGCCTAATAGCAGATAGCACTTAACAGTATAAACTGCAAAGTCAAATTGTTACGTTAGGCTAGGTTAGGCTTGTACCCAAGATCTGATTAGCTGTGGGCTGTTGCCAGTTTATGGTAAATATAGATATTTTTTATTTAGAGAATGTAACACACAGTCTGCCTAGTAACTTCTTACCAATGTGCCATTTAGTGTACTTGATATATACTACAGGCCAGAACAGTTGAAGCAAGCAGTGATTTTTCCCCCACAAATAATTTGACTGATTTAAACAAAGAAGTTTATTTCACAATATTCTGTTACATTTATTCTTATTGTAGTGTTTTCTAGGAGAAATGCCTTCCTCACGCCTTTTTTGTTCATGTCCCTTACACTGACCAGGTTTAAATTCTTTATAAACTCCTGATATAACACATCAGGAGATTGTGAGTTTGATTCCCAATGGTGCCACAGCCAGCTGTCTTTGCTCTCTCTGGAGATATTATTTTTAATATCTCACTGTATATTATTAATGTCACTGTATAATACAAATCATGCAATCTATAAATTATCAAAGAAACAAGAATTAGCATGCTACTCCCCAGTTTTTTGTTTATAGTGTTTTTTTATTAGCTTACCCTTATATTCTTATATTAAATTCATGCAGCCTTATTTCCCTTACTGTTTTCTCAAAACTCTTGACATTCACTTCCAGACTATGCTGTTGTGTTTTTTTCTGCACAACTGCATTCAGTGTAATTACAGGAGCAGACTATGATTGTTTCATAGTCCCCCCTCCCCTCATCAGTTCCCCTTCACCATCATCCCCTTCCATGCTAATCACATCACTGTAGCTGAGTTGTGCCCCCCCCCACACACACTCTTTGCCCTCCTCCCTCTCCCACCTCTCTCTCTGCCAGTCTTTAACTACACTCCACTTTGGCCACTGCTATACTTGTTACAGCCCCAACACGAGTGCAAACAATCAAAGTCTTTGGGAGCACTGAAATATGCATGGCTATCCGTGACAGACAGATAAAGCAGGGCAATTAGCCACGTAATCCTAGAGCATCGCGAGGAGTCATCAGCCTCGGCTGTCCTCCCCTCTTTCTCTCTCTATCTCTCTCTCTCTCCCTGTCTCTCTCCCCCTCTCTCCATATCTCTTTCTCGCACTCCTCTCTTGCTCTCTATTAGTTAAATGTACTTTGTGTGTCTGCTCCCCATCAAATCAAGTAACACTTCCTCTAATTGGCTTATAAATAATACAGCAGAGGCCGCATTATAATTTCATCAGTGGTAAACATTGCGGGGGCAGTGGGTAAAGAAACTATCCCTCATTAATTTCTTAATTTGGGTAGATGGAATGAAGGGGAAGTAAGCGAGAGAAAGAGAGAGAGAGAGAGAGAGAGAGAGAGAGAGAGAGAGGATCGGGTGAACGAAAGGAAACTCATATCACCTCAGGCAGAGAGGGAGGGACAGTTGGAAAAAAAGACAGCAGTAGGAGGATGCTTCGGGTGCTTTTGTTAATAGATGTCAGATATTCGATCCCAGGGTTTTTGTCAGATGCTCTTGCAATGAATTCAAGGCAGTGCCCCCCCGCAACCACCACCACCACCACCCCACCACCCCTCCACCCCTCCACCTTCCTTGTGACTTCTCATTCACAGGGCCCCCTCCCCATTTTCTTTCCTTGTTTTTTTTTCTTAAACCAACTTTATGAATATTTCATAACAGGCCTCATAAATATTCATTCTAATAGATTTGCACAGTGGTTATTACCGGTATTCTTTTTAAAAAACAAAAATACTCATTAGAAATTCTTCATACTCTTCCTCTGAAATAATCACACACACAAAAACACAAACACACCAAGTAATTTGCCCTGTTGCAGTAGAAAGTACATGTACACAAATGAAATAGCAGTGCCCTACTGAGTCTCTGACTTTACTCCAATTCAGAGTTTGGTCCCTGTGCTTTCTGGTACACCCATAAAACCTTTGCAGATCTTTGCATTCTGATCCTTTTCTCACCAGTCATCAAAGGGCACTTCCA
This sequence comes from Arnoldichthys spilopterus, assembly GCA_037974385.1. NCBI lineage: Eukaryota > Metazoa > Chordata > Actinopteri > Characiformes > Lepidarchidae > Arnoldichthys > Arnoldichthys spilopterus. The sequence continues at coordinate 17,449,409 of JBBPDA010000025.1, forward strand.
CCAATTTCGAGGAAGTCATTCTGAGCTGTTTTGTATTGTAATTAGTATTTTATACTATTAGGTTATTTATGTACAGTACACAAATGACATGTTTTACATTATTATACATTATCTTATCTTTACTGTAGGGGAACAAGTCATTTCTAGCTTATTGCTGGGCCCAAAAGGATCCACTCACTGTAAACAAAATAACTAGGAAACAAAACAGCTAGGAATTAGTTATGACTGACATATTTATATATATTCACTTAATAATGTGTCCCTATAAGCATTAGAATTGTTTGGGCTTTGATTGTTGTCCAATACTGTAATTATGATTTATCAAATTGATATGCAGTTTATAGATATTGCAGTCTATATATAGTTTACATTTTCAGTTCTAGACTCACAGAGTTTTGCTAAAAGCTGAGACAGGGTGATGAGTAGTGATGAGAATGCATTTTAATTTTAATCAAGGAAAACAATATTTATGAAAAAGAGCGTCTTGGTGGTTTGTTAAAATGGAAATATCTGCTTGTAATTTTTCTGACCAGTTATGCAAGTTTAATATTAATATATATATATTTTTAATTGAGCTCATAGCCCTTTTTGCTAATAGGGTTTAAATGCTGAATGTAATGTGCCAGACTTCCAGTTCTAGTGCAAATACATTTCTTCACCTAAAAACTGTAAGAACAAGTTTTTAAGTGAATAAAGTTATTTGCACTGGAACTATAAAACAATGTATTATCCTGTTAAAAGAGGCCACCAATACAGAATACTATAGCCATAGGGTTGTACTTGGTCTGCAACAATGTTAACGTAGGTCGTAGGGGGTACCTGTCAGAGTAACATCCACATGCATGCCAGGACCCAGGCAGGACATATCCCAGAGCATTACATAACCTCACACCCCAAACTTGTCCTCTTTCCATAGTGCATCCTGGAGCCATCATTTCCCCAGGAAAGCAATGGACCTGCACTCAGCTTTCCACATGATGTAAATGTGATTCATGTGATTATGAAATGTGATTCCACTTTTCACCATCAAGAACTGAATGTTCACTTGCTGCCTAATATATCCCACCCTTTGACTGGTGCCGTAGTAATTTAGCATTATTCACTTCAACTTTCTATGGTTTTAATGTTGTGGCTGATTGGTGTAATTAACATTGCAGCTCATGCGATTTGAAAATTGCACATTTCAATATTACACAATTAATTATATAACATTTTACAAACAGTGTGGAGACTTGAAAAAGAGGACTCAGTACTGAAAATGCTTGTTAGTGTGAGTAGTTTAGTTCTTTTCACCACCAGTGTGAACAATTCTGACTTTGTAAGTTTCTTTAGAACAAAGCATTTCACAACAAACCGCTCTGACAGACTTTGATTGTATCTTAGTGACTTAATTAAGCAGTAATTCCTCTAAAGGAAGGTTCCCTTTAAGGGAATTGCCCTTTAAGTTTCAGGACACATTAATGTTTGTAAAACATGACAGTTTCCTATACTTTTTTTTTGTACATCCACATAAAATCATAAAAAAAATACTTTGTGTGTTAGTTTGTGTGTTACAGAGGACAGGCGCATATAAATGTGTCCTTTTATCTGTATGTCTACACATGTTTAGAGCTGTTTTGTCTTGTAATACTATCTGTAGTAGTATGTGTCACACAAGTTCAAAGCCTTTGCGTCTCCCGTCTGGCCCAGCCCCTCTCAACCTGCTTTCTAGACCAGGTGCTTCCACTAAGCAGCTGTGAAAATGCATGAGTGGCCATCCACTCCCATTGTCATGTCAGGTTAAGTCATAAGATCCGGCCTTTGTGATCCTATTGCATGTTTTCAAACCAAACTTTGCTCCCCTTGTGAAGAGGGTGTTACATGCAATCTAGTGGTGACGTTTTTAGATCTTTGAGAGTTTGATATTAAAGCAGGCCCTCAAATGAACAGTTTTCCCTTAGTCTTTATGGTGAAATTCAAACATGAAAGGATCTACAAAGAGAGGCTGAATCTTCAGAGAGAAAGTGCTCCACAGACTGGTTTGAAATTCACAAACCTTCTTGTGGCCTTTTCTTTATGGAGAGCTGCCAACTAGCATGTCTTTGCAAACTAGAATGATGAAATGTCAATTTGCAGCCACATTGTGGCAGGCCCATAAAGTACACGAAGTGCAATTTTTCAACCAAAGCTTGATGAAATATGAAACAAAACACATTTAAGCAAAGGGTGCAAGATTTCATGCTAACTACTAGGTGTGTAACAATGCCTTAAAAACTTGTGATATACAAATAACCAGAAGCATTCAACCAAACAATCCAGGCCAGCATGATGATGTCATATGCAGTGCTTCTCCTGCCTGCCTGCTCTAGCCTCATTAGATTATGCCAAAACTGAATTGTCTTCGAAATGAAATTTCTTCATTAAAAATTTTTATAAAAATTTTATAAAACAAATTGTGGGCTGAGTCTTCGCATTTAAAGTGTAGGTAATATTTCTTCGACAACTCAAAGAACCCTTTAAAAGCACAAATGTTTTTATTCATGATGGATGTGATAAATGGTTGCTTACATAGGTCCTTCTATTCAGCCTACAGCAGATTAGCCCCACCCATTTATGCTGAATTTATAAAAATTGTTTATTGTTTTTTTTAACAAGGCACATATATCAGTGTTGAAGGAACAGTAATAAAAGAAACAGCCTGTTTAATTCCCTGGAAAAAAAGGGGGGTTTGGCTTTTGTCATTTAAAAACCAAGTGAACGTCGTAAATACATCCCTACGAAAAAGTAAAATGCAAGACAAATGCTGTATATGAGACCTTAAAAGGGTCAGCAGTTAGAATCATGAGTCACTGACATTGCTGCCGTTTTTATGCTTTGAACATAAAATCCAAGCCAATTTTACGTTTCAGTTTAGCTACTATAAAATGTGTACTGGCAGCTTTATACCAACTGTACGGTGTATCTTTACCTTATTGGCCACCACTAAGCTTACTATGCTCAGTGTGGCTTTACGAAGGGTGGGAAATACCTGAATATTTTTCATTTGTTACTTCTTACATTTCCCTCCCAAAAAACCTTTTACATGTTCAAAATTTCAATCCTTGACAGTAGCCAGCATGCCAGCATTAGCACTGATTTAGCATTATTAGCCATCACATGAAACGCATGAGTTGCAGTGGGAGTCTTGTTTTCCCTGGCTAAAAAGAGTTCACCATTTTCTCTTTTCTGTTCCATTAAATAACATTGACCTCTATCATTCTACTACCACCCAGATATAAGCTGTGGTTCATTGGCATTTGTTTGTAATAGACCTGCTAAACCTTGACTTCAGGCCCCACTATACAGAACCATGAACCTTCAGGCATTTGGTTAAATGGAAAATCTGTTGTACTGTAAAGCATCTATATTCAGTACGGTATAGAACAGTGTTTTAACAGTGAAGTGTCCAAAAGAATGGCTTAATAGACTTAATAGGCTTAATGTCTTCAAGTACAAGTTTGATTAGTTTCATGTTTATTTTTTCAGCAAATGTATTGCTTAACCTTTTTCATTTACCTTTGTTTTAAACTGGCAAATTAGACCTAACAGTTAAATGTATGGCCAACAAATAAGTTTTCTCCATGTTTTCTGGAACACTAAAATTTCTGCTAATTTCTCCTTTGTTTAAAAGAAAGCGAAGGTCCTTATTATCTGTTGAGCAGTCTGCCATCACATTTTACATACATATGTAATATATACTGCGAATACACTCTCTTTTTCTCTCCTGACACTTTGCACTGGTTGTGGGTCTAGTGTTGAGTAAAGGTTTAATTAATATAGCAGATGTAGAGGCCTGTCCATGCCCTTTGCGAAGGTCCACATTAGTTCCACTTGAGAGACTCAGCACCGGTGAACAAGCAGTGTGGCCACCAATTGACATCTCAACCCCACCCCCATACAAGCACTGGCCAGTCACGGGTCACTGGCAGCATCCCCGAAGGGCCATGTAGCCGTTAAAGGACCATGTTAACAGCCTGATTTGAAAATCTGTGGTAAAAAACAAGAGGCCGTAGACAAGCCAGAGACAGACTTAATTACTGATGACAAGTTTGAAGGTACGCTTCTCCACTGAATACTTTAAGGCTACAGAGGAATCATATTCATGCAGGGTGCATACGCTGTGGAGCCCAGCCACATCAGAAAGACTTCTTCCACAAAACCGCTCCCATACACTGTTTTATTGATGTCAGCCAAATCTTTCTTCCCCTCTGCGGAAACAATGTGAGTTTCTTCATTAAGTAGTCAATTTTTCTGGCAAAATGAAATATGTTCTGCATATTTTATTGAATTCAAACTCACATAAAAATTAACATACTTTATTTCTCTGTACCTTTATATAGCCATATGCAGAAGTTTGATCGCCTGTCAAAGTGTAATGTAGTACACATCCTATACCAAGCATGCACATTTTAGTGCATAATTACTGGTGCTTTATTTTCCCGCCAATAATTTAAATTCAGAAAATAAACTAATTTTGCACTTAAATTTGTCCGTCTTATTCATTTTATTTATATTCGTATCGAATTCACTTTTTAATTTATATTTAAGATTGTTCCTTGTAGAGGATGCGTTTATTTATTTTTATATAGAAAACAACAAAAAATGTCATTTGACCAGGGGTGTTTGAATGTTTGCATTACAACTGTAACCATCATGACCTTACATGACACTATACTTTTCCTAATGAGGTCAACAGTGATATAGAAAAACCTTCTAGCGCTAGAAAACCTTTAAAAATGACATTTATGGCAGCTTAAAAAGTGTACAAATCAGTAGCAGCATTGTGTAAATAATCCATTTCAGTGTTCTGGTTTAATGGTAAACTAAGAAGACTTATGAAATAAACCATTACTTTATTTTGCTAAGTATAACAAAATTCACTTAACAAAAATGCATAACCTTTATTTACATGAAATTGCATTTTATGAACATTTCTTAATAGCAGAAAAAGTAATATAGATGAAACAAAAACAATGTCACAGAAAACTCGACCTATGTGGTGTAGGCCAAACAATATAAAGGCAGCAGAAAATGAAGAAATTTCACTGGTACCTGAAGTCCACAGCAGCCCCCTAAATAACTCATTCCGTGGATAAAACAGTGGAGTTTTGAGCTGCAGAGTTGAGCAGAAAGAAACATGAACAAAATGCTGGGGAAGATGAAAAGCATTCATACTTAGCATAATGTTTTGGCAAAACAAACTGGGTGAAAATATCTTATATGTAGTAATGCAATGCAATACTACCTTAAATTAAAGTAATGAAAATAATCCTGATTACTGTTTAAAGCAGTTCAGCCATGGACACAAAGGTCATGAATATTGTATGGGAAAGAAAAAAGAAACCTCCCTTTGAAGTATTGAGAGAGTGCACACAAAAAAGGAGGAGGAGGGGGCTGTAATTATTGCAGAAATGCTTTCTGACATATCATTATATTAAAGAAGTAGGAGGTTCCTCCAAAACACAACTAACCTCCTCAACAGAGTCAGTCTCCACCTATCAGCATAGCACATACTCACACAAAAGAGCAAGTTCTATTTGACATACAGCACAAATTGCAAATGGGGGCAAATGAAAACTCATGTTCAGCATTGCAAAGTGTGACATTTAGTCTCTACATGACGACTAGTGTGTACTGTATGTATGTTCCAATGAAATGTTGAACATCTTTATTGCTGTTTTCCTTTCATCCCTATTTTAAAAAAAAAAACAACAAATTCATTCAGTTTTAAGACAACAAAACAAAAAAGTGGGCTTAGACATGTAAAATAACAGTATCATGTAGGTATTGGCAGGAAATCATTTTTAAAAATGACCAGCAATTGGTCAAATCACCAGGGTTACACCCTCTTTAAAACCTGCCCCAAATAACCGAACCTGTGCTTCTTTTAACTTTTAGCTCAAATGCATACCTGATGGCATTCACATCTGCCTTAATTTACATTACTAGCCTAGTGATATCTTTTTAAGCTTTATTCTGGTTTAATCTGTTTTTTTTTTTGCAAGTAGTAGTGTTTACTTATTACATGTAATGTGTCCCTTGCACTTGCAATACACAATTACACGTTCAGCTGGAGTTTATCTGGGGTTACTTTTCAGCCATGCTACCCGTGTTACATTCATGGGCAAACAACAGGCTTTTTATATGCACCATTGCCCCCCATTTTGCACTCTACCTTCACAGGCCATTGGGTCGGTTTAAAATTTCACACTGTTTCTTTGTACCTTAATAATTTTATGCTCATACACATGATTATATCCATACAAGATCTTGTATTGAGAATGTCTGGGGACAATCATGAGACATTTTGGGCTAAATGTCCAAGGTATAATTATTAGGGTGGCAACAAGCAGTCCCATGAGACTAATCCAGAGGAGTAGAATCTTGTGCAACTGTATTAAAATAGCTGCATTTTATTTATTTTACTGCATTAGTACATCACTGCATAATGCAAATGCTAATCCAAGTAGATTTAGTCCTGTTTCTATATTGTACAAATGCATGCATTCGCTTTGTTGGTTTATTGGATATTGGCATCAGCCCACATTTCCCATATCAGTGCATACGTGGTTGGTGGACAGTTTTACAGTGACACCTGATTCGGTGTTGAGTGCATGCTTTGTGTATCACTATGAGGATAAGTATCTTCTATGTATCTAATAAACCAATGGCATTGAAAAACAAACATCAGCAAGGTTTACTACATTATGAGAAAGTAAAACATGTCGACTGAACAAGCTGAATTATTAGGAGTTAAATTATTTGTAAGCATGCAGCCATCTTTATCCAGCCTAATCATCAGAGACTTAAACCACCACAGCTCTTGGGTGAGCGATCATCTCCAGTGACCACAGAGGGAGCGGGGTAAGCTGTGGGATCAGTTTAGGATGAGAGTGAACATGATAGAGCTGAACGCCCAGCTCTAACAGGCCTCAGATCCATCTTTTATCTTGTGTCACTGACCCATGTGTAGCAGTAGATGGAACAGGGTGGGGGGTTTGCAGGGTCGAGATACATGGCCAGTATATATTCCCTGTGGTTCCTCAAAAAGAGGGTTAAGTATATTTAACAATATGCACTCTAACCGCCCCCTTCTTAATTAAAATGAGAATCACATCTGTGGCTGGAATCCGCACCTCATTACTCTGGTATCTCATTAGAGGCCTGCCCCTTGGGAAGGACTGAATCAGTCTTAAAACACACTTTTACCTCCGTCTCTCACTGCATCTTTCTCTCTGGTGCATGCTTTTTCTCTCTCATCTTTTTTCTCTCTCCTCATCCCGCCTATATAAAGTTCTCATCAGAAGAGGGAAGGCTGCAGCTCACGGAAATGTTTCCAAAGCCAATTAAGAATCGGAAACAACACAATGAGTCTCCAAGGAAGCGTGCATATCTATGGCAAAGAAGTGTGTCATAACAGCACCAAATCAATCCCTGGGACAACAGAACATTTCAAATGGGAATAGCAAAAGATAGGCATCTATGGCTGTAGGAAAGCTGGCATCCCATTTCTGTTTACACCCTGGAGCGGACCTCTATGCTACATTATGGAAAAACAGAAGTATTGGAATAACCAGGGAAATATCAGGGAACCAGGGAAACCAGAAAATCCAAATTAATATATTTAATATGGTTGGAGTAATTTCAGATTACTCTCATTATATTGGCGTATCTGGTATAAAAGTAAAAAAAAAACAGTACTATTCTATTTTTGTGGCATCCGTTTGGGATGTGGTGTTTGTCGGCAGCCTTGGACAGTCTTGTGGTAACCTCCAATGTGTCAGAAAAGCGGCGAGTCACAGAAGGTACATGGTCCTTGCAAGATCTTCTTTACCCAGTCTGGGTCTATAAAGGGGAGCAGAGGGAGAGGACACCAAAGGGACACCTTTAAAGTGATGCAAGAAACATCCACAGCAAATACAACCTCACAATCAAATTGGTGTTTTCCGTGATTGTGTTTCTTTGCTAGGGTTCACCTTGTCACCCCTCTGTCCTGTCACAATGCAGGCAGAGAGTTGGGGTTTCGTTAATCCATGCATGTTTAATGAGAGCTGATGTCAGTGCGTGCTGTGTTCGCTTGTGTTTTCCTGCTACCATGTAATATTATACATGGGGTAATTGAGGATTTAGAGGCAGGGTAAATGTGTTGGTGTAAGATTTTAAAGGCACAGTGAACATGTTGCTGTGAGGTTTAAGAGGTAGGATAAATGTAGTAAAGGTAAAGGTGTTAGTGAGGCACTAAAGACAGGCTAAATGTTTGTGTAAGGATCTAAAGGCAGAGTAAAGTGTTAGTGTGAAGTTTTAGAGGCAGGGTAAATATGTTTGTGTATAATTTTGGTAGCAGGATAAATATTTTAGTGGCAGCAGTAATGTGTATAGGATTTAACCACATGATAATTGTGTTGCTGTGAACTTGTAAATCAGGTATTACAGACTATAGATTAATGCAGATTTATGTCTAAATCTCTAAATGCCAGAGATGCCTGAAATCACAGGGAATATAGGTGCATGCTTGAAGAGCTTGTGTGTGTTAATGGTCTTGCTGATGTGTAAAAGTGTAAAAAAATTATAGAAAAAAACATTTTGGTTTGTGTATATATTGTCCTGGTGTTCATTCTTAGTCTAGTAAGGTGCGTGTTTGTGTTTGTGTGTATGCTTGTGGTATTACGGTCAGCTTTAATGTGTTTCTATGTGGATGTGGTTGGAGCTTGGACAAAATAGTAGGGCTTACCCTCAGGCTGTGGCACTGAAGCTATGCTGTCCTGCAGCAGACAGCGACGATATGTAACATTCTGACAGACCTGGTATGACCGCACGCACCTACAACAGAAAAACAGGGGAGAGAAAAGAAACACAAGGCTGAGGAAGTAAGCACTTCTCTGTGTTAACCATTAGGGGCAGTAAACTCCATTCTATCCATCAGTGTCTCCAATGCAACATCATCCTTCAGCTACTGGTCTATACTGGGAGTTACTGAATACAGTCCTCAATGTTAATATCACATAAGGCCATTTAATTGAGAATTTTTTACTGTGCTTAAAAGATTTTGATGCTTAATATTGTATTACAAAGCTCAACAACAAATTTATTCTATGGCAAAAAAACAATCATCATCTGAACACCCAAATGTTTACTGGCTTTATATTTATTACTGTATGTCAAATTTTCAAAAAACTTTTTGCCTTATTTAACATGTTTGGAAGCTAGGAAGAGTGAGATACTTAGTGAGAGTACTTAGCTGATGTGTGTTCAAAACACAGAACTGACAGCATGTTATTTTGCTCTACTACACATTAATTATGCTGCAACACTTTGAAAGCTGAAGGTGACTGGCTGCAATAGCAATGTAGCACTTGATTTGATGCAGGTTATTTATTTCAAATTATAATTTGTGTTGAATGCTTCTAGGAAAATAAAGTCACATACTGTTAAAATATATTTCTCTGTATATTTAGATAAGTAGTTGGATGAGAGTCCCAAATATGCAATCTGATGCATCTACAGACAGAATAAAATAGTATACATATTTAAAAGGAGTATCAGACTGAGACAAAGTATAGTTAGGCATTCACTAGGGCCACTCTTAAACCATGTTTCATCTAAACTAATGCACCAATAGCATGCCTGAAAGCATATCACATGGTAGCAATATGTTTAATTTTAGCAGCAATATAATCTTTGCAGAAACAGCACTCTGACAGCATACTAGAATCAGACTTACCTGAGCCATATGTGTCCATTACAGCACACAGCCTGCTTGCGGTCAGTAAAGGGCAAAATCTCTTTACAGAGGCTGCAATGCTCTGGGAATGTCTGCTTGTTTATCTTCTTCATTATGTGACCAATCAGAACCTGTGGGCAGGACATAACAGACTGGGCATAAACCATAAAGTGTTGGCAAGCCACTAAAAAGACATATTCCAAGTTGTCTGGATATCCTGGTTATCTATTTATTTCCAATTCCATCACTGTATATATGCTGGGATTAGATTTGTGAACTGCGTCCTCCATTAGCACACATTTTTCTGTTGTGCTTCCTTATTTCCCCAGAGTTCCTATGCATTAGATTATTACTTTTTTGTGCAAACACAGTTGAAACGCATCACCATCTTTAAATAAAGCCCACGTATTACTATAATAGCTTCTAGCCTGCCTCTGTTTACAGTCGATCTGCCCTTTTTCCTTATAACTGCAAAGCTTTATAGTACAAATCTAATGCGGCAGCTATATTTGAGACTAACCTTTCAACTAATATGTAAAAGGATTATGCTTCCTATAATAACAGAATTCATAAAATATGAAGTTAATTACATAAGCACATAAATTGTGTTATAGCTTACACTATCTTCAAGCTATGACATTTGTGTTGATAGAAAAGTGAGTTTTGATTTACATGTAAGTGTCAGTATCTGCAAGTTATTTAAGTTAGTGTTTCTACATAGATTTAACATTCCACGTGGTGTTATAAGGAATCTGCATTTCTGCATTTTACAGTAGATCTCAAAGACAGACTGGAACATGTTCCAAGTGAACAATGTTTCATATACAGTGTTCTTATACACACTTATACAGGGTCCTAAGTTAACACTCGGCAAGCAACAAATGTAGGTAGATTTTCTGTTTGACAAGTAAATCTCAAGACTATCCACCACACTGGCGGGTAAATGTTTGTACCAAAATAGTCATGTAATAAAACATTATGCTGAGAGTCTCTAATGCATACTGGCGCTATGCTTCTGTCCTGTGTCAGACACACACACACAAACAAAAATGTATGTGAGACAAAAAGTCAATTTAGTATTGCGCACACACATGATTATTTTGTAAACAACACGAAAAATTGGGGACAGAGGCTAAAAGAAGTGTGAAAAGTTTAGAGAATCAACAGTCTAAACAAAACTTTAGAAAAGAACACTTACAAGTCTGCAAATAATTTAGGTCTATATGTTATATTGAATATATAGATTCAGGGAAAAGTGTCAGTTTGGGTAGGGAGGGCTGAATACAACTGCAGACTGTTGAGTTGCTGTGGTCTTTTATCAAGAAAGAATGGGCAAATTCCACTTGCAAAACTGCAAACTTTTTTTTCCTTAGTTCCCAAACAAAAAAAAACTCAAATTGAAAGAAAAAAGTACATGCCTCAGTTCCAACGAGTCTGAATGTGCTCCAGCCATCGAATTCTAAATGTTTTAATATTTACAAAATACATTCAAGTTGGTCTGTGAAAACATTGGCACACGCGCACGCGCACGCGCACGCGCACGCGCACGCGCACGCACACACACACGCACACACACACGCACACGCACACGCACACGCACACGCACACGCACACGCACACGCACACACACACACACACACACACACACACACACACACACACACCCTGTCTGAGCTCATAAACATGCTGCTGTGATTTGTAAGGGACGGGTTCAGTGTGACGTGTCCGTCTCAACATCATCAGTTTGGGAGCTACACAGTTCTGACCCAGCGATGTGGGCGAGAAGAGCTGCTGCTCCTGCTGCTCTGCATGAAATGCATTCTGGGACACGCAGGCCTCCAGCTAATGCCTCCTCACACCAACGACCATTTCCAACCATTCCTCTCTTTTCTCTCAATCTCTCTCTTCTCCTTCTCTCCCCTCACCTTTTCTATCTCTCTCTCTCTCCCCTCACCTTTTCTGTCTCTCTCTCTCCCCTCACCTTTTCCATCTCTCTCTCCCCTCACCTTTTTTATCTCTCTCTCTCCCCTCACCTTTTCTATCTCTCTCTCTCCCCTCACCTTTTCCATCTCTCTCTCTCCCCCCTCACCTTTTCTATCTCTCTCTCCCCCCTCACCTTTTCTGTCTCTCTCTCCCCCCTCACCTTTTCCATCTCTCTCTTCCCCTCACCTTTTCTATCTCTCTCTCCCCCCTCACCTTTTCTATCTCTCTCTCCCCCTCACCTTTTCTATCTCTCTCTCCCTCTCACCTTTTCTATCTCTCTTTCACTCCCTTCACCTTTCCGATCTCTCTCTTTCTCCTCTTATCTATTCTCTCCCTCTCTTTCTCTCCTCTTCTCTCTCTCTTTCCCCTCACCTTTTCTATGACTCTCACTTCCTTCCCTCTTTCTTTCTGTCTTTCTCCCCTGACCTTTTTCTTTCAATCCCCTCACCTTTCCCTTCTCTCTCCACTCACCTTCTCCCTCTCCCCTCACCCTTTCTACGACTCTCTCTCTCCCTTCATCTTTTCTTTCTTTCACTCCCTTCATCTTTTCTATCTCTCTCTTCCCCTCACCTTTTCTATCTCTCTCTCTCCCCTCACCTTTTCTATCTCTCTCTCTCCCCCTCACCTTTTCTATCTCTCTCTCTCCCCCTCACCTTTTCCATCTCTCTCTCCCCCTCACCTTTTCCATCTCTCTCTCCCCCTCACCTTTTCCATCTCTCTCTCCCCCTCACCTTTTCC
>JBBPDA010000025.1:17502131-17517944 GCA_037974385.1 Arnoldichthys spilopterus
GTGGGTGTGTGTGTGTGTGTGTGTATGTGTGTGTGTGTGTGTGTGTGTGTGTGTGTGTGTATGATGCCTTAGCATTAGACATGTCTGCTGTCTTTCTACAATTGTAAGTACTCCCAGAGGAGCAGCATACTTATCCAAGTGAGCATACACACAGGGTTATGTGTGTGTATGTGTGTGTGTGTGTGTGTGTTGGGGGGGCGCCAAGGGGATGGTAAGGGGTAACACCGGTGGCCCCTACTAGACCAGACACATATTGATTAGATAATCACCCTGTCACCTAATACCACTGTCTTTTACATGCTCTCCTGCTGAGAGGGACACGGTCAGTGGTGCTGACTGGAGGGGATCGTCATATTCATTCCTTTCATGTCCACCATCGTGCTTTGTGCCTGTCCATTGGCCCTCTGTTCTCGCTCTACTCTCTCGGACTTAGAGAGGAACATTTTCATTATTTGCTGAGATTGGGATGTCAATCCCTCTGCCCCTGACCCAAGTTTGGAATGCTTTGGGTTTTATTGGGGGAATGATTACTGGGTTATCTCCCCAACATCACTCGAAGCCTTTTACACCTCCACCCTTATGCCTTCAGGCATGGATTGGATTTGATATCCAGGACATTGTCATGGGACCTGCTTACCACTTCTATTCTATTGTTCCTCCACTCCTCCCTCCACTCTGAATGTGTCTGTCTGTGTTTTACTGATTCTGGTGATTTGCTGGATGTGATTTGCTGGATGTGCTTCTTCCGCACAGGCTATTTACCTCAATCCTCCCTGCTGCCTTTCCAATTACTCATTTTACTTCATGTAAAGTCTGGAGAGAAATAGAGGACAGGTGTTTTGTGTGTGAGTGGTGGGGCAGTAATGCTGTTCTGGCCACCTTGCTCCAGGTTACCAGGGTCATGGTGCTACAGCGGGTGATTCTAACCCCACCCTGACCCCACTGACCAACTCCCTGACCCATTTTCATACAACCTCTTTGGACACATGTTTTTCCCTGTTTTTTGAAAATCAGTGGACAACTGAGCAAAGCTTTAATGTGTTTCAGGTACAGGCCCACATGTGTGATGAAATACATTAAATTAAAGGAGATAGCTGATGATATAACATGGTTACTAATACAACTTGTATATTTATAATATAAAAATAATATTGTTAACATCTAAATAATAATAATAATAATAATAATAATAATAATAATAACAGAATAATTCGTTATTTTCCATGCTTACTAATAACATAATAGTTAGAAGTATATTATTAAAACATCAAAACAAACACCAATAATACAATAGTGATATATGTAGTGTAATTATTATTATATTAGTAATAGTATTATTATAGCTAAATAATATTAATATACCTATCTATTGTTAGTAGTAATAATAATAATCATTGCTATTATTATTATTAATAATAATAATAATAATAATAATATTTGTTTGTGTGTGTGTTCAGCAGTCTAGTTTTATTGCTATGTTTCCATCTTGGCATGGATCACCTTTCAGCTGGTTGCTGGTTTTGATGCTGTTTTTCCGTGGCTGCTGCCTGAGGAGGGACGGAGAGGAGAGTGGGTGAAAAGATTCTCCGGGTGAAAATAAAAGACTGTCTCTTCCTGAGGAGGCCAGCAGCACTTTGATTGCCTCTTCACTCCGCGCGCAGCCTGCTCTGGCTTTAGTTTGTATTCGACTCGGCTCTAATCCACCGTGTTGGGCTGGTGTTGGGCGGCTCAGCGCCACTCAGCCCCCCGCACTTCATTAACCCCGAGCCGGGGACAATCTTGCCGGAGAACCGGGGATTTAGCCCCAGCGCGGGCAGAAAAGAAACCCCCCTCCTTTTCACATGCAAAACTGTGCTGCGCGTGTTTTAACGAGGCTGGAGGAGCTTTGCTCGCCATCAGCTGCACCAATCTCCTTCTGCGCTGAGGGTCTGCGCTGCTTTCTGTCAGGGTGGCACTTGTTTTTGGCCACTCAGCTTCGTAGTTTGGACGTGAAGGAGCGCGCAAACCCGGCGCCACCAGCCTAACGCTCTGCTGTACCTGCACCTCGATCCTCACCCCCGTTATCGACTTTCAATTAAAAGCCATTACGGCCTTTTTGTCTGCGCGTTAATGTGGCCATTCAGCGGCCGTGTCAGACACGGCGCGCGCTTTAAGGCCAGTTTCCAACGCCAGGAAGGAGGGGGGAGGGGGTGGTGAAGGGGAGGGGCACGTGGGGCCTGTTCCGCTGAGCAGCTGCCCCTTTAACACCCCCCCCCCCCTCCCCGGACTGCCCCCCTCCGGCCCGCTGACCAGCTGCTGGAGCCTTTTGGCAGCTAGTAGGCGAGCAGCGCCGCGCAAAGGGGGGAAAGGGGGGGATGGAAACAAATGCCATTTTCCAAATGGGATCATTTAGGGCACTTAAAACAATTACACACTCTGGTGACCATTAATATTTCATCCACGTGTTGGTTATGAAAACGCAGTGATGAGGCGGATACTGTTGAGGGTACATAGTGCAAAAAAATGGCACAAGTGTGTGTGTGTGTGTGTGTGTGTGTCCACTCAGATGCTGTAAATGTCACTTGTCGTCCGCGTGAATCATATGAAAAAGTGTTTAAAAGCTCGCGCGCGCTGCTCCGCTCCTGGCCCGTGATCAGGGTGATATTTGTGGTCTAATCTATTAATAAGAGAGAGGGGCGTTAAACTTTGGAGTGTGAGGGGCTGAATTAAGTTTCTGCCGCTGCGCTTTCGGTCTGTAAAGCCTCCTGAAAGTCTCCGAAAGGTTAACGTGGCGAAGGCTCTCTCCTCTGCCTCGTACACCCTTATTAACTTTCCCCCTTTTTTGACGTCTGACAAATTAAATCCACCATGCTAACCAAATAGTGCAAGCTTTGAGCAAAGTGTCTGACAGTCGCGTTGAAAAATTATTCAAACATATTTTTTTGCACTAATAGAATTTTTTCAAGTGTAAATTTGCGATTTTGCTTCTTGTGGCTTATTGTTTTGTAAGCAATTTCAGTCCGATTCTGTTAGGCATGCAGAGTCTGATTAATTATGCCTCTCTTTTCTTATTAGAAATACCCCGATCATCACTGACAGGTGAACTGAGCAACATTGATTGTCCTGTTACAATGGCACCTGTCAAGTAGTGGAAAATATTGGGCAGCAAGTGAACAGTCGGTTCTTGAAACTGATGTGCCGGAAGCAGGAAAAATGGACGAGTGTAAGAATCTTTGATCTTATTGCTCCAAAACAGCAGGTCTTGTGGAGTGTTCCAGTTATGCAGTAGTTAGTACCTACTAAAAGTGATCCAAGGAAGGACAAGTGGCGAATGGGCAACAGGGCCATGGGCTCCCATAGCTCACTAATGCCTGTGGTGAGTGAATGCTAGCCTGGTCTGGTCTGATCCCACAACTGCTGTGGTTTAAAAAGTGAATGCTGACTCTGATAGAAATTGGTTAGAACACACAGTGCACCACAGTCAGAGGTGTTTCAGCAACACGAGGGACCTACTCAGTATTAGACAGGTGGTGTTAATGGTATGGTTGATCAGTGCCCAAGCCTTATGAAACGTAATTTTTTTACAGCCTAAAAATGATGTGAGCTGCAGGCCTGGCCGTTTTGTCACTGTATTTTAAGGAGATTACAGGAGATGCTCAGTTGCTTTCTATCCCTCCTCAGACAGAGTCCAGTCTCACCCTTTTGCAGCTGTCCCCTCCGTCAGGAACACAGGTCGACGGACTGAGAGATTGAGTGATCAGTTCATTAAGATGTACAGTCGTGTTATCGTTTACCTGTGCATTTAATCCTCCAGGCTGGACTCGGTTACAGTCCAGACCAGTAAAGCGCAGCTGCAGCCTTCGGAAGAATAAACCAAGTGAAGCTGCAGATGTGAGGCAGAAGTGTCTCTGGGTCGTCTCTCAAGTGTCCTTGTTGCTAATCCCGTTGTCTAAATTTGAGTGGTTTTACCGGCTGAGGCATTACGCACGGTCATGTCCGCGGTACTGGCCGCAGACACAGATTAGATTTTTTTCTGCCTAAGAAAACACACTTCAGGAGGCGTCTGTCCACTCTACACCTTCTCCACATCATTATGGCACGTCGTTTAGTGAAAGATCTTTATTAGCACATTTATAAAAGTAATTCTCCTTACTTCAGTCCCCCCTCCCCATGCGTATTCAGCAGCTGGAAGTCTTTTTCATTTATTTTCTTTTTTTAAACAAAGTTTATACCGCTAAAGCACAAGGGGGTCTAAAGACAAAAATCATCTGGAAATACGAGAATCACTTCACAAATCAATATTCTCAATATACACCTTCACCAGAAAATGACAGGATATTATTTCAACGGCTTTATACAGAATAATGCACAAATGTCTGCTTTTACACATCGGGTCGGGGCAAAATTCAGGTTAGTGAAAACACGCAGCCCGTCCGCTTATATAACGTTCATCACAACTGGTAAGGGAGTGTTTGGCTCGGGCTGACACCCAAAAAATATTTGCTTTCCACTGTTATTTAAAAAAAATCAAACAGCCCAGTTTTCTCCAGGTGTCTTCCCCAATTACACACGCGTTAAGTGCCATTTATGCGACCATTGCGCACCCGTCCAGCGCCTTCACTTGCACCCTTTCCGCGGCCTTTACGCACACTTTTACGCACGCCCTGCACGCGCCTTCTACCCAGCTGCTGCGCACGCCGCGTGTCTTTTACTCACGCGCCGTGTGCCAGGTGTTACACAGTAACTGTTAAAGCGTTTAAGCAAAGTATTTGCAGCATTAATCTTTACTCGCTCTGCCTCAGACGTGATCATCATTCTTTCGCTACTCCTGGACGTCTTTGTCTCGCGTTAAGCCGCCGAAGATGCCAATCGAACGGGCCCTCCCCTTCCCCCGACTGGTATTAAAAACGAAACGAAATCAAATGAGTCCATATTTATGGACGTTGTTGGAGGCACGGGGAGTTTGCACGTGCTGAACGCGTCCATCATCCTCCTCGGTGGAAGAAAGACTGAAGGGACAACAAAACAAAAGCCTAGATATAAATCCGAGACTTGTCTTTGAATCATATAGACTTATGTACACGGATCTCGATTTGTCCTTGTGAACATTTGACAGTCCGAGCGCGCGGTCTGTTAGCAGCTGAGTTTCATCAGGCAGATGTGGAAAACTGCAACTGCTGCTTCACCATTTATATACAGGGGCGTTCTGCATTAATGATCAAGACGCATCACATCTTAACCTATAATAATATTAATAATGTAATAATAATAGTAATAATAATATGCCCCCG
The DNA here is from genome assembly GCA_037974385.1 of Arnoldichthys spilopterus. Lineage (NCBI taxonomy): Eukaryota > Metazoa > Chordata > Actinopteri > Characiformes > Lepidarchidae > Arnoldichthys > Arnoldichthys spilopterus. Next base: position 17,507,402 of record JBBPDA010000025.1, read on the forward strand.
ATGTGTTCTCCTTTGTCTTTATTATTGCCTCCTTTAGAAACAATGTCCTTTCCCCCCTACGCGTAAACAGTAGTCCTAGCTATATAAATATATCATTTAAATACAAAGGGGAAATTAATAAATAATGGAATAAATTAGGACTGACGGTGCTAATCATTTCACCAACAAGTCTTCTGCTATGTCACTGAGTCCTGGACGTTGAGTGAATACACTTAGGACATGTCTCCAGAGTTTTGTCACCAGTAGGATGTTTTTTCCTTCTCTCTTGTTGAGTCCAAAGCTGCCAGTGTTTCGTGTCTTTTATGTTCTGTTTTTACTTGTTTTGTTTTTTTTAGAGAAAGTCCAACACATGCTGTTCATCGTGGTGGGGTGGGTCTGGGGAGCACTCCGGACAGTGGGGGTAGAGGTGGTGGAGGAGGCGGAGGCTCACTACCGCCGCCCTGCAGGCCGTGCAGGAGGATACGTGGGACGAGGGGGCGCTGCAGGGCCGGAGGCGGGGCCGAGGCTCCTCTGTACAGGTAGAGAGCTGCTCCGGGGTCCAGGTTGGACACCAGGCTCTGGGGGTAGAAGTAGGGCGAAGGAAACATCCGCTGCAGTGCGGAATAATTCCCCGCCTCCGCCAACAGTTCCAGTCCTACCGCGGTCTGCCTCTTCCACTTCGTCCTTCCGTAAGAGAGGAAGGAGGGGAAACAGAGGTAAATATATTAAATGGAGATCAACGTTATTCCTTTTTGTAATAAATAAAAATGTGTTGAGTATAAGCGCATATGTGTGTATGTGTTTGTGTGTTAGTCAAGTCGAACTAACTTAGTGTTTTTTTCCATTAATTAACATGGATTCTCCTGCCCATATATTACCTGACTTTACCTGAGCATAAGGTGGTTGGAAAAAATCGCATCAATATCATATATATATATATATATATATCACTAAGTAAAAAGTGAGATCTGATCATTTGTATATCATATTAAGTCTCCACTCCTCCATAAAGCCCACTAAAATTAACTTTTATGTCGGTGCTGCTATTTTATAGCTTTTTTGCATAATTCTTCACAATAATGTATTATTGTTATTTCTGCCTAGTTGCATCTCTGCTACTGGAAGACAGTGTCTGTCCACATTGTTACTGCTTCTTTTCTGTCCTGTTCCACTGTTTGCTCCTGTGTTTTTATGTCATGTTCTTTCTTTCTGCACTCTTTGTAGTCCTGTCCAGCTCTGCGATTGTGTGGTTTCATGTTGCTTTTGTGTAGCACCATGGTCCTGGATGTTAAACATTTAACACCTGCTTGACCTACTTGACCTAAATTTACTCTTTTAATTTAATCTTTCCCTGAGTTTTTTTTTTTTTTTTTTACAAAACAACAGATTTAAATGATGAAAAAAATTCATGCAATATGATTAGACATCCACGCATGGTGATAGCTATACAAAAATCCCCACTTTATACCAGTCAGAACATATTCTGTGTGATATCACATTTGTTTGTTGAGCTGGTTCAGAGTGAAAATTGGAATAAACTATTGTAACTGTTCCTCTTTTTCCACTCTCCACTCTCTTCCTCCCACTGTAGCTCAGTTTCTTTTTATTTGTCATATACATAGTTATACAAGTACATATAGTAAATGTACCCTGATCACTTCTGAAACTGTGCAAATCAAGTTAACACTTAGATTAAACTTAAAAGAAGTTAAGAAGTTAAATTTAAAGTAATTAAAAATATATAGAGGATAAATGTATCACTGAAGAAGCAGAATGTTAAATGTACACAATACATGTAAATTGTGTATATACATAACTATACATGATAAAGTGCAAAGTGACATGATTGTAAACATTGTAAACATATTTTTTGAGTGGAAGCACGATGACAGGTGAACAGCAGGCAGGTAGAATGTGTTTTATATTATATGATTGTCAGATGACGGTTATTAGAACAGTTTCAAGATGTGGTGGTGTGACCTGACTAAGAATCTTATAGCCTGAGAACAGAAATGCCTGTGTTAAATGTGTTTGACACTGTACTGGCGAACGGTTGAAGCTTCAATAACCCCACCATTTCATTTCTGCTGACTTTTTAAAGTTAAACGTCATTTCTGGCAGTAAGTGTTTTTTTTAGTTTAAACCTTTTGCCATTAGCTATAAATGGTATAAAAACAAACCTTTTACATGTTTCCCCCCAAACTTTAAGGGCTAATGAACTGAAAAGGACAGGAGAAGAAGAGAAACCAGTTGTGATTTTGTCCTTCTCATCTGAGTGGAGGGTAAATAGGAACTTGGCATGTTGTCTTGCCATATGGTGCACTGGGTGCCTCAAAGTTAAGTTTGTTTTTTTTTTCCCTCAGAGTTTGCTAAACCGCAACCTATATATATCCACAACGCAAATCAGAGAATGGAGCACCCGAACCTCTTGCAACTGTAAGAACACGTTGATCATTAAATAATTCATAATTATAATAATTGTCTAACTGTTTAGCTAGAGCTGTTAATAATTCATGCAGCATTGATGCGTCCATGTATAATTCATGTCTAAAAGTGTTGTGTTTTTTGTATTTATTTCATAGGCAATTATTTAGCTGGACAAAGGCCTGTGGAAAGAGGAGAGTTTGTGGAAATCATCTATTATGTCTCGTGCTATTGGGATATGATTTGTTGGTTTCGTGATATTGCACCATGGGTCACTTTAGCAGTAGAATATTATTTTTAATGTATTTCTATGTATTCTAAATCGATTTATTTATATATAAAATTATTTATTTAGCCCCTAAACTGTTTTACCTATTTTGTTGTCAGTAGCCCATGCGCATTTTTTACAGTGGCGTGAAGAAGCCAAATTGCATTGTAATCATGTCAAATAAACTGGTTTATGTTTACAAATGATTTACAAAAACTTTCGAAACAATTTAAATTAAATGAGACTGTTATTCTTGTAAAATAACAACAGACAATTCCCAGCGTTCATTTTGTTTGTTTATTCCCACTCTTTAATGGGATGGACTATGAGAACTGTAAAAGTAATTTGTGTTTTTATGTTTACACTATTTTCCTCTTATATGATTTCAGATTTTTCAGTGTAGTTCAGATCCTGAGGTGTGTTCACAGTCGGTTCACTTGACGTTTTTTTCTAAAATAAACATTTTTGCTTTATTATTGTGCATTAAACGTGTAAAAATATTGTATTGTAAAATATTGCTGCTTGTTGATGTGCATTTCCTCAAACCTAATGTGCTCAGTGCGACGTTAAGAGTGAGGCACTGAATTGCGCAGTGCGGCGTAGAGTCTGATTATGACCTGAACCACATTTCGGACTGAGTGATCAAAAACAGAGGAGAAAACAGTACGGGTCTACATCACCATTTTATTTTACTGACTGCATTCGGGGTTTTTTTATCTGTTACTTCTTTATGTATTTATGCTTTATGAAAATTATTGTTTAATTTGGATTTCACCTAACTTATTTTCAGAAATGTAGCGGGTAGATTACCGAAGACTACCGAAAGAAATCGCGAAGTTTAGCCTAATTTCTATCCTAATTGTAGCGTTATTTTTAAATCTTTACGTGAAACATTTCCATTTTTTATTTTTTATTTTCTCCTGTGTGTGTGTGAGTGTGTGTGAGTGAGTATGTGTGCGTGTGTGTGTGCGTGTACAGTGGTTTTGTACCTGCGGTTCTGGTACCATGTTTTGACCTGTGTATCGGTCAGGTTGAGGGAGGCCGCGAGCTCCATGCGGTCCTGCACGCTCAAGTACTTTTGCCGCTCGAAGCTGCGCTCCAGCTGCGCCAGCTGGTGGTCAGTGAAGGCTGTACGGGCTTTGCGGGGCTTTTTGAGGCGGACCTGAGGACTGTCCCTGCTGCTGGAGATTTCCCTCTCAGCCTCGTCCTTTACTGTTGAAGAACAGGCAGAAGAGCAGGGTGAGGAAACGATATGCTGGGACTGATTAACTGACTGAATGAATAAGTGAATGAGTGTGTGAGTGAGTGAGTGACTAAACGACTGAATGACTGACTGACAGACTGAATGACTGACTGACAGACTGAATGACTGAATGACTGACTGACAGACTGACTGACTGAGGACTGAATGACTGACAGACTGAATGACTGACTGACAGACTGAATGACTGACTGACAGACTGACAGACTGAATGACTGAATGACTGACTGACAGACTGACTGACTGAGGACTGAATGACTGAGGACTGAATGACTGACAGACTGAATGACTGACTGACAGACTGAATGACTGACTGACAGACTGAATGACTGACTGACAGACTGAATGACTGACTGACTGACTGACTGACTGAGAACTGAATGACTGAGGACTGAATGACTGACAGACTAAATGACTAGCTGACTGACTGAATGACTGACTAAAGGACTGATGACTGACTGACTGACCCACTGACTGACTGACAGACTGATGACTGACTGAATGACGTTAAACGTTTAACATTAAATGATTTCGCTTTACTTTGTATTTTAAATACACACAGCAAAAGCAACATTACACTCAGATTAGACACACAACAAGCAATCTTTTGCATTAGTCATATCCTGAAACAGAATGGGATATTTGTGTGTAATTGAAAAACTGTTTAAATGTATTACTTTTACATATTGAGTGGTTAAATTTTGACAAAGTGCTGTCAGAGGTCTTTAGATTTCATAAACAGAAACATCACACAGTGTCCACCTTTTAAACTATTGCTCTTCCCTAAATATATGTTGTGTGTATTTCACATCAATAGGCTATAGGCTGTGGGTCAGGCTTTTCTCTGTGTGTAAAAGTGTGGTGTGTAAAGTTCCTCTCTCTGTATAAGGCTATTTTTTTAAGCTGTGATGTGTAAGGTCCAATATTTCTCTCCATTTACAGTTTTGTTTCTCTGAGCTGTACTAAGACACATCTTTCTCTGTGCTCTGCTGTGCTGAGCCATGCTCTGCTTTTTTACATAAGAGAGGTAAGGCTCCCTTTTCTCTGGGTGAGTCTGTGTTTCTCTGAGCTGTGTTGTTTAAAGCTCCTCTTTCTCTGTGTGTAAGGCTGGGATTCTATGTGTGCTGTGGTGATAGATTCCCCTCTCTGTCTCTCTTTCTCTCTCTGTTAGACTACATTTCCCACTCTCTGTAAAGCAATAATTCTCTGTACTGTGTGGTGGTGTGTAAGCATAATCTTTCTCTGTGTGAGACTGTGTTTCTCTGTGCTGTGGTGTGTAAGGCTTTTTCTCTGTGTAAGAGGACTGTTCTCTAATCTCTGGTGTTGAAGGCTCATTTCTCTATGTAATGCAGTGTTTCTATGAGCTGTAATATGTAAAGGTCTTTTTTCTGTCTAAAGTTGTGTTTCTGTGAGCTGCGTTTTTTTTCTCTGTGTAAGGCTGTCTCTGTGAGCTGTGGTGTGTAAAGCTCTTTTCTCCTGCATAAGGCTGTGTTTCTGTAAGCAGCATTTTTTACTCTGTGATATGCTGTGTCTCTGTGGGCTATGGTCTGTACGGCTCCTTTTCTCTGTGTAAAGCTGTTTCTCTGTGAGCTTTATACTCTAAAGCTCATTTTCTCTGTGTAAAGCTGTGTTTCTGTGAGCTTTATTCTGTAAAGCTCTTTTTCTCTGTGTAAAGCTGTGTTTCTGTGAGCTTTATTCTGTAAAGCTCTTTTTCTCAGTGTAAAGCTGTATTTCTGTGAGCTATGGGGTGTAAATCTCTTTTCTCTGTGTGTAAAGCTATTTTCTTGAGCTGTGGTCTATAAAGCTCTTTTTCTCTGTGTAAGGCTGTGTTTGAGCTGATTTTAGTAAAGCTCTTTTTTTCTCTGTGTAAAGCTGGGTTTCTGTGAGCTGTGGTGTGTAAACCTCCTTTATCTTTGTGTTAAACACTTTTTCTATTAGTGGTCTGTAAATTTCTTTTCTCACTGTGTAAAGCTGTTTCCTTAAGCTGTAGTCTGTAATGTTCCTTTTTTCTCGGTGTAAAGCCACGTTTCTCTGGGCTGTGGTCTTTAAAGCTCTTTTCCTCTGTGTAAGGCTATGTTTCTGTGAGCTGTGGTCTGTAAACCTCCTTTTTCTCTGTGTAAGGCAATGTTTCTGTAAGCTGTAGTGCATAAAGCTCTTTTTTCTCTGTGTAAAGCTGTCTTTAAACTATGTGTAAGGTTCCTCTGTGTGTAAGGTTCCTCTTGCTCAGACTGTTTCTCTAAGCTGTGGTGTTTAGGGCTCCTCTTACAGTGTGTGTGTGTGTGTGTGTGTGTGTGTGTGTGTGCATGTGTATAAGCCTGTGTTTCTATGAGCTGTGGTGTGAGGCTGGTCACAGAGTAGAGCTGAGGAGCAGATAATCCGTCTAATTGAGCCACAGGGGGATGGAGCCTCTCAAATCTGAGCAGCGCTGGGACAATTGCACCCACTCCCCAAATATACACACTCACACATGTACTCTCATGCACACTCTCACTATCACACATACACTCTCACAAAGCCTCTCTTACTCTCACTCTCTCTCACACATGCATTTCTGTCACTCTTGTTCACTCTCACATACCCTGGGGCACATACAGTGTTACACAATCACTTTCAATCACATTCTCACACACCATCCTAAACTCACTAAGCACTTCCACATACAACCCCAGACTCTCACAAACTCATTTACTCACACCTCCACGCTGAAACACTCTCACACATTCTTTATCGCAAGATGATCATGATGGGTTTTATTTTGATCACTCTCCTTCAAACATTGATTTCATGACCCCCAGGGTGGGGAATGACAAAAACATGTCTGTATTAAAGCTGATAATCTGTTGTTGTTGTGTGTGTTTGTCTGTGTGTGTGTGTGTGTGTGTGGCCTACATTATTTTTGCCATCACTAACAAAGCTTTAGTTCAGCAGAGCTGGCTGGTTATAATGAGATGCTAATAGGTAAAGACGGACTGATCATTCAACAACAATCACCATCAATGTTGTCCATTAATTAGAATAAGTGAAAGGGTTAAATATGAAATCGTTGTGCAGGCTTCAAGACTTGCTGTGGTTGTTTTAAGTCTGTGTAATCTCTCACACATTAGCCCTGTGTGCTACCCCTTTACTCCCCACTGTAGTAAATTTAGCAAAACATTTGGTCTGAAATTTTTTGATCAATTAAATATTTAATATTAGCTCACAGTCGTTTTAATGTAGAATAATTTCACATGTTTCTTAATGGCATTTATTTAAATTGGCATTTTTAAACAGTTTCTGTTCAAGATTTTCACAACAATAACAGCAGTACTACTACTACTATTAATAATAATAAAAAAAAATTATTATTATTATTATTATGTTAAATGTATGATTATTGTTATTATTATTATTAATTATATTATATTATATTATATTATATTATATTATATTATATTATATTATATTATATTATATTATATTATATTATATTATAATTGTAGTAGTAGTAGTAGAGGAAGTGTGTCGTTCTTTCTGATCTGATTTAGTCCAGTCAGTTTCCAGCTGCACATTCAACACTGAATTCGATAGATTGTTCACACCACAGCAATAAAAAAAATATTGCTGTGGTGTAAACAATCTATCGAATACAGCGTGTGTATGAATCAATAAATGAATGAATAAATAAAGGTTTTAGCAATAATAAACTGGGCAAGGTGAGAAAATAGATGGGGCAATTTTGTCCAGCTCTGTGCAGAAAAGCAATAGAGATTGTTTTGTTGCTGTTATTTTTCTTCTCTTTCTGCTGCACTGATCCTGAACTTCAGATCAAGAGTTTGAACTCTGTAAAGCTCGCACACGTACATTAGGTCTACACTATAAATTATTTCAGTATATTTCACATATGATATGACGTGAGGCTTCTTCCCTTTGCCTTTAACAGTGCAGCTGCTGCCTCTAGTTGCCTCTTCTAGTTTTTGTGTCTCTAGGCCCGCGTGTGTTTTCCCTCCAGGTGCTTCACCGCAGTAAGAGTGGTTCAGGATGAACACGGATCCACGTGGCTTCATTGGCGCAGTGTGAACTGGACTCTGTTAGGGTTCAGTTTAAGACTCTTTAAAGCTTTAAATTCGTAAAGTTAAATCGCATTTAGTCCAATTGCTTTTGTACTTCACCTGCTGCTGTAGTTTACAGGGGAAATGCCAGTGATTTCTCAGCACTTTTTCTAAGTTAATAAATAATTCGAATTTTATAATAAATCCAGAAGTCACTGGTCCCGGGCTGCATAATTTAAAATGTGTTTTATAATATTTATTAACATTTTAATTATATTTATCAGAAGAACAGCTGCTATCGATTTTACCTATAATAATAATAATAATGTGTTGTGTCGTAATGCAGTGTGTTGTGGTGTGCTGTCTTGTGGTGTGTGATAATATGTTGTTATTTTGTTGGTGTTTTGTTGTTTTGTTTGTGTTCTGTTGTTGTTTTGTTGTTGTTTTGTTGTTGTTTTGTTGTTATTTTGTTGGTGTTCTGTTATTGTTTTGTTGGTGTTTTGTTGTTGTTTTCTGTTACCTTTATACTCGCTGTCCGATGAGGAGTTGCTGTGGATCTTGTCCAGCATGAAGTCCTCCTTACTCGCGGTCCTGCCCGGCTCGTGCTGCGCGGTGCTGTACGGTGCGCACGCGGCCAGAGGCTTGCAGTCTGCAAGTATGTCTCTTATGAGGAACGAGGAGGTGACGGTGCGCGGCGGAGCTCCGGGCAGCCCGAGCAGCGGCCGGCGTGGGGACGGGGGCGAGGAGCACGCGCTACTGTCCCTCTCAGGGTCCCGGTCAGCATCGGAGCCTGGACTCAGCTCCAGCGGCGAAGAAGAGCAGCATCCTCCTCCACCTCCACCACCTCCTCCGCCGCCTGCCCCGTCGGCCTCTCCGTCCAGCAGCGCCGGGGGGCCGCGGGACAGCAGAGAGTCGATACCGAAAGCGGAGCCCGAAGCGCCGGGCGCTTCCATCACCAGCAGGCCGGAAATCAGGGGCTCATCCGAGGAGAACTGGAGGAGTTTCGGGGTGAGTGAGGGAGGATGGCGGGGGGGAGGAGGGGGGAGTTAGGGGCGGGATAAAATTAAAAAAACTAAATAAACAAAAAAAAATTTTTTTATGGAAATAATGCGAACAATTTAAAAAATAAAATAATTCTTTAAATAAAAAATAAATGCATTTAAAATAATAAAAAGTTAAAAGAATGTAAAAATAAATAAATAAAATGCAACAAAAAGAATAAAATTAAAGGTAAAAAAATTTAATTACAAATAAGAGAAAAACATTAAATCAGTAAAAAAAGAAAAATGCGGAAGCTAAAAGTAAATAAAATGAAACAGAAATATAAATAATTGGGACGGGATTGAGATGATGAATCCAGGTGAAAATCCAAAACAGACGCTGAAATTGTGAAATTGTTGTTCATCCAGTGGTTTGGGAAAAGTTTCTTCTTCCTTTAAGAGTTTAAACTTTTTTCTGACGTTAGAAATAAGAAAAGGTTGCAGTATGAAACAGATCCCCGCTCAGCGTCCGGAGTGTGTTCTGTCTTCTCGCCTGTAGCTCCTCGCTCTTCAGGACAGGTCGATGGAGCCTAAACGCTCTTCTGGCCTGGCCGCTTTAATGAATCCTGCTGTTTCTCCGGTGCGGACGCTGAATTATTGATGAGGAGATTTCATATGGATCATTGTGGAGAAACACTGCGATGTAAACACACTCACACCCGCGCGCGCGCACACACACACACACACACACACACACGCACACACACTCAGGTGTAAAAGCCCGGACAGTGCGTCGCGGCGCGGCTGAAAGCAAGAGGAGGAAAAGCAGAGAAGTTGGCAGCGGAAAAGATGAAGTGCAGCTTAAAGACTCGCATCGGGGCGAAAGTGCGGCTTCTGCGCGCGAGGCAGGGGATAAAAGCCTTTAAAATGAACTTTGTGCTGAAAGTGAGCTGATGGTGTGGGGTTTTTTAAAGAGGCCCCTGTCACGTGCCTGCCCGGCGCACGCTCTAATTGGCTGAGTACTGTTTTGGGGGTGGCGACTGGAGGGGAAGTGAGAGCCCCCCCACATCTCTCATTCCCCCACCCCTCCCTAACTTTGATTAAAAGAGACACTGAGTTCATTAGGAGACTCGGATCCAACTGTTTACGGGGCAATTTTCAGCCTGTTTGCCATCGTGACGTCACCGAGGAGGTTTATAATGGGGTTATTATAAGGGGAAGGGGGGGGGGCGCTTCTCCCACAGTCTTTATGCACTTTTACACTGACTGGGGCGGGGCGGGGAGTTGGAGGGGGGTTCTCATTACCTTTTTATTTCAATACAAAAACACAACACAGGATTATTTAAGATCAGCAAGTTTTTGTTTTTTTATTTTTCCCTCTTTCATCCAGAGCCATTTAACAAAATCTATTACACACTCATCTCTCTTACACACTCATCTCTGTTACACACTCATCTCTCTTACACACTCATCTCTGTTACACACTCATCTCTCTTACACACTCATCTCTCTTACACATTAATCTGTTACACACTCATCTCTCTTACACATTAATCTGTTACACACTCATCTCTCTTACACATTAATCTGTTACACACTCATC
>JBBPDA010000025.1:17518044-17529347 GCA_037974385.1 Arnoldichthys spilopterus
GTATGTGATGATCTGTCTGTATGGTTTATGGAAAATTATGTAGGTTGAATGTCAAATCCAATGTTAAACAAGTGAACTTGTTTAACTCCTGGCAAAGATTCATTAATTCATGCTGTTTGTTGAGTTCCTAATAAGAGTCTGACTGAAGTGTGTTTTGAAAATACGAGAGAGCGCTACTTAAAAACACACTGGATAGTGACACTAAGACTTTCAAGTGATTCCATACTAACTTGGACAGCCATCTCATGGGAGTCCTTAGGTCTCATGACTGCTCTTCACGGTTGAATAACAGCCAAGTAGTATGATGGCTTTTTTTTACAGGGACAGGTGACCCTAGGGCCCAAACACTACTCCCTTAAGGGGTTTTCATATCCCATATTGCAAAGGCCCTATACCAACTACTATACAAAATCAAGAGTGTTTTCAGGCTGAAGTAAACAATTTCACTGTTCTCCCCAGTTACAGAACAGCTCAGAACATCATTTAAGTCTTTATGGAACATTCTGAGGGGTAAAAGAAGATTTGTAGCTTCTCCAGTCCTCAAAAGAAGCAAATAATTTTTTATTTGGAGAATGGTCCAGTAACCAATTGCCAACATTTTTGCTTTCATAAAGAACCCATTTAAACTTTCACAAACTTTTCACAAAATGTACAGTAGGTTCTATACCAATTACAGGTTTGTCCTGGAATGTCTAAGCCGAAAGCCCTGTAGGAACCAGTGCAGGACATGCATTACAGTGTTCCAGGGCCTTTTCGAAGGCAAAGAGTGGCCCCGTGCCTTATTAGGCAGTCAGTGTGTGTCATATATTGTTTTATGTTTCTGTTATTTTGTTCGCCCTCTGCAGATCCACAAACACAAACATGGTATATCATTCTGACGTTAAAGATGGAGATGCCAAGATAAACAGTGCTGTTTCTCTGAAATTTGTCACTCATACACATGTATTTAAAAGACATGTTTTCTTTTAAGGGGCTGGTGGGGGGGTGCAGCTGACAAGAAGCTTCAAAGTCTGTGCTCTCCCTGATTTGCCACAAGGTAAAAAAAAAAAACAGTGCTTTGCTTTCTGTTTATTTATGCTGCCCTGTGTTTGTTAAATGCATGTTTGGATAGATTCATGAAAACGCATTGTCACCTTTCAGATAAACTTTGGTGTCTCTGTCTTTTTGAAACAGAGTATAACATGCATTTTGATAAAAAAAGATATGTGAGGAAGAAAAAAACAAGATCACTTAAGTGAGAAAACAGTGCAAAAAAAAAAGAATAAATAAATAAACAAAAAACTGGTGCACCATGGACCAGTCAGGGATGCAAATGATGCACCTGAAAGCCATCAGGTACGAGACTTGACAGAAAATAATGAGAAGCGCTGAATCTTTTATAAGGTTAACACTCACATTTCCCAGTCAGCTGTCACACAAGAAAGAATTTAGCGCATGCATGGAGGAGAAATAAACCTTCATCAGCTCATTAAAGCTGACAGGGGGCTCGGGACCGGCAGGACTAGCCGGCAGCGTGCCACCCCGTTTTGTGTCAGTAATTTGCAGCGAGACATACCTACCATAAAAAAAGGGAAAAAGTGAGGAAGGAAGAAATTAGGACGGGACCAAGAGTGGGAGAGAGAAGAGGGAGAGAGTGAGAAAATATGGCAGGTATTGGTGGTGCGAGTGCTGAAGGATGGAGGTAGCAGGGGTTGGGGTTGGTGCGTGTGGGGAAGATGGGGATGGGGGGGGTCGAAGGAAGGCCTTGGGGGAGGGTGGAAAGATCGCTGGCACGCCAGGAGTCTGATTCTGCTCTAATTGGAAGCATTGGGCATTGTCAGCGGAGGATTTTCAGTCGTTCACTGACAGGTAGAGCCGTCAGGATGATAGCCCACTTGTCAGCGCAAAAGACCAATAAAAACAAACCACTTTTGATTTAATTGGAGGCCTAGCCATGGTGGGGTAGGAGCGGATAGGTGGAAGGATGTGGATTGCTTCAGGGAAAGGTTGTGTATAGGCTGTGTGTGTGTGTGTGTGTGTGTGTGTGTGCGTGTGTTTGTGTTTAAAGGAATGTTTGAGGAAGAAATCATCAGCTTGTTTAAAACCACTCAGAGTACTGGCTCACATCCTTGGACAGTACAGTGCAGGTGTGTGTGTGTGTGTGTGTGTGTGTGGTCAGTCGCTTCCCATGGTGCTGAGGTTACAGAAAATATTGGGTTTGATTCAGTCCCTGGAGGACTAAAGCTGGTTCACCACTTGAATGTTTCTTCTCAAGCTCTCACAGACACTCACACAAACTCAAGAATGTGGATATGGTGATGCCTCGGTGATTTGGGCAAAGGAACAGCTGACATAGCTGACTTCCACTGTGCTACACATGCTATGGCTTGATTGATTTAATCCATGTCCAGCATGTCTCATCTGTTCAGCTGAGAGACCTCATTTGACACCTGTGATCTGTAGTATAACATCGTTATTCATGTTTATATTCATTCATGAATTTCACTCTATATTCATATTCATACAAGATGTCCTTCATGTTAACATTGATTAGGCCTAACTAGTGCACATTTTTCAACAAACACAATTTTGTTCTTAGAAGATGCTTAAGAGGGGATAGGATGATGATAGGATGACAGGATGTTTTCTACTAAAAGACAAGGCTTCTGTAAAATAAGGTAGTCTGGTCTGTAAAGTACCTCCCCATTAGTCACATATGACAATTCAGCCTGCTCAGTAGTTAAGCACCAAACATTTACATTGAATTTATGATTACTGTGTTTCAGCAAGTGTTTTCAGAACACCAGAACAAAACCAGCCTGATTCTAATTCTAAAGGTTAAAGAGAGATTGAAAAATTCACATGTAAAATTAATTATGACTGTGTTTGATATGGAGAAAATAAAAAAAATACACAATACAAGAAAAATGTAAAAGCTGGATCCTGTAATGCAACGTATTGTGCTGTTTTGGACCATTACTATTGTCACATTCATAATGAAATTTTTACCTGATGTAAAGGGCAGCTGGTGTTCTCCAATGGTGTACAAAACTGTTTGTTCCGCATTTGGGCCCATACCTGGGTAGGCATAGGTGCAATGGTATGAGAGAATGATATCTCCTCCCTGACCTCTGATCTCTCTCACCCTCTGTGCCTCTCTATGCTCATCAGTGGCCTAGTGGTTTATAATACTTGACAGAGTTCATGGAAGACATCTGCTGAGAGTGGGGGATAGGGCTGTGGAGAGAGGCCAATAGGGAGGCAGGGGAGAGGGCAGGGATGATATACACTGGCCATCCATCACCTCAGCACCAGGCCAGGATCATAGGCACACACATTGGCACATCTACCGCTGGCCCCATAAAATGCCATTGACATCCGTCATTACACCATCAACTTCTATCGGGCATAGCTGGCCTGACCAATGTCCTTATGTTTTGAATTAGAGACCCCATTTTTGAAAGGAAGTGATCCTAAGATTATTTTCCCTTAATGTCAGTTATTAACCCATAAAACATTCCACAGTATTCTTGGGTTTTATTATTTCAATTGCAGTGTTTAGCTGCATAGCTCCTATATGTGCACAGCATACATTGCACTAGTCAGCCATGACTTCTCCCACTTTTCTCACATTTTCCCCACTGTACTTCATTTGTTTTTTTCAGATAAGTAAAAATAAAACAGAAAAATATTTTTATTTGCATTGTTTATGTTGAAAATATCTCAGCTTGCTATAACTGAGGTGTGTATAAAAGGTTCATGGAACACTGAATGCATTTCAGGGCTGAGTGAGCTCATATAAGCCCCCGAAACCTTGTAGCTATTTGCCTCGGGTGAAATGTGTAACTGTTTTGCACAGTTGCAGCTCACTGTAAATATTCACAGACAATCATGCAAAGTATTTGTTGATGTCTTTTGTGAAGTTTTCACCTCGTCTGAAGTTAAACTCAGGTAATGACAGGTAAATGTCAGACGCTTTTAGATACCAGTGGGATACATGTCTGAAATTGTTTCTTGTTGATGACAGAATGAAGTAAAGAGAGCATCCAAAAGGGATTGCTGTCTGTAGTCTTATCAACTCAGGAAAGCAGTCACGTTCATGTATTTTTTTAGCAAAACTGTTCTCTACCTGTATTCTGCGGTATCCAGTTCTAAATGTGTGAGACTGAGTGAAAATAGGGCAGAGACAGAATGAAGGTGTGTATTTTATTAATAGGTCATAGTTCAATGTTAACTGATGGCAGAGCCATTAGCCAATGATGGGGGGTAGGTGGGCAACACTTGAGCTGGGGGTCCCATCCAGCTGCCACAGGGAGACACACACAAGCTGTTGGACAGAGACGAAGATGCCCCCTATCTTCCAGCCCTTCAGGGGCAACAGAGTTGGCTGCCCCTTATCCCTCTCCCCTCTCTCAGGGCATTTGGGAGAGTCTGGGCAAGTCATTCTTTACATCAATGTATCATTACTTACATATGAATCAGGAGAAGACCAGGAAATGCAGAAAATAGCTTGGTCAGAAGACCACCGGTAAAGATATGTGAGATTATTTTGGAAATTAACAAGCCTATGTTTAGTCCTTCTGTAGATTTGTTATACCAAATGCCCTACTAACTAGGACTGATCACCTTATTCATCTTAAAATAATCTCATAGTCCAATACTCACTGACGTGCTAACCAAACCTAAACACAACCTTATTTATCTCCAAAATAATCCATAATAGTTTGCTTTGGGTTGCCCGTGGATTGCCCTTTCCTCTTTTCTTGTGTCCTTAGCAGACAGGCTTCAAGCGTTGCTCGTATTGGCTGTCTGCTTGGCTTCCAATTTTGGTGTCTTGGGGTTCCATTCCCCTACCTCATGTGATTCCTAGTAGCAGAGGGTTCTGTTTGGTTCTGGTGCAAGCGCGGGGGCAGTGTCCTCTTCTCCCCTGCACACGCCCCTTCTGAAACCTCTTGTGCTGGTTTAAGGCTTATGGCACTTTACAATGTTTTGAGACATTGGAACAGAACCAGCATGTCATACATAAAAAGCTCTCAAAAACTATGAGTGCATTGTACTTTATGAAATGCCATGTCAGCTTCATGTACTGCATCTCATTAAATCCAGTTACACACAAGTTATGCTCCTGTTGTATTAAAACATGTAGTTGGTCAGTATTTGATGTTTTTATAAATATTAACAATATCAACAATATATTCAAAATATGTTAATATTGTGCCATATTAAGAGGTAATTTATCAAAATGGAAATAAATATCTATCGACAGAAGTATATTTGTGTCAAAAATGCTGATATTTAAAAAATACATGCTCCCACCTTTGCCCTTTTTTTAGTGCACCAGTCTTATCTGAAATCAACATGCAAGTGAAATGTGAATTCAGAACATCTCAATTATCACACCTCTTGTCAGTGTTCAGACTGCCCCCCAACCTCTCCTCACCCACAGTGACTTTTATTGCTTCATTAGTGCACACCACATGGTATAGAGCACAGACCCCTTCACTCGCATTCAGTAACTCTGATCAGTGTGCACAAGAGAGCAGAAATGGGCACAAACTTGTATGCACACTGCTAACACAGACACACAAACCACATACACACTGCTTTACAGTTGTTTTGTGAACAGAGTGCCATGTCGCCATGAGTCAGAGCAGCAGGTGTTGTGGAGTGGTCCCGGTTTGCAGTGGTTAGTGTAAGGGTTAGAACCTGGATCGGCCGGTAGGGGGCGGTTGTCCTTGTCAGCAGGTGTGGCCACACCGGACACTTATATTCTGGTAAAGGCTCTGGGTTTTAATACAGGGTCTCCCCACGCCTGCTTCTAGAGGTCCATTTCTCCTGGCGGCGGGTGCCTGGTGCATCATGGCTAGCGCAAGGCAGACTCCCTAAGGCTGTGGGGCCGGGGAAGTCCACGTCTAGTTAGGATGGGGTCGGGTTGCGGCTAGTGGAGCTCACGCCTGCTTTCAGGAGTTCCTTCCCTTTACTTTAAACTCAGAAGCCTTTTCCCTGATCGGCGATGCCTCAGGGCTGCGTACGCTATGCACGCTAGCGACCATCGCGCCTTGTTTACACATTGTACTGGCGGAAAAGGTGTGGGCGTATACTGTTTCCGCCGACGCAAGAATTCAGGGCCGTTGAGCTTGTCTAATTTCGCAATTTCCCAAATTTCACCCTTTTCTCAGGGGTACGAGCCACAGCCCATTTACCTTTTAAACATGGCAACACGGGTTTGCGATCCAGGTGAGGGGAGACTGGTCATGGGTGCCCAATTGATTTATTGATGGTTCCAAAAGGAAACATATAGGCACCTACTTCTCTCTTTCTTTCTCTCTCTCTCGCTCTCTCTCAAATATTCCAGCAATAAATACAATAGGCACGATACAGAATTTATTCTACAGGATTACATAAAATGATATAAGAAGTAATTAACCTAGATTATTATGTCATATTTTTGTTAAAAACATTCTACTGAATTTCACAATTACATATTTTCTCATGTACCCTGTCACTGATATTTTTTTTGTAAGAATTGATTATCTCTTTGAATCCTTGACCTATTGTCCATTGCTTAATCTAGAGACTTATTATTCAGTAGTGTCAGTTATTTAACCACTACAAAGCTAATATGTAATTTTATTATGAGAATAAGGAGCTGAAGTATGGGCCCACATTCAGACCCTTTAAGAGTTTAGGCTGTTAATGTCTGTGGCATCTACAATGGTTCAGCTAAAATACGTGCAAAATAAAGATCAAAAAGTACCTGCTATTGGACTAGCAAGCCATAACCGTTATCATGACTGACCATCAACATGATAGCCATTCTTTCTTTGGCTCAAGGTCATAACAGTCAGCTCCCACATAACAGCTGTTATGTGGTGAAGCCAGTGCTATTCAGTCCAGTATATTCAGGAGTTCCCTTATGACCCAATGTATATTGAGGGGCTTATGTACTGTGTAGGTATTTCTGGACTCCAACACTATGGGTGTGTGAGTGTGTGTGTGTGTGTAAGAGAGAAAGAGAGAGAGCAAGAGAGAGAGTCGGGGGCGGATTGTTGAGAATAAGACCCCAGCAAATGCTCATTAGAGTTGACCTTGGCACCAGGAGCCTGCGTTTGATGGATCGGGTACAGGGCCAAACAAGCCCCCAGGGAGCCATGATCTTATGATCTTATCTCTTATTGTACACACACCTCCCTCCTGCTGACCCCTTCCCTGCTCACTCATACACCGCACAGCTCTGCACGCATCACAGGCAGAATAAATCTGTGTCTGACAGGGAGAGAGGGAGAGAGAGAGAGAGAGAGAAAGCGAGAGAGGGAGAGAGAGAGAGAGAGAGAGGTGGTAAAGATGGGAGGCAGTGGTGGTGAAGGGAAAAAGGTGAAGAGAAAGAGAAATGGAGAGAGTGGGTGCGTGAGGGTGAGGATGAACAAGGCAGCAGGGGAGGAACACACAGAGGGCCCAGAAAAACCAGCCACAGCTCACTGAGGTGTCATTAACTACATAAGTCATTTGTGCTTTTTTTTTCAAACTGAGATGCCTCCACATAAAGACAGAGAAAGAAGAGAAAAAGCAGGCTGGGGAGAAAGAGAGTGAAATAAATTAGCTGTGAGGAAAGAAGAAACCATGGTCCATGGACAAATCAGCCAGTAAGTTTTCATTTAAATAAGAGAACCACCCTTGGTTCCATAAGAAGCTTTCAATGGAAGGTTCTTCATAGAACCATTTTTTGTAAATGACTTAAGTCTGAGGAAACATTTCACAGTCAGCATAAATGGAGTTGACCTCATCTTGTTGGTTCATATCCCTGGTCCTCATATATGTTTATAAACAGAATTCTAGTTTTCGTCTAATTTTTCATAAAAATTTAGCAACCTTTTCTCCCGTCTTTTTACTACCTCCCCTTGCACCAGCCCTACCAGCCCCACCTATCACAGAATTAACTGTTCTGCTAGCTGAGCAGTCCCTCCCCAATTGTTTGTCACAAATATGTTACAGTACAGTGATTTCTGACTTACCTTAAATTTGAGATTGAAATAACCTTTACATAATATTAAGGTTATAAAATATGCCAATTAAAGGAGACACTAAAAAAAACGAACTTTACCCACTTTTTTAAATTAAGGAGCCATTTCGAATGCAATTAAAAGTGTTTTGCTCACAATTGCTTTGTGAATAAGGCACAAAATAAGACCAACAGTTTCTTTTGCAAAAAAAGTTGTAGTCAAAATACAGAAAACGAAACAATTTTCATTCTTTTTTATTGAATTTAAATTCAGTAAATTACAGTCTCCAGGAATTTGTATTCCAGGACACCAGAGTTGGGAACCATAGCTCTGTTCAAATGTAGTGATATGAGAAAATATGTACAGCCCATGGAAACAGTTGGGAAAAAGATGCTTCAATCATTTATTTAACAAAAAATCAACAGATAGAATATTTTTCTGTGGAGAAAGTAAGCACACCCTTGGCCTCCTTAACTAATATTGCCTTCTTTAGCAGAATAAGCATTTTTCAGAAATACCCACCCATATCTGAAACTGTAAAGCATCTCTGATACTGCTACTAAAATGTTGACACAGTTGGTATGAGCTTTTTTTTTACCAAAAAGCTGTCTTTGGGTATTTGCTCAGGTGGCCAGGCCTTGAAATATTGTTAGCCATTAAAATAATATGACGCTTGTGTATCATTTTCCTTACAGTGGAATGATTTTTAAAAAATGATATAGAGATATATACATCTTTTTCTAAACTCTCAGGCATTCACAGCCTTTTTTTTCTGAAGGCCTTGGAGAGTTTTTAGATCTTGGCATGATGACACCCCACTTGCAACTTGATTCCACTTTCAGTTCTTGCAGGAGGTTCAAATCAATGGCACCTAATCTGGGACACATAAATTAAATTTTTATGGATTTTAATATGTGATAAATTTAAGGGTGTACTTATTTTTTTCATTTGGCTGATCAGTTTTTTTTGTTTATTTAAGTTATGGAAAAGATTACAAAACATTACATATATTTTTTGTGTAATTTGTTGTATATTACCTTTATCTGTAGGCACTGTATCAAAGAGTGTGAAATGCTTGTTCAAAAATGTAGAAAAAACTAACAATTTCCATGGGATGTACTTATTTTTTCACATGACTATATGTCTTCTTCTTCACTCAAACAAGCACACTCAATTTTCTCCTCCCATAAACCTGCCACGGTCATAGGACAGGCAGCGATCAGAGGCATGAGGCAATATCTACCTGCAGGATGGAAAACCTAAAGCACCTCAATGCACATGGGCTTCTTCCCACAAAACATTCACAAAGCTCTTATTCCCTCATGCCTCACCTGAATGAGATTTCTCCTCTGGGCCTCTAATGGAACAGCAGGGGAAGATGGCTCTATTAAGCGTTTTATTTCTTCTTATTCTTATTCCTTGCCTGGAACAAAGCATGTGACGTAATGGGCAGCAACAAGTGCAAAATTTCTGTATACAGTGTCACACAGTGATGCAACCACACTTCTGCAATACTCAGCACACAAAGCAGTTGTAATCTGTATTGTTTCAAGGGGAAACTTTTGACTGTAACGACAGTCATTGAGCTTACATTCGTTTTCTGTAGATGTAGCTTGTGGTTTAGCTGAATATTGGCCCTGCTGACATCACTCACATTCAACCAAGCTCTCCCATTGCAAGCAAAAGATATTTTTCCTTGTAGGTGCACATTTGTTGTAAATGTCTCTTGGTGTTAGTTGTCCTTGACAGGGCTATTTGGCCTGTGTGTCAGGTAATGTTTCCACATCAGGCCAGGTGGGAGTGTTGTGGTTGTGTGTGTTGGTGGCAGGCCTGAGGATAGCCATTAGACCACCACTCAGAGGAAAGAGGCACAGATGCCAAGCACAGGTCATCACACTGATGAAGAGAGCCAGCTGCTGACCTGGGGTCAGTGACTCCTGTGAGAGGTGAGCATGTTTGTGTGTTTGTGTGTGTGTGTGTATGTGTGTGAGAGCAATATTTTTCTTTGGCAGTGGCTGGTCAGTATGATAGCCAGCTAAATCTTCTCCCATCCATTGCCCAAGGAAAGGCTAAAAAGAACTTAATTTTTATTTATTTCTTCAATACAAAACCTAATACAAAAGAACACATGGCCCTGTGGTAAGGTGGATACACACCTTGCACACACCTCACAGAATCCTATTCCCTAGCCCCCCTTCTGTCTGCCTCCTAACGCTTGGGTGGGCTTGATGTCTTTCCTCTGTGAGGTACCACTTGGAGCCCGGTTTGACAGTTGGGGATGGATACGCCGCAAGGATGTTGCTGTAATTGCATCTGGTTGCATCATGAAAAAGTAATAATTCACTGTCAAGGACGTCAAGGTGTCAGCATTCAGCAGAACTGATAAGTTGTCAGCGGCAGAGAGAGTTTAAGCCTCTCTCCAAAGTCAAGCCCTCGAGAGCTGAAGAAAATAAAAGAGAAGATGCTCAGATGAGGGAAATGTGTTCATTACTTTCCTCTTAATCTGGTCAGATGATACATACACACCACCTCAGATGTACACACAGGGCCATCTTTGAAAATTTCTCTGCACGCTGTATTTTTTTGTCAGAAGAAGAGCCGGGTCTGTGATTTTGACTTTTCGTCTACAGGCAAATGGTGTTTTAGGTAACTTAAAAATGACCTTTTGGAAAACTACCTCCAGAGTGAAGATTTTCAGAAATTTGTTTTCAGAGTGGAAAGGGAAAACTATGTTTTTGACCTTGTAACATAAGGATGTGCACCATTATCTCCTTTGTTTGACGTCACCATTGTCTGCTTTGTTTACATTGTTTCCGCAATATTGTGCAATGGTGCACATAAGCAAAGTCTGGCTTGTTTTAAGTTTGCTAACAGGACTTTTAACCTGTTTACACATAAATGTACAGTTATTGTCCCACAATATTGAGGAACAGATGTGTCAGAATGCATTACAGAGTTCATGACAGTTTTTGCATTTTCATTTTGGCAGAGGGTTCAAAAACAGGATTTTTTAAGAACAAAGAAGGAAAAACCTCTAAAAGAAAATGTACACATGGACTAGGCCACATGCTCTTGTTCCATGACTGTATACCTCCCTGTTGTCAGTGAGCACTTAGTTTATCCTGAATATTAGAGCAGGTATCCACCCATCCATCCATTCATCCATTTCAGAAACCACTTCTTCTGTTTCCGGGTCGCGGGGAAGCTGGAGCCAATCCCAGCTGACTATGGGCCTAAGGTGGGGTACAGGGAAAGTGACTATTTGTCATTGTGAACACACTCAAGCACCACAACGAAATGCAACCTCTGCATTTAACCCATCAC
>JBBPDA010000025.1:17529447-17558184 GCA_037974385.1 Arnoldichthys spilopterus
TTGCTCAAGGGTACCTCAGTAGTGCCCGGGCCGAGACTCGAACCTGAGACCTTCAGGTCTCAAAGGCAGTGTCCTAACCACTAGGCCACCACTGCCCACCACAGCCAGGAAAGGAGGCCACCCCATTGCAGGGCGAGCAGGTATCCATTTGCAATATTATGTACATGGGTGAAGGAAAAAGAAGATCTGACATAGCATTAACTGTGTCATTAACAAAAATTCACTCTGTAAATTAAAAGAAACATTTCTTTCCATATTTGGCTTTCTAAAGAACCTATAGATTGATGGTTCTTTAAATAACCATTGTTATGGAGTGAAGTATTATAAAATATAAGGAACCTCCACATAATGTAAAGGGTCTTAGAAAAACTCTTATATTGGTCAAAACAATAACAATACTACCCTTATAAAGAGTAGATATATACTTTAAAGTGTAAAATAGTTATTAATTAGGTTGAAAAACACTGTAAAATAATGAAGTCAATAAAATTAGTTCATAACACATAAGTAGTGGGCAGAAGTGGCCTATTTCTTTGCCAACTGGTGAGCCCACATTAGTCTGTATAATTAAAACTCAGATATTGCTGGTTACTGATTATAATTTTTTTTTTATCCATTAGACACGTTAAGCCTGTCAGTTTCTTCAGATATTCACTTATTATGTGTTGTACTATTATTTGTGTTTAATAATTCATATAATGTGTTCATGACCTAATTAATGCACATGAATAAACACATTTTAAACTGTACATACTGAGTGATTTAATTAATTGCTAATATTTATTTAGAGAATCCACTGTACATACTCTGAAACTGCACACCAGTTTAATCAAATAGCTTTTTGTGAATTCAGACCAGGCCTTCAACATACACTCTTAACAAATGTATGCAGTTTTATAATTGCCTAAGAAATTGTGAGTGTGAGTAATATATTCAAAGTTTAAAGAAACTGAACTAATAACAACAGCAACAACAACAACAACAACATCATCAACAATGTTATTATTATTACTTTTATTATATTATTATTATTATTATTATTATTATTATTATTATTATTATTATTGCTGAATTACATAACATTAGTTTATTTTGTGTTTTCACTCTTATGATCAGTCTCATAGGAGGTCACATGAATCCCAATTCTTTGCACAAGATTTGGCTAGCCTTCACAACCATAATCATCACTAAACATTATTTACCTGAACAAATTAATTAGTTTCACTTCATGTTTTACTAATGCTGGCCAAAGTTCAGAGAGGGGGTGATGAATCTGTCTGTTTTAATTAACCTTGCTTCCTTTTTTAAGGTAAGAATTTATTACAATTGCTAAAAACCCTATTCTATTAATACTAAATCAAATAATACTTTTATTCAACTACATCTTAACTGTGTGCCTAAATACTTCACTCAGCACACATTCCATTCACTGCCTGATACAGCACATGTACCCATCAAGGCTACAAATTGTCAATAACACTTCCATGTTCGCATATTTACATCATTATAGTGTAATGAGCTGGTATCAAGACTGACATGTCTTACTAGGGTATTAAAATTTTTCCGTTATGACACTTATCAGAAGGGACTTATGCTATGCCTCTCCCATCTTTATGTCTCTCATATTGTAACTCTAACACTGTAGATAAGCATCTGTAGATAATTTAAATGTGACTATGAAAATAAAGTGTTATTATTACATTTACTAGCACAGTTAATGCACATGTACTAGAATACAATACTTGCCTGGCTGTTTCAGGTCATGTGATCCAATCCGCACATTTTTCTTAGCAGTTTTTGGGGCTTGCTTGTGCTGTTGTATCTAAAATCAAGCACATTTTATTATAACACCTAACATTCTTCTTTGACATTTTCATGAGTAAATTTCACACAGCTGGTTATCGCCTCCTTCTGCGCATCATCTGCTCACCATTCTCCACTTTCTGTTTTTTTTCTGCTTCTCTGCTGTAGAACACAGACCAGGAGGCTCAAAGACTCATCCTTTAGCTAAACAGCAAGAATGAAACGGCTGGTGTTAAAGAAAAAGATTATGTGGCCCCTAAAGCCCAAAGATTGATCCTATTGTATTTTAATGAAGTGCTTATGGACTCGCTTACAAATGCAAAGAGTGGGGGAATAGACTGGCAAGTTACGTCAGGACTGACTCCTCATAATGAAGAAGAGTTTGCTAAAGCAGAGGGTGTATGTGTGCGTGTGTGTGTCTCTGTGTCTGTGTGTGTGTAAAAGGCTGCATGGGAGGTGGGGGTACTGCTGATTTTGGTTCCCAGAGTTTTAGAAGAATTTGCTAATCAGCTTTTCCATCATGATCTCCATGACTGTCCATTTTCTTCTTTCGCTTTTCATTCTATTTTCTCACACTTTACTCTCTTTCATTAGCTTGTGTACATATCGGATTGTGTGGTGTGTTAAGATTAGCTGACCTTTTGGTCGCTGGACTGACCTCGAGGTACAAAGCAGACACACACAGGCACACACTGGCACACAAAGGCGCACAAAGCAAGCACACACATAAAAAAACGCAGAAATGCACTGGTGCCACCAACAAACAACCCAAACCCTCTCTCTGAATATTCTGTCAGGCAAACACTGGAGCTGCACTTTTTGTCTTTGTGATGGAGCTTTCTACTGCCCCTGTGTGGCAGAGTTCATCCATGCCTATGGAGCAGAGCACAAAGGCCTCAGTGTCCCAGTGGCACTGCCTCTCCTGGTCTGAATGCACCAATAGCCCATGTATCCCATGAGGCCCGGTTGTAATTAAGCACATGTGCTCGTTAGCAGCCTGTCCTTCTCTCCGTTCACTCACCTTTGCCTATATCACTCTATCTCTGCACTCCCCCTATGTAACCCCCCCCACCTCCCTCTCTGTGGTTTGTCAGATGAAGTGATTGCCTCCCTCTCCCACCCCCTCAGTGGCATTTAGCT
Source organism: Arnoldichthys spilopterus (assembly GCA_037974385.1). NCBI lineage: Eukaryota > Metazoa > Chordata > Actinopteri > Characiformes > Lepidarchidae > Arnoldichthys > Arnoldichthys spilopterus. The sequence continues at coordinate 17,532,391 of JBBPDA010000025.1, forward strand.
ATTCTCATTTGCATGTACATGCCCTCGCTGTGCGGCCGGCGAGCCGCTGAGATTGATCAACAACGCAGTGGCATGTTTTATTACATGTCAGTCGGAGGCAGAATCCAGACGCAGTGGGCATACACACACACACACACACACACACACACACACACACACATACAGATAACATGCATACCCACATATGTCCACAAGCAGGCATGTATTAAATGTATGGACACAGTTGCAAAGTTGCAAAAAACAGATACAAACTACATAGATATACATAGATGGGCAAAAGCAAGTCTTGGACTCATACAACCTTACAAACTGCATCTATAAATCTACAGACAAAATGCCTTTAAATGGTAATTACACCAACATTTCAAAATTCCTGCATGGTGCAATCTTTGAGACAGCGTCACTCAGAGATGTTTGCAGTGAAATGGTTCATTGTAAAGGAAAACTTTGACTTTACTTTGACTTTGTACACCTCAACCATTTAATTATACAGATATTTTAATTATTTAAAAGTTTAATTAAAAGTGGGGTTACAGTAGAAGCCCATTCACAGCCTTCTAAGTACTAAACATAGCCTTTAAAATGATTGACATGTCCTTCTAACTGGATCGGTTGGGTTTTTTTTGAAGATCCTTAATACTTGGTGACTAAATATGATCTGTCAAGCCAATGTGGTCAACTGTATTATTTTAAGCTGTGCAGCCACTACAAGCTCACAAACCTTTAGATATAAGCCTCGTTATCAGGAGAGTACAATGGAAATATCTACTGAAGTCCATTTGAAAGGTATTCAGAAATAGCTATGGAATTTTGAAAACAAGCTTAGTTGCTACATGATTCTACATGTACAGAAGCACACATGGCTTCATTCTGAGTGGTGGAACCTATAGTCCTAGCATTGAGCACAAATAGATGCTAGATACCAAGTACCAATTGATAATTTACCTTGTCCCTGGCCTACAATCAAATGTGTTCTGTCGACAAGCTAAGCAAAGATTCTATCTAACTAAGAGAACTCACACAATGACAAATTACAATTAAGGGTGTATAGTGGAGCATTTTGTAATTTGTATTTATTTTGTACAAATGTAAAAGGTCTCATTGTTTTGTTGTAAAATTACAGTAATTTACAGGCAGCAGTTTTTCCAGTACAATGCAGTGTTACAGCACTAAAGTAAAGTGAAAATTTGTCATTGTAAAAACATTCAAGCACCACAACGAAATGTGACCTCTGCATTTAAGCCATCACATGTGCAGCAGTCAGCAGCTATCAACAACGTCTGGAGAGCAGTGTAGCAGGATGGTATCTTGCTCAAGGGTACCTCAGTAGTGCCCAGGCTGGGACTTGAACCTGCGACCTTCAGGTCCCAAGGGCAGAGTTCTAACCACTAGGCCACCACTGCCCTTATACTGCAGTTCACGTTTACAGTAAATATACAGGGCACTACTGTATTTATTAATTATTTATTTGTATGTATTTATTTAGATAATCTAGTGACTATCTAGTCATCTCATCATCTAGTCATCACAATAAGGCCCTTGTCAAAGTGGCTCAGATCTTTACCCTCACTTATTTTTTCTACTTCTAGCACATCAACTTCAAAAAATGACTGTTTACATACTGCCTAATATCCCACCCCCCTTTACAGGTGCCATTGTAATGAAATTACTACATAGTCAGTGTTATTCACTTCTCCTGCCAGTGGTGTTACAGTTTTTCTGAATTGCTAAAACATATTTCCTTAAATCTCATCTCTTTGTCTCAAAACACTAAACACAAACTCTAAAATTCAAGCTACACTCACAAAACCTTCAACTTTTCTTGCAAAACCAAAAATTTGACCCAAAACTATTTTAACTTTTCTCAAAATCAAGCACTACTGTCAAAAACCACACAAAACCAGTCTATGTACAGACCCAACTTAGCATCAAATACACAATACATAAATAAATACAAAACACTGTTGGAACGCGGGAAATAATAATATTAATAATTATTAATAATATTTATTTATTCAGTTATTCTTGTACTCACATTTAAACAAAAAAGCTCACATATAAACAAAAAAGAACTGCAGCAAAAAAAGTTTTATATAAAATCTTTTTTTTTTTACAGCATATTCAGATAATTTATTCTGCCTCAGCATCACGCTTCTGTGCTGGGTGAGGCCACAGGACTTCATCCACATAACGTGCTATGTTTTCCTGTGTGTAAGGGTTTTGGTTGTATACTTTCCATCTCCATGTCGAGAAACTCCTCAATAGGGTTTGAAAAGCGAGAGTATGGTGGAAGAAATACATTCATAAAATGATGCTCATTGTAAAACCAATCACGTATTCTTGGACCACGGTGTAAGCTCACGTTGTCCCAAATGATAACATACATGGGATGCTTTGCCTGCTCGCGATCTCTCTGCTCAAGCAAAGCATCCCGAAGACCATCTAGGAATGTTAGTAGATTTTCGGTGTTGAATGGCCCAACAGTAACATGACTGGAGAACCCCATAGCTGCTGATGGCAGCACAGATAGTACATTTATTCCCTCAAAATGTATGTTGTCTTCTATAATCCACTGCTGTATTTCACACAGTCGAATTGCATTATTTTCCACAATATCCACAATAAGTGTCTCCTGGTGTTGTGAGAACATGCATGTTTTCTTCTCTGAAGGTCCAGATTATAGTAGCCACTAAGATCCTGCTAAGGTTTGGTTGCACATGTTGCCCTGCCTTTCTCATAGTCATGCCATGCACCAGAACATGATCTATGACAGTTGCTCAAATGTCATTTGAAATTACAGATCTTCTTCTGGGTCTTAGTCCTTGCCCACCATTTCTGACACAGACTCCTCTTTCTCTTCTATTGTATTGCTCCATTGGATCCACTCATGCCATTTGCATTTGACTAGGCTTATATACTGTTTACTAATTGGGTTCACTGATTGGACACATGTTTTCAATTTTGAGTGGTTGTGTGTAGATGATAAAAACAGTGTGTTAGTTGTGCTTAACTTCTGAAGTCTTTGTGCATCATTCTGGGTACAAGTGCACCACACTGCTAAATGTGTTTTGGGTTTGAGAAGGTGTTTAGAGTTTTGATAAATGGGAGATTCAGATTTGCAAATTGTGTCCTAATCAGATTAATAGTGTTTAAGATTTTGCCAATTGTGGGATTGATTTGATAAAATAGTTTTGGTAGTTGACAGTTTAGTTTTTACAATGAGATTTAATGTTTTAGCAATTCAGAAAACTGTAATGTTATGGCTGATTGGTGTGTATATCAGCACTGGTTGTAGAAACTACAGTTGTAACCTATTTTCCTATTTTAGTCACCTGACACCTCAGTATACCCAAAGCACTTAGGTCCTGGTGAAATTGTTTTCTTCAGAATCACAGTCGAGCTCCCCTGAAGAAACTACATCATAGCCAATTAGAGTTGTCACTAATTATTTTAAGAGGTACCATGTACACAGAATTTATACATGACACCTTTAATTTTTCTTCATATGCATAAAATCTGTTACTACCAACAAACTCACAACTGTGAGATCCTACTGGTGTTTCCTTTCCGATGACAAAAGCATATTGAGCACTAATAGCTTACCTTGTGGAGAACTGTCAGAGTAAACAGTTTTTTGACCAGATAAACAGAGCATGACCTGCAGATGCTCTGTTTATCATTCAAATAGTAAACTAAGCCGATTAATTGAGAATGTATATTTTAAATTATTATTTTAAAATATATATTTTTTAAAAAATTTGTGATATGCCTATAACCAATCTAATCTCATAATAAATTCACTAGCTGTCAATCAACTTGCTCCCTATGAAAGCAGTAAACGACTGAACTCACCTCTGACCCACCAACATAACTCGATGTATTTTATCATACACATATTTCCTAATAGTCAGGAGATCCTTGTGTATTCTGCACACAACCATGTGTCAACACTATGTGTATTTCCTCTTGCCTGTTCTGCATGGTGAAATACATCTCTGGCATGCCAGCAGCTGATCACACTCACCACAAGTCTACTCAGTCAATCACAATCTGCATGGATAAACCAACAAATGGTGCCTGGAGATGACTGTGCACTGTGCAGTGTTTATTCATTCATATTTTTTTCTCGAGGAAACTGTTTTTGAGGACTTTGGCAGAGCCCAGCCGAGTCTGACAGATATTAATATGCACAAACGGAGGATGCAGAACAAAATGCTGATAATGAAGTGGGGAGGTTTTGGGGGGTGTGTGGAGCTTAAGAGCAGCCACAGGGGAGTCAGCACATGGTTAGCCATATGCCTCTGAGCAGAGAGCAGCCTCCTCTGGGGGAGCAAGGCAAGTGTTCTCTCTCACTCACTCTCACCATCTCTCTTTCTCACTCCTCTCTGTCCATTCCTCTAGCTTTTTTCTCTCTTTCTCCCTACCCACCTTTTCCTTCCCTCGCCGCCTCACTGACCCCTTCACCACAATTCTCTCCCGGAATTCCCTTATCCTGAGCATGCTTCAGATGCGACTCCATGTATTCTTCAGTCCAAGCCTGGACAGACAGAGGAAACTGCAAACATGCTAATATAGCCTGCAGCAGTGAATCCGCTTAAATAACCCCCTTACGCACTCTACACCCTTAATTAATTATTGTAATCGAATGACTACATATATTTATAAGGGCTGTTAAATAATTGATATAATTAATCACAATTAATCTCATTATTTTGTATAGTAAGTTATGATTAATTGCATTAGTATACATTTAGCCCTAAAGAAAAAAAAAATCCAGTAACATTTTCAGAAAAAGTGGGACAATAAAAGCAAAAATCTGCAATTTATAAATTCTCTTGCACCTTTATTTAACTGACAAGAGTACAAAAAAAACTTTTATTGTTTTGCCTGACCAACGTAATTGTAGTAAATATCAGCAAATATTTAATGTGATGCATGCAACAATCTCATAAAATTGGGAAAATGCTAAGTAAGAGTGGAATGTTTATACAGTATTCAGGTTACACCTTTTAAAACAACAGAAAATATGCACAGAACTGGTGAACTGATAACAGGTGTGATTATCATAACTGTGTATATAAGGAGTATCCATCAAAGGCTTAGTTTTTGCAAGCAAACATGTGTTATGGCTCATCATTTTGAGACAAACTTTGTAAGAGAACTGTCATTTAGGATTACAAAGAATTAAGGTCTACATTACATAATTTTGTGAAGAACATAAATTAATCTGGAGTGATCTGTGGCCATGTAGGGCAAGGCCAAAAACCACTGATAAATGTGCATAACCTTCAAGCCCTCAGAATGCCCTGCATGAGAAACTCATAAATGTATCCTTATGCACTCAGGAAATGATATTGATAATGATAATGATATTGAACATGACATTCAACTCTGTGCAGGAAAGTCTGAGTTCTCTGGGCCAGAGCTCATCTCAGATGAAGTACGGTGGAAATGAATGCTGTGATCAGATGAGTCCATGTTTTAGCTTGTATTCAGGAGAAATGAAACGAATCATCCATACTGTTATTAGGAAAAAGTAAACATCTGCCATGGTATAGTGGTGCATCAATGCCTGTGGCATGGGTAACTTGCAAATGCATGAAGGTCCCATTGATGCACAGGCATATTTGAGACATATTTCACCATCAAGGCAATGTTTTTTTCCCTGGATGTCCATGATTATTTCAGCAAGACAATGCCAGGCTTCATTCTGCATGCTCTACAACAGCGTGGCTTTGTAGACACAGAGTGCATGTGCTTGATTGGCCAGCTAGCAGTCCAGATCTGTCTCCAACCAAAAATGCATGGCACATGTTGGAGAGCAGGGTCAGAAATTGACAAGCACCAACTGTTTTGCAGCTGAATTCTTTAAGCAAGACTGAGCAAAGATTGCTAGTTTCCCACTTGTGGGACTAATAAAGGTTCCCTTATCTTATTCCACTTAAAAACTGCAACAAGTAATATCATTAGTTCCCAAATTATTAAAAAGTGTAACTAAAAAGAAAGGTGATGCAGCACAATAGTAAACACACCTCTGTCCCAACTTTTTGAGTTTGTTGTAGGCACCAGATTCTAAATTAGTTTATATTTACAAAATATGCTTTTGCTGGTAAAAAACACTGGAAGTCTTTTCTTTTGTCTTATTTTTATCACTTACAAAAAATGTTAAAAAAATTAATGTCACACATTATTATTTTTATTGCATTTTACAGAATGTCCCAACATTTCCTTCATTTTAGTTAATAAAAAAGCACTTTTTTTTAGAACTCTATGATATCCTCCAGGAAGAAGAAAGTTTTCTGAATCAGAATAGACAAAATAAGATTTATCAAAATCTGTTTTTTACTTTGAATAATCCACTTACATTAATTTTATTGTGTGAACACAGGGTTATATGAACCTAGACACAAAAATTCCATTTAGAGTGAATGCATATTCCAATTCTTTTTACTGTCCAGTGGGAGCCACGATGACTGCATGTTCCCCCCAATGAGTGTGTAAAACAAATACATAATATATATAATCAAGAGTGTATACATCATATACATTATTTACACAGTCAATGGTCCTCTGTGAAAATAGCCTCTCACTCTCATTCATACAGCTTCTGGATTCTTAAAATAATGGAATGCTACTTTGTTGTTACTTTGTTGATTTGTCACTCACTGATTAAGGGAAATTGACATATCTTACTGCACTAGAAAAATGACCTAAGATAAAAAATTTTTTTCAATAATTACAACAATAAGAGCAAGAGAGAAAGAGAGAAAGAGAGAAAGAGAAAGTGTGCAAGAGAGAGAGAGGAGGAGAGAGAGCAGGTCTCTGTCACAGACATTTGATGATGATCTGTGATTCAGTACAGGATAAAATTAGAGAGAAAGAAAGAGAGAGGGATTGTTCTGTTTTAGATCTCATCTTAGCCCACCAGCCTGGCTGAATCCCTGCTGTCCCCAGGGATGGAGCGTGAGTAATCCAGGCTGTGCCTTCCTCTTACACAAACGCCAGGATCAGCCCTCCTCACACAAGTAATTAGAAGATAATGGGGAGTAATGCAGCCCGATCTGTCCCCATTACCTCCTGGCACCGCCAACACAGCGCCATCTGATGCCTGATCTGTGCACAGCAGATCTTCTAAATACAGAAAGTCTTAAAATTAATCCACCTCCACCTTTCCTTCATTCTGCAACCATGTGAGGTGTGTGTGTGTGCATGTGAATGTGGAGAAGAAAAATGAAAAAGAGCAGATGCAGTCTGTGTTTAACATGTGCATATAATAAAACAAAAAGCAAGTGGTCATATGTGTGCACAAGCATTTTGATGTGCAGAAAAAAAATCTATTGTACACAATTTTTCAGTTAACGTAAATGTTATTGATTAGCCAAGACATTTTGCTTCTTCAGGTTTGCATTGGAACAACAAGTTTTAACTGTAAAAATGGACAAGTATGGTAAAGCGACCAGTTTTCTGAAAAGAAGACCAGAGACAAGTCCCATTCAGCAGTCATTTTATCAGTAAAACATCCAATATTTTTTATCTATTAAATTTAATAAATTTTGGTGAAGGCTGACTGATAAAACTTTTACTTCCTTATTTTTTCCTTCTGACTCTCTTCTCTTTCTCATCCAATCTTAATGAATAATTAGTACAGTGTTAGATGAAATACTTTGGTTAACAGATTCCTATTATTTGCCTTGTTTCTGTGCTTATTTATTTAGAATTATAAATTGGTTAGCTCTGTAAACATTGTTCTTCTCTGTAAACACACTTTTTTCAATCTTATTTACACTTCTTCCAATCCAGTTTTCCTTCTCTTTTTCCTCTCCTTTCTTATTATATGCATTAAAGAAAAAGAAATCTTCAGAATGATTTTTTCCCCAGCCAAGTCATAATTTCTGCCTACAATTTGCCAAACAAGATACAGAGCTCACATTAGCCCTCAACTGCATAACAAACAGCATGATAAATATGGGGAATATAAAAAATTAAAAATAATGTATTATATGAATTAATCTTACAATGCCCCTTGGATTTGAAAAGATATTTGTGGTGATGTTGTTAATTTACTTGATAGTTTCTGGTCAAGTTTTACAAAGCTGTTTTCTCTAAAACTAGGCAAGCAAGTGGTTACTAGTAAAATAAGAGTGTGGTGAAGCTGCTGTAGCATGCAGACAGCCCCCTTTGTTGGCCAAAATAAGCACAGCTTGAGGAGTCTGCCCAAATGATCTTCTGTCTGGTCTTTCCTTCCCGTCTGTTTTTAATTCAGTTAGAAACAGGGACATTTCCAAAGATAGTTCCAGTTGTTGACAAGCCAGATTTTCTGGTCACCCAAAAATACAGACACAGCTACCTTAAAAATGGCTTTTGATATTATTTTAACTATGCTACATTCTTTTGACAGTATAACAGTATGATATACCATTTTAGAGAACCAGAGTACATGTGTTTCCAATAACTGAACAGCTTAACTCAGTTTGAGGCAAGAAAGGGGATGATAACGGCATGCATTTGCACAATGCAAGTGAATAACATTACTTGCTAGCTACATTAGTCTTGTAGCCCAAGTGCAAAACTAAAGAGCAAAGGAAAGGCCAACATTTATGTCTTAAAGTGAAAGTGACTATTTGTCATTGTGAACACACTTAAACACCACAACAAAATGTGACGGCCTGGGTGTGACCAGGCTTTAGTCTCTCTGGCTTGTGTTTGCTGCTGTGTAGTAAGTAATACTTATAAGCTTGGTTTATTTTTCAGGCATGCTCTAGGTTGAGTTAATCTAACACTGACCTAGAGAAATAGTAGAGCCTGCTATTTATAGCTGTTTTCACCTGTTCTCATTGGTGTTTACCCCACACCTGATGCGAGCTCTCTCCTTACAGTCAGGTCAGGTGTCCTGCCATGCACTTGTGCTGCTAACTGTCAGCAATGCCATGGAACCTGTCCCATAAGGTGCCTCTTTCAGAGAAGGGAACTCTGCTAATTATTTCTCTTTTATGTAATCTTATAATTGATTGTAATGTTTTGGTTTAAAACAATATTAATTAAATAACCCACTTAATCCAAATATAGCTGATCAGCTTAAACACAGTTTTTGTGCTTCTTTAGTTTTACACTGCAGCTATGAGGTTAATGTAGCTAACAGGTAATGAAAGCATATATTCAGAAGATTAGCATTTTGTAAAGGTAAGCCTACATTTTCATACACTTACCTCAAATCACGCTTGAGTCATTAATTATCCTCAAATAATCTATGTGGTTTCTGACTTATTGATTAAGGCGTGCATTGGTCCCAGCATTGGCATGCATTTGGAAGCATGTCTTTGAGTATGGACAAAGGTCCACAGCTAAAAATGACAATAGCTACATCATGATTTTTTATCATTTATGTATATTTTAGACTAATCAGCCAATTTATTAAGAACATATTGTTGCTGTTGTTTCTTTTTTACATAATACCATTTGACCTTTATATTGTGTAAAAAAGTTATGAATTAACAAATTAAACAATAAAAACGTATCCAAAATTACTTCAATTTAATGAAAGTTTTATTTACAGTGGTGGCCTGGCAAGTAGTAGAAGGCCTATTTCATTGCTCTTTTTTCAATAAGTAAGATTATCCTGAACTTGGAAAGTTCACCCTGTAACGTAGAACTCAGGAAATGTTATGCACTCTTCCTCGTCACAGGTCTTTTGTACTGACTCCTGTGCATGACTAAAACAATGTCCCCCTACATACAAACCCACAAACACACTGGTGTTTTCCCCCGCCCCTTCCCTCTGCTCTGCTAATTTGCTGGAGCTGCAAACCTGGCTCTTTATTGAGATGCTAACTCCCTTTATGAGCACCTAATCCTGTAGCACGGGGGATAATTTATAGGGCATTTACATGAGGAAGGCCAGCTAATTGGGAGCATGTGTCTGAATAAGCCTGTGCCACGCCTCTGTACTACAGATGAGCTTTTGCCGAGCATGACATCATCTTCATTGCCCCCCACCAATCTACCTTATCTTAATAACCTTCTCTTAACATTCAGCTCTATTACATTATATTCACAGTACCTCTTAAAGGCTCGCCTTGTGCTGTGCTGTTGACTTCAAGTGCATTAGGTTGTATCCTGGGATGAGATGATGACTTGTGCTGTGGTCAGGGCAGCTGCTTGACCCAGTTGTGAGCTCTGCATCTGTTTATGCCATCCACTTTGCATTCTTCTCTCACGGTGACCCCAAAAGCAGAGCCAGCAAATAAAACATCTGTCACTGATGGAATACACAAGAGGAGGATATTCCTACAAATATATACGTATCAAGTGGCCTAAAGCCTAATATATCCAATTTTCTAACATAGTTAGGTGTATAATATATCTAAAATATATCTCATGTATCTTATGCCATCCACATTGTGTCCTCCTCCCATGAGAACTAATAAAGCAGAACCCAACATAAGCAAAAAACAAAACACTGCTGGAACTAAAAAGAAGTGAATATTTCGGGAAAACATAATACATACATGTTTTCAGTAGCTGCCGATGTGTCTGGCTATGATATACAGGCCCTTGAGTGGAATTGGGACTCAGAAGCCCCCCTTCAGTTTGATTGAACACGTCCCTGGTCCTCAAGCAGCTGTCACCTTTGGCCGACTGCCACACACAGGCTGGAAAAGTCTGCCCAAGTGATGTGTCGCTTACACCTCTCAAGGGCTGACCTCTGACCTCTGTGGCCTGCGGGGAAGTGTCCGGGTTGCCCTCCACTGGCTAAGTGGCCCTTTACGTGGCGCTGATGTCAGCTGACCTGTAGCTCTCCTTTTCAGTCTCAATAGGAAGGAGCTGAGTCCAGCTCTGTTTAAAGGAACCCCCTATAACCCTCCCCTTCTCTCTCATTTCCATCCGCTCGTTTTTTATAGCTTCACGGTTATAGATTGGGCTTTGTCTGGCTGTGCGTGTACCTGTGCTGGTCCCAGCTGCTCCTCATTAATAACCCAGCCTGCTGCAGACGCGGACACCAGCGTGCTCCGAGATGGAGGAGCTACCTACCGTCCCGCTGGAGTACCTGAGTCCGGCTAAGGCAAGGCTTTTCAACTCCAGGCCTGAGGACCCATAACTCTGTTTTAAATGTTACCTGCCCATCAAACCTGACCCAGCTCATCAGCTAAATAGATTTATGGGTAGACAGATTTTGGTATTTTTACTTTTTTCACATAGTTTGAAAACACTAGTTAGCCTGCACACTGTGACAAAGTCTCATGGTAAACAAAGTAGAAGTAGAGTAGAAGTTGTCAAACATTAGTAAGATCTTATAAGTTAAGTTACTTTTTTCTCCTGTAAAGTTGACATTTTAGAGATACAAGGATTTGTATCAATAGCAACAGCATGTTAAGAGAAGCTTTAAAAAATTGCAGAACATATGATGATTGCATACAAAAGATGTAAACAAAGCTATGGATTTACAAATGTTTTCTTTAACACAAATAGATATTTACATTTGATTTAATTAGCAATGTTTTCATTAATTAAATTACACTATGTTCAACTGAAATACTTGTGTAGGCAACAAATAATCAATAACATGTTTATGCTCTAGAGCTGAGAACCATAGCAACCATCTTCTACAGACTCATTATAGAACTTAATTAAACCTTTATGAGCTGAATTGAATATATTGGTTCAAAGAATAGTTGAAAACCATGCAGAGTCCCCATAACAGAAGTTAAGAATGCTTAAGGTACGAGAACCATTTTGGCATGTGTGTGGCTGAGGGAGCTGGTGTATTAATGAGTTTGAGGGCTGATAGCTTGGGCGGGTGCAGACGGGACCCTATTGTAGGAGCGGGTGAACAGCAGAAGCCCCGAAATCTGCTGCCCTGATCTTCGCTTTAGGAGCCAGAGGGGAATAAAGGCATGGAAATAGGATTTATTTAGCACGCCTCATCAAAAGGGAATTAGCATGCTCGGGAAGGAGAGGCAGGAGAGGTGGACACAATGAGGGGATAAAGTAGGGGGAACGGCGTGATGAGCTGCTGTTGCTCCTCCCCAGATCAGAATCCACTTAAAAACACAGCCTGAATGCACTCTGCCAAGCAGGATCAGCAAGTTTCTTCAACTGTAGCTGAAAAACAAACAGGACCTGTACTAGCTAGGCCTCAGATGAACCGAGCTGCATGAAAAGCTGCTGTTTGATGAGCTAGCGATTAGGTCTCATTCAGTGGCACGATTATACAGCACTTACTGATGCAACCTAACTTTAATCTGTTACAGTGGCTGAGTGTTATTTTTGATTCAGGTTTTGAAATGTGAAAACAAACACACTGCATGAGAGAGTGCTGTCTTTTCCCCATATCATACATTCCTTGCTCTTCTTTACTATTGTCTAAAGGATACTGGCTTTGAACCTCATAAAATAGTGTTAGTGCTATGTGAAGATATAAAGCTAAGTGCTCTTTTTGAGGAAAATCCAGGGTCTAATTTCACACACGAATAAAGTTTCCTCTTGAAGCACTGACAGAGCTCAGTAGAACCAGAGAATGAGTGAAAGTGCAGAGGTTTAAAAGCAGCTCCAGAGATTTCTGCCTTGGGCAGCTCAACCTGGCCTGAAGAGTTGCATCACCTGCAACACAAAAAAAGAAATAAAAAACTCCTTCGATTTCTATCTCTTCTTGCTCTTTCGCTCCTGCACATGCTCTTTTGTAACACAACATGGCGCCTCTGTCTGATTCAATGAAAATGGCTTTGAGGCATCCGGCTCCAGACGTGCAACAAGCAACAAACATGTGTGTAAACTAAAGTAAACAAAAGCCCTAAGCAGTGTTCAGGCTGCCTCCCACCTGCCATAGCACTTGTACGCTGATGAAACACACTGAAACTGCACTTAAACAGATGAGTGCATACCACACTGCATATCCCAGAGTCATGCCACATATTCACAAAGCCCCTGCTGCCCTGCCATGCCAGCTGGGCTTTGGGCAGCACCAGGGGCCGATTCATACATCAGACTGAATTGCAGTTTTTGTGTTATGCTGTGATGTGTTTTTCTTTCATTTTGCTTGCTATTGAATAACCCAAGTTGTTGTATAAGGATAAAATGAGGCTAAAACCAAACCGCTTTAACTGAGCACTCTGTTTGCTATATTGGTTTTTAATGAATTTAATCCACTACACAATATTACATACATGCATCTATAGGCAGCGATTAGCCCCCTCAGTAAAGATTAAGTTAACACATCTAGTTAAATAAGTTAATTAGAAAATATGAGAAAAATCTAGCCATTCATTGTAGTACATTTCAAAAAGATTATCGGAAGTTATATTTTTTAAATAAAACCACGTATTACAATTATTGGCACCCATAGAAATCCTTATGAATTAAATGTAATTATGTTCCCATCTTAGTGCTCAATCAGTTTCAAAGACTTGCTCTTCTACTTTCATCTAACCACAGACATAAGCACCTGGAGTTTACTAGACGGTACTTGAATTTTTATTAGATTCTATAGTCAGACCAGACAGAAATAGAGCTTTTTTGTAACTGATTTTTTTTTTTGCTGGAATTGATACAAAAAGAAAGATGTTTCTACATGTTTCTGCCTCGAGTTGATGGATAGCTTCATCCTTTAAGTTGTATTTTTTTGATGCAAATGTGGACTGTGTTAGTGACAATGGCTTGCCTAAGTACTCCCGAGCCCAGTTGGCTTTATTTTATCACAGTAGCATAATGATTTCTTAAGCAATGCCACCTGAGGGCTCGAAGGTCATACACATTCAACAGTGACCTTTACACATTGAGATGTCTCTGAATCCTCTGGATCTTTTCACAACATTATGTACTGTAGGTGTTGAAAGACCTAAATTAAATAATAAGTGTATTAGAAAAATTTGTACTGACTAACAATTCTTTCATGAGTTTTGGCACAAAGGGGTGAGCCACAAACCATTATTACTCACACAGACTGAACATTTGATGGATGCTATTTTTATACCCAGTCATGATACCACACGTGCTGTAAATATTCTGTGCACTTTTCAATCTTATTTTAACTCTGTCCCAACTTTTGTTGAGTGTGTTACATCCATCAAGTACTACATTTGTGTGACAAATACAATACAATATAATGAAGTTGTACACTGATGTTGGTCAGCAAAACTATAGAATATATAGCATTTTCTTATTTCCTTTGGCAGTTAAATAAAGGTACCTATGGATTTTCTTTTCTGGAAATGGGGTTTGTGTGTGTGTGTGTGTGTGTGTGTTTATGTGTGTGTTCTGAAGTTTTCTTCAGTTTACTTTAAGTAAAAAATATTAGTTAAAAGCATTTTTTATTAAATACACAGTACATCATCTATATAATAAATATTGTTTAAATGCAATTATTATTATATTATTATTAATAGTATTATTATTATAGTTAAAGTTAATGTCAATAATGATAATCAGCAACAACAATAATACTAGGTTCCTCTTCTGACTAGAGCACGCGGTGTATTGTAAAAATCAGTGTTTTGCTAATTCTAACCCACCAAAGTCACATCCCTAGACTTTTCCTCCATCATAACACCGTACTTCCCACACGTATGCGCTTGCTTGCTTATGTATGTAGCGTTCAGACTTGGGCGCTCCGGACAGCTCCAGTGCTGAAACTCCAGCGGTAAGCATCTCCCACAAATCCATCTCTTCTGTGGGCGCGCAGCACCCATCATGAGCCCGGCCGCATTACTCTGATTTATCGCTCCCAGTGCCGCGCAGCAGCTATAGATCAGGCGAGCAGCGGGGGGCCTAGGGAGGCAGAGCTGAGACGGGGGACGCTGGGGCCCGCCGAAAAACCCACCTATGATGAAGTGCTCTGTGACGCACTGGTGCTTTCTCTGCCACAGCGGTTGTTTTACAAACACACACACACACACATACAGAGCGAGATACACGTTCCTACATGTATTTTCATATGTATATGCAACTATTTTCTCCTGCCCTACACTCCCTCCCATATTAGGCCAATGCTTCCTGTAGCATACAGAGCGATACGTCTTCCTCCTGCTCCTCGCCTCCTCTTTCTTTCAGAGTGTGCGTGTGCGCGCGCGCATGTGTTATTGTTATTTTCTGCAGTGCAGTGCCCCATGCAACTGAAATTCCAGTGTTGCATATAAACGCTGGGTTGGCAGAAGTAAATATGTGCCACAGACTGCTTCACCCTCCAGGTGCCTGTGCTACACTTAAAAATAATGGTTCCTAAATGTGTCTAGATTTAGACATACAGTTCTACAAAACCTTTTACTGGAATAAAACCTTTTAAACGACGTCGGGATTCTTTGTCATTTACCAAAAAGAGAACTGCTGAAGGTGCTTCAAAGGTGTTACTCTAAAGAATGATGTTTAAGACCTGTCTAAGTTCTAAGGCTGTCCTCCATAGAACAGGTCTTATGGTTCATAGAAGTTCTCTAAGCTTCAAAAAGGTTCTTCATACCCCTCACACACACACACACACACACACACACACACATACACACACACACACATACACAACACACACACACAAACACAACTTCTACAAAACTAGTTCAGAAGCAAAATTCTTTAAGACACCCAAAGGGGGTTGTTTTGACATTAATCTGAATCTTTTTGATACCTTTATTTTTACAATCTGTGCAAAAGTTTGGGTACCATTGGTCAAATTACATAGGATTTTGTGAAAGATGATGTGAAAGATTTAATCCATCACTGCATGGAACAAATTTAAATATGATTTATTTTCCCATAATTTATTACATAATTATTATTTATTTGCTGAATTTAGCATATCATGAAAAAATAAGATTGATTTTGATGTGTTGAATTATTGCTTTGTTGAAATACCCAACCTCTTTTTTTAATTCAGGTTCTTAACTGACTGAAATACATTCATCAAATGCAGAAATTTATAATATTATGTGGATGATGTATTAACTTTTTTTCATGTATAATATCAACAAAATACTGAAAGGTGAGGTGAATAACATTGATTCACTCCTTACATTGCCATCTGTCAAGGGTGATTATATATTAGGCGGCAAATAAACGGTCAGTTCTTGAAGTTGATAGATTGGAGGCAGGAAAAATTTGTGAGCATAAGGATCTGAGCAACTTTGACAAGGGCTTTAATGTGACGAACCAATGGCAGGTGATTATAACGTTATGGCTTATTGTATGCTTCTACTTACAGCCCCCCCCCTCTTTCCATTTCTGTCTCTCTTTCCCTCTGTTTTTCTCTCTCTATTTTTGCTCCATCCAAGAACCATCTATTTAAAGGATCTTTAGGGAACCATAAGTGGTTCTTGAATGGTATTGCTACAAAAACCATCTTTGATGCTTTTATCTGAAGAGTATGGAGGTAGTGAGTGACATGAGAACCTTAAAGAGAAGGTTTCTCTCATGTGTATTAAAAAAAGCCTTGCTGTTCACTATGCTCACCCAGCCGCTGGACACCTGTTCTGTCTCGCTCAGCACAGGCGAAAGGATCTCCGCTGTGTTCACGTCCCTTTAACTCTGATTAGCAGTGGGATTATGTCATTAAAAATGTACTAAGCGTGTCCCATCACCGTATGGCTTTTGCATGGCGATCATCATCCACCTTATGCGTCTGGGTTAAAGAAAAAAGGGGGGTCAGAAAAAAGGCAAAGTCCCCACATCTGTGTCTCCGGGGGGACAGACAGGGACAGGCAAGAAGAGAGGAAGACGAAAGAAAGTAAAGACCTTTACATATGACATCCCTATTGTGGGCTTGGGCAGACAAGCCTGAGCTGCTAAACTGCTAACAATGAGGAGGGAAGAAATCCCCCCTTTACAACAGGGGGCCAGAGGCATGGACTCTATTATCATAGTCATTTAAATACAGTAATCTCATTTTCTGCATCAGCTAGAGGGGCATACCAAATTTGTGCATGTGTGTGTGTTTGAGGGGGATGCAATTTGGGGTTACGCAGAATTAGTAGCCTTTTTCCATTCTGTTGAGATGGCCAGGCTGTGATATCGTTAAGGGGGGTGATATTTCAGTGTGTGTGTGTAAGGGTGGCAGGGTGGTGTTGGCGTGTGAAGGTATAATGTCAGATCTGACAACAAAAGTAGAGGGGAGGTTAAAAAAGACGCAAGCTGTTTCTATTCTTCTCGCCTTCCGGTCCAGTGGAAGAGTTGATGAGGTTTAAATGAAGCAGAATTAGAAGATCAAGCAGACTGATGCTATCTCCCCAGCCTTCTCCCACAGGACGCTCACAGCCCACGCCAGCTGACCTGGATGAAATGGAGAGAAAGAGAGGCGAGATAGGGAGCTAGGGATGGTGGCAAAGAAGGAGAGGGAAAGGAGGGGCTGGGTGGATGTGCACTAAGAGGATGAAGTATTCCCTAAATGTGATAATCTCCAATCACCTCTAACATCAGTTCTGTCAAGGCCTCGCTTAATGAGCTCATAGCTGATCAAGTGTAATGCTCCATCCCTTTCGCGTTCTCTCTCATTCTCTCCTCTCTATCTCTCTCATCATTGTTGTTCTTTTGATTTAATCCCCCTCTCTTCAGCTGATTGGAGCAGAGCGATGGGAAAAGCCTATTACCCAGGCCTTGTTGCTCGCGTCTATCTAAATGCTAACGACATGAGCGTGCTGCGCTGGGAGAGAAAGCAATGCTTCCGTAAGGATGCAGCCGCTCCACAGCCCGGGGGGCGAGAGGGGTGGGTAGGTTGGGGGGGTGGGGGGCTGGGGGGTGGTGGGGTGTTGGCAGCATATGTTGTGTAAACAGATATCTATCTATCTATCTATCTATCTATCTATCTATCTATCTATCTATCTATCTATCCATCCACCTGTTTGTTTCTCTTTCTCTCTGTCTGTTTATCTGTTAGTTGTGTAACAATTCACAAAATACATCATTCAGTTCAATACGATACAGTGTTGTCTTGATTTGAAGCACAAATCTATACAGTAAAAGAAAGGAATGGCTGAAAATATGCCTTACATTAATATTTCATTTTGAGATTTTTAAAAGTATAATATGCCAATCTATGTTTTAGCCTAAGCTAAAAATATAAGCTAATGTTAATGTATCATGTTAATGTTGTCTGGACAAACGTTATGGCACATGTTATATTTTGTGTTTTATTTTTTTAAATATATTTAAATTGTCCATTAACATTGGCAAACAAATGTTATATTTAAGATGAAAATGTGTAGGCCACATATTTTCACATAACAAAGCATATTTTTTGTTGGGGTGTACAAACATTGATAGATAGATGGATGAACAGATGTTCTTTACTTTTGTTGTACAGGTGTAAATGGACCGGAGGGGAGGAGAGAAAACTAGCTGAGTAGTCCCTGAACCCTTCTCTGTGAGGTCAGCGCCCCTCATCAGCACCCTCTCGAGGTAGCTGGACTCTCTCCACACTCCACCCCCTTTATGTTTAGCTCACATTATTTTCCCCTGCTCAGATATTGATGGAAAAATCAAAGGTGTCTTTCAGTCCAGCCTCTTCTCCATGATATTAGTTGTGCGGGCCTGATTGGATGTGGCTGGTGAAGTGGGCTGGAAAAGCCTGGGGTAAAAGCTCTGGGTCACCTTGCAGCCGGAGCCACGTCTGCTTGGATTTGGCTTGCAGAGCTGTGTGTGTGTGTGTGTATCTCTGTAGTGGACTGACAAGCTCTCTGCGGCTCTAATAGGGGTTCGCCTTTCCATCAAGCTATCTCTTTCTAACATTATATACATTATGGCTTTCTCATCGCTACAGACCCATCCCCTGCACAAGCAGCACAAAGGCAGGGAGTTTGTAGAAGATGTGTGTCCTTGCCGTCCTTTACGCTTTATTGCCACCTCGCCTGTCCCCTGTGCATAGCAATTCCCTCACTTTTCTTATTCCCCTGTTTCAAAGCCTGTGTTTGATTTCGTACTGGCCAATGAAACAGCAGTAGGTGAGCTACCGAGTGAACAATCAATCTTTGTAATGTGATCGGAGGATGGTGGTGCACTGCGAGTAAATGTTTGCACAGGCAGTCATCCAGGCCTGCCATCAAAACCGTTCTAGTGGAAGAGGGAATCTATCCAGGGCAGGCCTATTTCTCTCTCTCTCTCTCTCTCTCTCTGTCTGTCTCTCTCTGCTCTCCCCCTCTCTCCGACAACAGCAGGGTATCAAGCGCATTATAATCCACAGCTCTGTGCATTTTTCATATAGACTGGCCTTTTATGTTTTATGTACGGCAGCTCAGGGGAGAGCAGCTGTGTGGGCCCTGGATGCTTCGTCTCTGACAGAGAACTCATTTCACTGGGGGAGATGGGCCGGAATGCAGAGTGTCTTTCAGCATCTCACCTGCAGGAACCAGCACAACAAGACAACCTCTCCACCAGTGCCATGAATGCATGCAGATAATTAGAATGGCAAACCGAAATGTCTGGTTAATGCCAGCACAGCTATTGCATGCCTGTGACAGTTTAACCTATGCATGGCCATGATCCTGGCTCAAGGAAGATCTGGACTGTTCTGAATGTGAACATGTTTGTGGGAGGATTTGCATCTCTTCTTTCACAAAAAAAGGGTACAGCATTTCCTTGTTTTATTGTTTGGGTGCAGTTTTCCATATTTATATTATTTCATTTTTAAAAAATCATGCAAAATATAACAAATAACAATATACAGTAGAAGCCCATAATACACAGTATAATACTAATGCGTAATATGCCATAAACTACATTAAAGATAGTTTATATGATAAATTGTAAAAATATCAGTGTTCAGTGTCATTCTCTCCAACAGAACTAGTGGTGTTGATCAAATTCTGGTACATCATAAGGAGTATAAAATGTCCTGAAGTGTTAATTTATGAACCTTTGGCCTTTGCAAGTGTTCTATTTAGCACAATTCAGTGTCCTTGTAACACTGTTAACAGTATGACCTTTACTCTCTGTAGAAGCAGGACTGTTAACTGAAATTAACTCTTTAGGTGTTGGTTTAACACTGCTGATTTTACTGTGTTTAATAATGGACTTCAATATAATATTTATAGAGTTATAAAAAAATGCATGTATTTACAAACCCCATTTCTAGAAAACTAATGTCATTTTGAAAAATTTTTCTTCTCTTAAATTTTTATTTAACTGACAAATGCTGAAATAAAATATTTGGTATGTTTCATAACTTATAATCAAATTTATAAATATAAGCAAATTATTAGAATTTGATGAATACAATACACTCACAAATGAAGAGTCATATTTGCCACTTTGTTATATCACTTTTCCTTTCAATGACACGTTTTATTATTTGAGAACTGAGGATACAAGTTGTTGCAATAGAATTTTTGTCCTTTCTTGCTTGATTTTCTGATTCTCCTCTTCATGATGCTGTTCATTTTAAATAAGAGGCAGATCTGGACTGCTGCCAGGCCATTCAAATACACAAACTTTTTGTCTATGAGCCCATTTGTAGTACATTTATATGGAGTCCTGTGGTTATTTTGCTGAAGCAATCACAGTCTTTCTTTGAAAAGCTATTGCCTTGTTGACAGCACATGTCTCTCTAAAATCCTAATATATGCCTTTGTGTTAGTGGGACATTGACTCATACATGCAAGTTCCCCATTCCATGAGCACTAATGTGCCCCCACATGGACTTATCTGATCACAGCACATAATTCCACTGTCTTTCAGTTAGCTCAGGCCCAGAGAACTCTGTGGTGTTTCTGCATAGAATTGATGTATGTTTTTCATTTTGCTTGATAGAGTTTCAGGTTGCGTATCTTGATGAGGGGTTGCATGGTATACAGTGACAATGGTTTTCCAAAGTTCTCCTGAGCCAATGCAACAATATTTATTATTGTAGCAAAGAGATTTTCTTTTCCTGAACGATAATACTCTCAAAAAGTCGTTACGAAGTGGTGAGACACAAGCCACATTTGCTTGCAAAGACTGAGCCTTTGGTGGATGCTACTTTTATACCCAGTCATGATCCCTTCACCTGTTACCATCTCACCTGCATATTGTGGAATATTTTGAATCTTGATAATTTTGAATCTTACATAAAAATTCTAGAAACTCTTTGCTCTTATTTTGCTCTGTCCCAACATTTTTGAGTGTGTTGAAGATGTCAGATTCGAAATTTGCGTATATTTACAAAATATAGTTGGCTTGCCAAAACATTGAAAGTCATTTCTTTTTAATTTTGTCAGTTCATGAGAATTTACAAATTACAGGATTTTGTTTTTATTGCATATTAGAAAATGTCCCAATTTTTCTGGAAATGGGGAAACCAAATCATTTTTGCTGCATACTTCTAAATTATACACCTAAAATGTATCAGACCTGATATGTATCAGATGTGCTCCTAAAAGCCTACAATGAAAGTACGTATTGTTGAGGGTACTGGAGTATAGGAGATGAAAAATACATGAGAAATAAGAAATGTACTGAGCTTAAATGAAGGGAGTCCTTATTTGATGAGAAAAATCTTGTAATAAAACATCTATGCTGACGATATCTAATGTCTACTGTGTGTTAGCAGAGGAAACAGGTGGAACAAACAGAGCTGCAGCACACTGGACACGGAGCAGGTCTTCTACAGTGCATTAGAAAGTATTCTATGGCACATAGTTTGTTTGAGGAGCAATACTGCCCTCTTCTGTCCTGTCTTTGTTACTGTACCTTGCTTTGCCCTCCAGATTTAGGATATCAGCAGTCCCTGGAGGATCTGGCTGAATTGAGCATGCTGTTTTCTACTGGAGAACTGTGTTCTGCTTTTATTGACAGTTCTGGATGGGGCTTTTCTTTCTTTTTGTGTGTGTGTGACTTGGATGGGTAACCTCCTCCTGAGTGACAATGAGACATAAGACAAAAGCAAAAGCAGAAGAAATTAATAAGATTAGCGCAGGATATGTAGGCCTACAGCAATGTTTCTGCACTGGTTGTAGTTTTGTTTGCCCTGCCACACTGTTTGAGGCAGAATTGTCAGTCACTCCATGTTTCTCTTTTTCCAACTACTAAGGCCCAAAGACTGAGGAGAAAGATGAAGGTGAGATTGGAGAGAGAGAGAGAGAGAGAGAGAGAGAGAGAGAGAGAGAGAGAGAGAGAGAGAAAGAGAGAGAACCCATCTTCTGTAACATATCCATTGTGGCCACACGGGACAGAGGAAAGATCTTTAGCTCTGAAGGAAAAGGTCAGATCGGTGGGGGCCACTGGGTAAAGGCAGAGCATTTTTTCACGCTTGAGAGGACGGCGTTAGGCCTTAACTGGCTGCTGCCAGCCAGCGATGTGCACTTGTCCCAGCTTGATGCTTTGTCAATGTGCTGTGACTAAGCCAAGGGGGTCCCATATCCCCTCTCCTTAGCCTAATTAAAAGAGGATTAGCCGGCATGGAGTCCCAGCCCACTCCAGCGTGCAGTGCGCTCGTTCTCCTTACTTTCTCAGGATAATCGCACCTCCAGGAAACGGCAGGGACGGGCAGAGGGGCTTTCTGGACTGCCGCCCGGAAAAAGCAAGGCCAGGAGAGTTATGGCTGCCTGTAGGCCGCCGTAAGCCTCGGTCACTTTGACCATGCAGACAGGAGCAGCGCGCCAGGTCTGCACCCCCCTGCCCTCCTCACCGCCCTCTTCTTCTCACCTGCCAACAGTGTGTGTGAAATTATGCTTTTAGAAATGAGGAGCCCAATGTGAGATTCGCATCTACAGTACGCCAAATGTTTTATAGCTTACTCAGTGTGTAATTGGACAGGTTATAGATATAGCACTGTGTTGGCAGAAGACTTATGAACATGATTAGGAATTTGTACAAAAGGTAAGAAAGAGTTTTATACAATCCTTTAACCTCTTAAAACCTTTAAGGAGTTTATATAGGCCTATGCTTAATTTCCTCACTCTCATAGCTACATACTTACTTTTAGTCATTAACATTTGGTTATCAAAAAACTTTTTTGTTAAAATTCATTATGTTGGTGACAGCATGTTACACTGCTCAATTTTGAGGTTTATTATTTTATTTTAGACAGATTAGCAACAGAAGAATAGCAGCTAAAAGCTTCCGTTTCTGTGTTGATACATAGTGGCTGTTTTGCTGCAGCTATTTGGTTACTCAGTACTTAAAAGGGCAATCCATCAGTCTTTCAAAATGTCTGCATAATTCAGTGTTTGAGAGGCAAGCAAAGTCATTCAGAGTTAGGTGTGAAATGTTACATTACAGAGAAATGTAGATGTAACTTACTCAGTGCTAGTGACGGAAACAAGTGCTCATAATATCTACAACACAAATATAGTTGTTTTATTTACTGTCCAAAACCACCGGTGAACCTCCATGTGTCTTCTGACTTTTAAACTTTGATAATAGTAAAACACTGGTCAATCTGTGGTAAAGAAATACATTTTTAAGGGGAGTACTATTTTTCTTTAGAATGCACTGGATGTACCACCCTAATCTAAATGTAGCTAAAAAAATCATAATCACATTTGTAACCATTTTATATAACTTTCTGAGAGGAAGCTTTTGGTGGCTTTAAACTCGCTAGATGACTGTGAAGGGTTCTGACCTTGTATAGTTCTCTAGAATGACACATTTCACATCAGAACGCTCTGAATGACTTTGTTTACATCTTCACAGTTAATTATGCAAAAAAAATGTAGCAACCTCATTTTCCCTTGATTTCATACTTTTGTACTCATTATTTGAAATAAATAGTAATAAAGGTTCAAGCTCAACTTTGGTAGCTTATGAGGTTTGTTTTGTTTTGTATATTTGCCTTCATCTTGCCTTTCCTATCAAAAGTGTAACTGCAAACTCTATTTATAATATGGTACAATAAAATATTTCATCATTAAGGTTTATGAAGTTCAGAAGCCTTTGGAGAATTTGAGGTTCATTGACTTGCGTAGGTCTTTAGTGTAACACACAAATGTATTTCATGTATTCACAAGTAAATTTTCATCTAAAATTCTTCTCTTCTAATGGTTTACCTGCTTAAGCTTTATTTGCTTTGGCTGAAATGAAATGGGCAGTTCTACCAGTTTCATTTAAACTGTTAAAATGAAAATAAAGTCGTTCAGAGTGGTTTGAAATTGTGCCATTTTAGAGTCAAAATTGTTTACAACACTGGTGATATGAATCAGATCTCCAAAGAGTTCTGAAATCTCACCAAAAAAAAAATACACAAAAGGTTATGAATGTTAAACACTCTGTATTCAAGTGTGCACTGGTTAGTGATGGCCTAGTGGTAAGGACCTTGCTCTTGTGAACCTTTTGCAAGTCCTGACCTGGGTACCACCGAGGTTCCCCTTGAGCAAGGTACTGTCCTGCTACACTGCTCCCTGGGAGCTTCTTATAGCTGCACTTTGATATTAGTATAGGTTAGGTAAAGTAGACAGAATTGTATTTTATTTTATTGTATTTATTGTACAGTTTTAAGGTTGCTAATGGTCTGTTTTGAGGAGAAGGCATTCAAGTAAGGATTTCATTGTAATCTTTACACAGTACGTTTTCTATATGATATTAAAACTTTGAATACATTATTTTATTGTCATCATTGTTTGGTAGTTTCCCTACTCAAACACACCTGGGTGGCTTAGTGGTTAGGACACTACCTTTGGGACCGGAAGGTCGCAGGTTCGAGTCCCAGCCCGGGCACTACTGAGGTACCCTTGAGCAAGGTACCGTCCCACTACACTGCTCCCCGGGTGCTGTTGGGAGCTGCCCGCTGCTGCACGTGTGATGGGTTAAATGCAGAGGTCACACTTCGTTGTGGTGCTTGAATGTGTTCACAATGACAAAGAGTCACTTTAACTTAAAAAAAAAAAAGGGAGTGTTGTATTTCAAACAGTGTCCAAAATTTTTACTACTACTTTACCATTATCAATATGACATATAGAAGCTCCGAATGCACGTTTGAATTTACTGGTGGTTTTGTATTTTAAATAAAGGTAAACATTTGTTTTGCAGTCATTACGACATCCAGTTCCTGTCATTACCACAGTGAGTATATTTCTCTACAATGCACCATTTAACAACAAAACACAGTGAATAACTTTGGTTACATGTCAACTATTGAGTTACGAATAGTAATAAATAGTTGAATTCTCCATTAAGTTTATTCCTTTTTGCCAGCTTTTTGTTTACGGTGTAATATTTACTCCGCCGCAGCAGAGGGCACCATCGAGTTTCGATCAGGCCTCGCTGTTTACGTTAAAGTAGACGGAGACGGCCCATCCTCCCATGTCCGCCCCTTTAACCCCGGACCACCCTGCAGCAGGAGTCAGTGTTACTTAGCCCGAGACTGTGTCCCGTTACTTTAGAAACCGAGCGATGATGGAGGAAGACAAAGAAACAAGTGCGATGAGAGAGCAGAATAAGAAAGATCGGCAGGCGGGTAAGGCTGCACTGCGCATGTCCCCGCTTTATACACACGCACACACGTGGATAACAGACGGGCGACTTCACAAATCGAGTGCAGCGTGTTGACATCTTATCTTTACTCAGTGAAATTTAGTCATGCACTGTTTGTAACCTGTGCAGCTCCTGTGTTGAGTGCATTTATTGTGTTTTTTCCTCCTCCCTTTTGTTTTCGGTTACGATTGGGCGGGTTTAAGATCGGAATGTGGGCGTGGCCCAGTAATTGACCACAGCTCCTATGCTTGGGTCCAGTGAAAGGGTTAGCGCCCTACCCAAATCTCCTTTTTTCACATTATTTTTAAACATGATTTTTTTCCTTTTTTACACTAAAGGCCAGCGGGAAACACAATAACAACAGTAGTGGTAGTAACATGATTTTTTAAGGTATCAGTATTAAAACTACAGCAACAGCAGTATTCATCATAATTTAGGTTT
>JBBPDA010000025.1:17563006-17588185 GCA_037974385.1 Arnoldichthys spilopterus
GTGTGTGTGTGTGTGTGTGTGTGTGTGTGTTCTAAGCAATTAATATCCTGGTTTGTGATATTTAGACGACCTTGTTTTAAAAATGCATGTATAAAATAATACAGAGTTTGGAAATGACCCATTTTATTAGTCGTGAGTTTGCACCATACCTCCAACATGGTAGTAATATTAGAAGAGACTGTGTTTCTGAATGAGAGAGAAAAACTGTAAGCTTAGGCATAAGTTCTGGGTGGCTTCTGCATTGAGATAAAAGACTTCTCAGCCTCCCTTAAATTCTAAGGAAGAGGGGCTTTAGGCATGGACCTCACCCCAAAGTGCAGTCAGGCTATTCCAACTTCATAGTGTGTTGTTTGTTATACATTTTGATTATTTTTGTCTTTAAAAAACCTCTTCTGGTGACATGATGACATAATGAGATCTGTTTTTATTCATTTTCATTCATCCCTTAATCAGTGATTCAGTAGGAACATTTTTATAATATAACAACTTTATAATATAAATAACAGCAATGCTGTATTCCTTAATGAATATTTTAAGCAAGCTCTGACATATCAAATGGTCAGCTGCAAATTCCAGATGCTCTAATTTTGTATGCTTTTTCTTGTGACTCTTGTAGTCTGCAGTGTAGCTAATATTGGCAGAGACCCCAGAAGAGCTCCACATAATTGCCAGCAAATGTCACATTTCTTGCTTTCTTTTTTTTCAGTTGCTGAGATTGAAGGTATGAAATGACTTGAAGAAAAAACTTTGCTTTTAACTTGTGTGCTGATCATTTACAAAGCTATCAGGCTTTGAGTGGACTTTTTGTGACTCTTCCAGTTCAGTTTAAATAACTAGATTTGTCATAGTTGCTTTATTTTTCTGGCTGTCTGATAACAGTGGCATTTATTTCTTTTTTTGCAGTAATGATTAACATATCATTGCTGTCCAGAGAAAACCACTTAGTCATTTTTTCACAGCTTGCCTTTACATTGTGTGAAAGCTTCATGATGAACAGTCCAGTAGAAATGCTCCTAAATCACTTGTCTAAATTGTTCCTGTATTCACTTGCATTAGAAGTAAGGCATATTTTGCCTTCTCCTGTCTGTAAAGTTACCATTTCAGAAATGTTTGTTTTTTCTGGACAGTGATTATGTTGTGCAGTCCTTCCAGATAATGTTTTGCATTCCAAATAAAAATATAAACGGCTATGATTTCATGAGCAGTACTTAATCACTCCATTATAAATAATACCCACACCCTAGCGGTTTCTATTCTCCACAAGTCTTAACAATCCAAAAACTCTTGTTTGCTTTCTGCGTTTGTTTTTTTAGCTCTGGATAACACTGACAGTGACATTGGTTTCTGTGGGTATTTACTGGTGCTATTCTCCATCCTGCTGACCCTCCTCACTCTGCCCATCTCCATATGGATGTGCATTAAGGTAACTGGCATTGCTATAAATGTTTTACCTGTATATCCTAAAATGCTATATTGCAGTAAATGTTGACTTTTAATTACACTGTTTTAGTTACATGACTATAAAACAGCACTTTCATATCAGAACTGTTTTGACTTAGATGAATTTTATTGGTGCACCCATGTAGCCTTGTTGTGTTCAGGCTGTACTAACGACTCTTTTATAGTTATCCTTCAATTAGCCAAGACACAGGCCCTTCGGCTGCCTGGCAACCTGAAGAAAATTATATTAAGCATGTAATTTCCCCCTTCAGTCAATGCTATTGCATTGATAATAGGTTAGGAAAGTCAGAATACAGTTTAAACCTAAATGCAGTCACATTACTAGGAACCAGGTGAACTCTAGTTATTGACTAAAGAGACATTTTTAAACAACATATTATTCCAAGTCCAATGCTGAGTGTTTTTAATGTACAGACTTCAGTACCTTTTATAGATTACAATATAAAACAAAATAAAAAAAAGGAACCTGTAGTGCTAGATTGCCTGTTTCCTTCCTTTGATGACCTCTCATTAACCTCATTTATCTCTTGTTGAAACCATGTCCGTCATCATAAATAGGCATCTGATTGCAATTAAGGTATCTAACAAAAGGTTTTACTTGAGTGTAGTGTGCACCTATTTTTACATGTTCAAGTAAGAGAAATCATACTGATTGTTGTATTTAATGTAATAACATCATAGATGGTGCTTTATAATAATGATACGACAACATACCATTTTATGCCTGTAATTAAGATATTTGATATCTTTGATGTTTTTTTTATAGATAGTGAAGGAGTATGAACGTGCTATTATCTTTCGCCTGGGCCGTATTTTGCGAGGAGGAGCCAAAGGACCAGGTAAGAAAGTCAGATTTAGTCTTAAGCATGTTTACATGTGAACTCCAAAAAATATCTGGATAATCAGGTTTGGACATTATCTGGATGTGCCCTTATACCATGAATTCTAAACATCAAGTGTGGTGCTTCATGAAGTGAGCAGCCAGTGAAGGTCAGATACCAGAGCTGCATTTTTATTGAAGAAAGGGAGAGAATGGAGCTCCAGAGAAGTCAGAGGAAAGACAGAGATGGAAGACCATAATTAAGGCTACAAGGACAGTCCTGAAGCACAAAGCTGATAGAGAACCTTATGCAAAGCCCGAATCAAGTTTTTTTTTTTTTTTTTTTGTGAGATGTGTCCGTATAATATGATTGAATTACAAGTGTGAATGACTCAACAGTACACCAGTCAGCCAGAACATTAACACCACTGATAAAAGTGTAAAGTGAATAACATTGATCATATAGTTATTTCATTACAATAGCAACTGTATAGCAAGGGGTGAGATATATTAGGCAGCAAGTGACCTGTCAGTTCTTCAAGACAATGTGCTGGAAGCAGAAAAAATAGGCACGTATAAGGATCTTAGTCACTTTGTGATGGGTAGACAAGCTTCTCTAAAACAGAAGGTGGTGTTTATGTTATGGCTGATCAGTGTATCATAGTATAAATCATTTGTGATCAGTAGTTTCCTTAAAGTGGTCGAAAGGGTTGATCCATATCATCAGGTGTGTCAGGGGTATGAAGGGCAGGGGGTACTTCAGAACCAGTTAGGAAACTTCTGATTTACACAGTTAGATTTAAGGCAACATGAAGATCAGAATTTGACACAATTAAAAGAGAAAACTTAGGCAATAGGTTTTTATCACCAAACTGAAAATGCATCAGAAATGGTAATTCCTGTTAATATGACATTTTTTTTGTATTAATAATAGCATATGAAGCATTAGACATTAAACACTAATTAAGATTAGAATAACTATAAATTGCAAGAATTCCAACTGTAGGCTTACACTGTTGGCTTTATGTTTTTTGAATTTATGTGCAATTGCTCTGTTTTAGTTTACTGCTTTTGCCAAGAATTGTAATTTAAGGTACGTTATTTATTTGTATCTGACACATTTAAACCATATCCATTTATAAGCCTTTTTTTCTTCTTCTGAATACTCACATGACAACTCACACTGTAGCATTTAGACATTGGGGGAAGTATGTAACCTCAAGCAGTACTGGGAAATGAAATCTCATGACAGTACATATTTACCCACATGTTGTTCTAAGCTTTTTGTGGTCAGATCAGTTTCGTTTTTCAACCTGTTTGTTTATGAAGTTTTTGGTAAGGTGCTAGGTAGCAGGACCACAGGGTCTGCTTACAGGAGGAATCCACTTGTTTGCTGCTGCATTATGGTGGTCTGTCTAAACACCATGCTACACAGATTAATCAGTGCCAGTTTTTTTTTACTTCTGCTGACCTAAATTCAAAGCCACTCTTTGTAGTGACAGAGTTTTGAACTGTCAGCAGTGAGTAAATCCGACAGATACAATGAACAATAGCAAAACTTAGACTGCATTGCTGCTTGTATGAGCACAAAAATGAGAGTAATCAGCTTTTACATTGATGTTGTAATAAGAGTTAATCCAGAAAATGGGCTGTTTTTGAGGAGATGCCGTTAAGAAACATATATGGTAATTAAATGTAAAAGTTGACGTAAATTGTGTCACACAGAAATGGTTGTTAAAGGTCATATGCTGCAATGGTGTTTTGGTAATTTTATCTTTAAGCTACTGCATTTTCATATGTTTGCCACTGCTTGCTTAAGAACAGATTTGTCGCAGACTTCTTCAGCTGGTCTGGCTCTTACTGCAGCCATCTAATTCACTTAATGGACCAGGCACTGTAACTGATTGCCATCTTTCCCATCGTTGGCTCTGTTGCCATGGAGCTGTGATGAAATCTGTCTCCCATCACTTAGCCATTGTTAGGTCAATGCATTGTAATAAATTGTGTACATACTAAATCCATTTCCGGAAAAGTTGGGACATTTTTTTTCTAAATGCAATAAATGCAAAACCTGCAAATTGTAAATTCTCTTGAATTGTTATTTATGACAAAAACACAAAAAAAATGAATTTTAATGGTTTGGCTGACCAATTAGATGACTTCGAGATACTTAAGGAAAGTTGGGATGGGGCAAATTTAGAGTGAAACATATTTGAAACATTGCACAAGAAGGTGACCTGGGAACAGGTGAGGTGAAGGGATCATGATTGGCCTGCCAGCAGTCCAGATATTTGTCCTATTGAAAATGTATGGCATATCATAAAGATAAGAGGAGAATGAGACAACAGTGACCAGGGACTGCTGAGAAGTTAGTCTTGTATCAGGCAGGAATGGGCCATATTCCCCTTGCAAAACTGCAACAATTATTATCCTCCGTTTCTAAACGATTAAAGAAAAGTGTAATTAAAATGAAAGGTAACACAGTGGTAAATCTGTCTCTCAACTGTTGAAGGCATCCAATTATTTATTTGTTCATATTTATGTTGTTTAGTGAAAATATTGAAACATTAAAAAAATGGAAATCTTTACTTGTGTCAGTGAAAGGTTTGTGTTTTCATTGCATTTCATAAAATGTTCCAATTTTTCAGGAAGAACTGAGTTTGTATATAAATCTAAGTTTAATCCTGGCTGAATGGGGCTAATACATCATGTTCCGCTTTGATTTTGACCAAAGAAACTGAACTACATATATGCACATAATCTTACATGCGATCCCTTTGTTCTAGCCATTAATAGATGAACTTGACTAGGCAGTTTTATAGTCATATGCCTCTGAGGTTTTTTATTTTTGTTTCACAACCATGAGTTACATGAACTTTCAACTAGCCTTATATAACAACATGTCTATGCTCTAGAGATCCATGCAGGCTGTAGTCAAGCACTTCAGCTGTAACTTAACTGTAGTTTATATTTGGTCTTAGACCATGACCTTTGTTTAGAATGTGACCCTTCAACATTCCTAGGAATTTCCATCAAGATTACAGCATGAATGAATTGGCTAACTTTAGTCACTGATGCCCTGAAAGCCAGGTTTTCATGTAATATTCACCATTCTATATGTATCCATTAAGCAGTTTCCCATCATTATGTCATGAGAATTGAATTCCTTGAAGAATGTAGTTTATACAAACAATTCAAAACATTCCCTCCCAAAGTATTGGAATAGGTTGAGTTTTCCACTAGTTGCTGTAGTCCACGACATCAGTTACATATTCCATCTACTATCTGGCTGTCTTCCCAGTTTCCTTTTGAAACTATGGGAAAAGTATGCCATTAACAATGAAAAGAGGACTCTCTGGAGCCAGCACTCGCTTCATCCGACTTGCTTCCCTTCCCTATCACATCCTATCAAGCTTTACTTTGGCAAGCAATATCACTCCAAGCTTTTGATACTTTATTCAGGAGTATGGGTTTAGGATGCACAGTTTGAAAGAAAACAGAAATTCATACCTTGCAGTTTATCGGCATATATACTTGTAAATCTTTGGAGACTTCAGTGGAGTGAACAGCTCCAACATCATCCTTAGAAAGCTAGCATTAGATTTACGACCTGCATACGCAGCTCTCAGCGGATTGAACTTTTTTGTCCATGCAGGAATGAAAAAGAAAATGTTTAATGCATACTTTTGTAAATCTCAGTATCTTGTAAGAGATGTATGCTCTAGTGTGGTACAATTCTGGCATTATCAAAGCAAAGCCATACAGGAAGAGTGTAGACAGTGGTGTTATTTGCATTATTGCTGAAACCAGTCTCAGACATCAGTCTGAGTCGGCGGAGTGGAGATATTTCAGAGGTCATCAATTCTAGTAGAAGAACCACAGCCACTTCTGAATTAGCTTACTTTCCTTCAGTGTGCTGAACAAATTGTATGCATTTCTAATTGTGGATGTTTTAACTGGTTACATAAAAACCTTGCCCAATTTCCTGAACTCAAATACCCAGTTATGTGATGCAAGTAATATATGAACCAACATGCAACACTTTACATATTGTCATTGCCAGAACAAAACCATGTATCTCCAAAATAGTAACTCTACAGGAGAAGGAAAAAAACATTCTTAGGTTCCAATTGTAGTGAATGATAAAATGTTTTTACGTTGTTTGGTACTGTACATATTAGTCTGTATGCCAGGAAATTCTGACACAAAATGAACAGCAACAGATATTTCCTAATTATGCAGACAAATGAAAAATTGAGAATTTTCTTTATTCAGACAGTGACAATATGTTTTTAAATGTCACAGGTTTTATTTGTTCATTTATTAAAAATGTTAACAAGATCTCTCTTATCTCTGTGTGTGTGTGTGTTTTGATAACTCTACAGGTCTTTTCTTTATACTGCCCTGTACCGACAGCTTTATTAATGTCGATATGCGCACCATCACCTTTGACATCCCCCCTCAGGAGGTGAGATATATGCATGTGACAAACAAACACTCACCAAGTTCTGCATTTTCACCTACTCTTACAGGCGTCAAGTCACATTGGGGGTTTCATCTTACTTGTAGTTCTGATCTGTGCAATTCACATGGTACATACATAAGCAAAAAGAGTGGTCAGTTGAAAGGCAGTTCTTAAAAGGCCAACATCAATGAAAAAACAATATATCATTTTGTGAGTTATGAGGAGAGTTCAGCTTGCTAATTTACTTACATCAGCCACAATGTTAAAACTAGGTGCAGTGAAATACATTGATAATCTTGGTAAAATGGGATCTGTCAAGAGGTGGGATATATCCGGCAGCAAGTGAACAGTCAGTTCTTGAAGTTCATGTGTTCAAGTGTAAGAATCTGAACTACTTTAATTTGGACCAAATTGTGATGGCTAGACAACTTGGTTAAAGCATCTGCAACACAGCAGGTCTTGTCATGTCTCCCCAGTATGCAGAGGTTAATACCTACCAAAAGTGTTGCAAGGAAATGAACTGATGGGTTGTGCCCAAAGCACACTGATTAAATTTGGGAATGAGCATGGTATGCGTGGATTGAGGTGTGATCCCAACGAAGATCTAGTGTAGCACAAAATTGCTGAAAAAAATTAGGTCAGAATGCTCATGATGACCCATGTCCACCACCAAAGCACCTACAATAGGCATTTGGAAATCAGAACTGGACTTTGGAGAAATACAAGAAGATTCCCTGGTCTGATAAAGCACATTTACTTTTTGCTGGGTGCATGTGTGCCATTTACCTGAGGAAAGATGGCACCAGGGTGCACTATGGAAAGCGGACACCCTGGCAGAGGCCATGCTATGTGCTTTGCGATGTCAGACTGGTAAACTTTGGGTCCTGGCATTCCTGTGGATGTTATTTTGGCATGCACCACCTACTTAAATATTGTTGCAGACCAAGAACAGCCCCATTCATGGCAACAGTATTCTCTTATGGTCTCTTTTAGCATGATTGTGCCCTGCCACACTGCAGAAATTGTTCAGGAATGCTCATGTCAAAGAGTCTTAGGTGTTGACTTGATCTTAAAATCCCTCAGATCTCAATTTGATCAGGCATTTGTGGGATATACTGAACAAATTAGTCCAATCAATGAAAAGCCCCACCTAGCAATTTACAGGACTTAAAGGAGCTGCTTCTAATTTCTTGGTGACCGATACCCCAGCATATCTTCACAGGTCTTGTGGAGCTTGTAGCATGACATTTCAAAACTGTTTTGGTAACATGTGGAAGACCTACTCAATATGAGACAGGTGGTTTAAAGGCACAGTGCTAAAAACAGCCTGATTCCAAGGGATAAAGAGTGGCTGCACAGTAGTCACTTAAATATAAATGACTGCTGTTGACACAGCCCACAACCAGCATGAATATCATACATTTCTTTTAGGGAATATGTAGAATATGTAACCATTTAAAATTTGCCTTTGTAATATGAGCTTAATCGTATGATTTTATTGCTAATTTCAAATTCTTTGGTTCTCAGGTCCTGACAAAAGATTCTGTGACAGTAAGCGTTGATGGTGTGGTGTACTATCGGGTGCAGAACGCAACCCTGGCTGTGGCCAACATCACCAACGCTGATGCTGCCACACGTTTGCTAGCTCAAACCACTCTAAGGAACGTACTGGGCACAAAAAACCTGTCTGAGATCCTGTCTGATCGTGAAGAGATTGCACATAGCATGCAGGTGTGTTACACATTAGTGTTTTCAAAGTGCTTAAATTAATTTCACGTCATATATAATGCATTGAAAAATCTTGATGTCTGATGGCTTTTTTGATACCCAAAGCAGAAAAAAATTGAGGGTCTTTTTCTCTCAAAAGATATCCAAATAAATATAGCATTTCTCTTTAGCAAATTTTGAGCAAGAACATGATCAAAGCATTATATCAAACTCAAGAGAAGGCTAGTCCAACATAAAATAAGGCTCATGTTCACACAAGCAGTGCAAACAGAAAGGCATGACAGAAAACAGCCTTAATAATCACATTTTTTTTCTCCTGAACACCAGGATACATGATAACAGATACATGCAGAGGCCATTATTAGGTGGTTTTAGCCTAACAGCTGTTCAAGTTAGCTTAGACTCCATTTAGCCCAATAATACATTTATCATTTATCAGGGAGATAAATGGACAACAGACTATTACACCACTATCTGCA
Organism: Arnoldichthys spilopterus; assembly: GCA_037974385.1. Taxonomy (NCBI): domain Eukaryota; kingdom Metazoa; phylum Chordata; class Actinopteri; order Characiformes; family Lepidarchidae; genus Arnoldichthys; species Arnoldichthys spilopterus. Next base: position 17,571,960 of record JBBPDA010000025.1, read on the forward strand.
TTTTTAAAAAAAAATTTTTAATAATATTTGGTGTGTTATGATAGCCAAAGCATGGCTCTGTAAACCTCACAAATATTTATATTCAGGACGGGGGATATTCAGCAATGGGAGATATGGTACCATCAGTTTAAAGCCAAATGTGTTGACTTGGTGGTGTTTTAAACAGACTACCAAAATGAATACTAGGCGTTGTCAAAAGTAGGGGATTTAATGTGTTGTAGATTTTGTTTGATTACTTGAAATGTTATAGTCCCAAGGCTGAAATGTTATAGTCCCAAGGCTGTTGGGCATCAAAAAACTGATCAGAGCAGAAAGCAGGCTAGGCACTTGCACAACAAAACAGTGCAGCACAGAACAAATTATTGCACACGGATTTTTTCAGATTGTTTTAGAGCTGAGATCAACGTCTGCATTAGCTGACTGTAAATACTGCCAATTTCTAAAGACAACAATAACAGCAGTGAAATAAAATGATGTTCAAATAAGTAAAGATTTGTGTATCAGTTTCTTCAGGTTTTTCATTACACAGTTCCCAATTTTTGTTTCTTTTAGATTTATGTTAACATGTTTGAGCTCTGAACTTGTCCTTTTTAGTAAATCTCTTCATTCTTGCTTAATAAATAAGTGAGCTGAACAATATTTATTCTTTCTACCAGTCCACTTTGGATGATGCAACTGATGACTGGGGCATTAAGGTGGAGCGAGTGGAAATTAAGGATGTTAAATTGCCAGTGCAGCTCCAGAGAGCCATGGCTGCTGAAGCTGAGGCAACCAGAGAGGCCAGAGCTAAGGTGGGCAGAACACAAACCTTATAAGAGATTCACAAGCTGTGAATCTGATCGGTTCAACATACCTGAAGACCTTTGTTTCCAAATGTGCTTTTTACATGTTGACCAAAGCTATATTAATATTATTTATATGTTTATATTTAATGTGTATTATTGCTGGAAAAAGTTAAACTAAATAATGTAAATTAATATCAAAATGAACTCCTTGGTTAATCAAAATGCCAATTTTCATTCACTATATAAATTAGCTGAGTTTACCTAATAAGTAGAAGTTTTTGCACCATGAAGTAGATAAATTCATTTTACTGTTTTTTTGTATCCTTCCTTTTCAAATGACTGACTGTTTTAATAAACATCTGTCTGACATTTTATGGTTTTTATATAGATTAAATTAACATAATAGCATATTATTATTATTATTATTATTATTATTAGCATTTATTCAGGTATGTAAATGAGATTTGAAACTGAAAATATGTTAAACAAGATTAGCTCAACTCAGTTCAGTGTTTATTTCTATGGCAATGTTTACAACTGTAAAAGTTGTAAAAGTAGCTTTACAGAATTCAGGTCTGAGACTTCAATGAGCAAGGCAATGGTGACGGAGGCAAGCAGTGTCTCCCTAGCCTGGATGATCTCAGCTACCTCTGGTCAACACTGGATAGCAATAAACAACAAAGAAATAGTCTCAGAGTTCATAAAGATGCCATTAGTTAAAGCCTGTAACTGCAACAGCCCGTTTTGGCTAGGGGGAGGATAGCATATGAAGCATGTGGAGATGGTCCATGGTGATTAAACTACTTTGGGGCCCCATTATAAGCTATTATTTTTTGCAATATTAGATTAAACTTTTGAAATATTATGATGTTACTTTTTGTGCCAAATCCAATCATGTGAAAAAGTATAACACAGAAATTGTTGATTATTTTTAACATACTTGAACAAGCAAACCTTACACCCTTTTTAATACAGAGATGTCAGAGAATTTACATTAGGGATCACTTTTGAGTGACAAGATAAACAATATCGCAAGGTTTGTGTTGAGGTGTGATGTGAAGGAAAGACAAATTTGTTGAGTTATCCAATCGGTATGAGCGTGATTCTTATGCATGTATCCTCTGGTTTGGGTGATGCTTCTAGCAGTGAATAGGCAGGGATGATTGCTGCTCCTGCTAATCACAGTCCTGATGGTGATATGTTAAAATTATAATGGTAATTCTTCAATGTTACACCCTTACCAACTACATGAAAGCTATATTTAAACAAGAGGCTATAGGCACAGCATCTTTATATATGGCGTGTATGCAGAGACTGTAATATTGTGAATCTTTGTGTGTCTTTCTGTCTCTCTCTGTCTCTTCTCTTTCTCTCTGTAGGTGATTGCTGCTGAGGGTGAGATGAATGCATCTCGTGCATTGAAGGAAGCCTCTCTGGTGATAGCTGAGTCTCCATCTGCTCTCCAGCTGCGCTACTTGCAAACCCTCAACACCATTGCTGCAGAGAAAAACTCCACCATCATCTTCCCCCTGCCTATTGAGATGATGCAGAGCTTCCTGAAACGCTGAGCTCTTATTTTACACACACACAACATATCAGCATTTTTGGCATATGAATGAGCATGAATACTACCCTAAAAAATGAACAAGTCAATTCTTATGCAACATAGTCAGTCCTTACTAAGTTGGTTTTTAATACAGATACTTCTGTATCTTCTTCTGTAGAGCAGTGGACATCAGTTGAAAGCAAATTAATCTCCTTCATAGTCAGCATATACACTCATAAAAATTAAGTCACCAAATGGAATCAGAAAGAGCAGATACATCAAGACACCAGAAAGGGTTCATTGCAAGATGCCATAGAAGCCAATTTTGGTTCCCTAAAAAACCTTTTATCTTACAAATTAGACTTGTGCAGGTGAATAACTTATTTTTACAGTTTCAAGAACATGCACATAATGTACAGGTTTTTGGAGGAAACCTTAAATTGGTATAGAACTTTATGTTAATGTTTTCTTATTATCTTTTATCTTTTTTTATCTTCTTCTCACATTTTCAAACATGTTTTTTTAGGGAGTCAAAAGTAGTTCTTCTGTGGCATTACTCAAAGAACCCTTTGTGGCTTTTTTTTTAAAAGAGTATAGAAGAACCACTTTCAGTAAAGAATCTTTCAGTGGAAATGAAAGTTTTATAGAACTATACAATCGGGCCAAGAACCATTTTTATTTTTAGACTATATATGTGACATATGCTCCCATTTGCTACTGACATTAACTTCGGATGCACTGTCAAATTATAAGGATTTCTGAACTGGCAATCTGTAAAAGCTCCTGATGGCCAATTGAAATGCGTGTGTGTTTATTCCATGATTTTTCCCCTTGCATGTGTACATGCTTATTGTGTGTATACCCCAATGTGCTTGTGTCAGTGGGATGAGAACCCACTTTGAATGGAAACAGAATAGCTGTGTAATGCCTAGCATTACATAATCACTGACAGTATATCTGTGTGCCTAATGTCCTCTCTGGTAGAGCTGTTTTAATGGAATATCTTTCTTTATAAAGCCTTAAGCCATAACTAATCCTCACAACATAAAATGCAAGTTTGCGCTTTTGCTTTTTCAATAAGACTTAAGACTTCAGGATTTTTGCAGATTTCTTATATTATCTATATTGTTAATAAGAAATTAGAAATTTTAGCTTTTGATTTACTCATTTTTATCTGACCTTTATAAAATAATTTGTTACATCCATAGTTCACGAAGTACTTTCTTTACCTAGTGTGTTAAGTGTCATTAAACTGTGCATGTAGTATTATAAATGGTATGCTGTTACCTTTGAAAAGTGAATATTTATGCTGTTTTTTAGATTTAGTTTAGAGTTCACCAAAGATGTGCATGATGTACCAGAGTGTATGTTCGGTAACAAGAGGAAGGGCGTAAAGTATAGCAACATAATTTACATGCTTTGTGTGAACCTGCTCTTATTTAGTTTCCTTTTGTGCTTAAAGTAGGTGATGTGCCATAAACACTGCACACTGCCAGCTAGGACTTGTAAAACTACTGGATGCACTCACATCATTATTTTTCAGACTGAGCCTTCATTCACTGCAAGAGGAACGTTAGAAAGCCATATATGTATCTATAGACCTTCACGTACATGGCACACTTTATTAGGAACACCATTCTGACGCTTCCCATTGCACTTACAAAAACCTGAATATTTTGTGGCATAGATTCAACAAGTTGTTGTAGGTCCATGTTGATGTGATTGCATCCCATAATTGCCATACTGTGAATCACCTGCCACATCCCTAAAAGGTGCCCTAATCAAATGTGACTAGGGAGGCTGCTAAAGTATTCTAACAAATTTAGTTTTGTGATGAGGCATATTATCATGCTTAAAAGATGCCAAATACTGTAGGACAAATAGGGTAGGGGTGCATATATTTAGAAACTGTGGCATTCAAACAATGATCATTTGGTATTAGGAGGCATAATGTGTGGCAAGAAAGTATGTCCCACAATATTAGACCACCGGCAGCAACTTGAACTGTTGAAGCACAAAGCAGATTGGGCTTTATTTATATATAATAGAATTTATGATGTTTATGACAAATTCTGGCCCCATCTTCAGCTGTAGAGTCTGGTCGAGTGTGCCCACAATGGCCTGATTCCTGTTCTGACTGCAGTGTAACCTGATTTGCTCATGCAGTAGTCTATCCACTTCAGTTTTCAACATGCCTGTTAAATGATGCTTTTATGATCACCAGTGATGTCAAATGTAGTGATTCAAATTACTGCAGCCTTGAACAAATCTGGCCATTCCCTTCTAACCTATTTCAACAACAAAGAGCAAAATAGCTAAATTTCCTAATAGAGACAAATGTATATACAAAAACATGCCACCTCATTAGGTACATCTACCTAAAATCTACAGTTCTTTTAATCTAAGTCTATTAGCTTTACTTACCATTATGTGCACTGTATTGTTTATAGGCCAATATGGTCTATAGTTTGCGATTGGAGACTGTAGCCTATCTCAGCATCATTAGTTTTAATCCTCAACACCGTATCCACTCACTCTCCAATAAATTTCCATACTTATTAAAAAAACATTATATGGATGCGAGCATGTTAGAGGAAAGTCAGGCTTGGCATTTCTTTTCAAATTCAGGTATTGCATAACTCCATTTCTATTCATGCATTTGTATTTACAGCAGAGTGGAATGTTTTGAAGGTTCTGATATTTTGTTTTTCTCATGCTACTTCAGTGTATTTCCATCTGTTTGTAATTCTCAAAATATAAATCTGCCTATATTGTTTACCTGGAAACCTGTGTTATGTTTACTCCATGACTGACTGCTATAAACAAATGAGAAATCTGAACAGAGATCTGGCAATCTTTTTATGGTCACAAAGACCACAAAGGCTATAGGGTCTGTTTTGTATCTGGGTACTTCTCAGGGTTTGCACACCAGCAGAACGTGCAGTCACAGTTCCAAGCTTTTAGATGACATCTGTCTATTACACTGATTCAGAACCAGCTCAACTTACCAACCTACAGCATGTGACAAATACAAGCACATCTGATCATTAATCAGCGCATAAAGACCAGTAGGGTGTTTTCAGTTAAGCCAGATAACTCAAGGCAATCTTGGTCAAAGCTAGGCTTATCAGTAAATAGCTGAAGGACATTCCTACTAGACTACATATTTGTGCTTAGGTTTTCTCCTGCTAACTGACAAATTCAGCTTTGTGAAATACCAATTATTTCTTGATCTTCTCCTCTGATCTTTGATCCTTGATCTTGATCTGGATTGTGTGTGTGTGTGTGTGTGTGTGTGTGCGTGCGCATGTGTTCGTCTGGTCTTCACCATTCCTAAAATAGCATTACCAACACAAAAAACAGACAATGACAAAGTTGTATTTTAGATGCTTTATCATGAACTGTACTGAATTGAAAAAAACATATTTAACTATTATTTAACTAAATCATGCTGAATCATGGAAAGGATGAAAAAAAAAACGTTTTTTTTATAACACTGTACCTAATTTTAGTCAAAGGGTTTTAATCAAAGCCAGTCTCTGGGCCAATACTGCTCTCAAAGTTCTTTTCAAGAGGCTGTATGTAATTGTCACTCAACTGTCCTGTAGCTCCCTCTATCTGCAAATAAGAGCAACTGCTCAGCATTCAGTTGAAAAGGTTGTTATTCATTAGTAACATGATGGAGAACACAGAAATACATGCAGAGTGGCTGTTGTGTTGTACTGGGAATTGCTATTGAGGCACTAGAATATGACAAATGGCTTCATTTCCATTATAAATTTCAACACTGAATGAACCAACAAAACAAGTGACAATGTAATCCAACAGTGAAGCTAGTGTTGCTGTTAAAAGCCCTTATTGTTGGTCACTTACAAAATTTGGCCATAAACAAAAAAAGAACCATAATGATGCAAACATGTAGGCTGCCATATGTCAGTAAAGCCTGAGTCAGGAATCGCTGCATATGAGAGTTGATGTTTTTTTTAGTACACCAGCAATAGCTACTCTGAACACCAACAGGCTAAGGCTTGTGGCTATTCCTGTTTTTGATGATTGCTGACTGGGCCTTTAATTGGACGATGGTTTTAAATGCAGTTGACACACTAATTCCTTTTAGCATCATCTAGAGTACTGTCTGTACTCACAAAGACATCTCAAAATGTCAGAGTAGATCCAGCATCACACACTGGTCAGAGACAGCATTTATGAGTAAGATGCTTTGGGAGTTTCACACAAGATGCTTCAGTTTGAAGATTTTTTATGTTTGCCACATACATTTAAATAAAGTTGTACTAAAAAGCTTTAACAAAACAACCACTTAAATATTGCTTTAACAAAAGTGCAGGGTAGGTGCATTGCAATGCCTGTTTTGACTTTGGTGACTACAGACAGGGCAGTAAGGCTGTCAGAGTAGAAGCTGCCTTTTTTACATTGATCTATTGGTAGCTCTGCCTATTCAAATAAAAAAGGGCAACTTCTAGCACTATCACTAAGGCAGTGGGGTTAAAGGTCAGCATCAGAAGTGAAGGTTCACAGCTCAAGATCAGCCATAGCCCGTTCCAGAGGGTCGCTGCTCCAGTAGTCATGGTCCCATCCCAGGAACCAGCCAGTGAAAGTGGGCGGCTCCGAACCTTGTTTGACCTTCACGATTGGCGTGCGTGGGTCACGTTTGGCTGGGTCTGTCTCAATGTAGCGGGCAGCTAAAGAACAGGACAGAGTTTTATCCCTGTTACTTTCACATGTTAATTTAACGATATTTTACATATTACATATTGAAATATTACATATTACATATTGCAAAGGATGTGAAGGTCCCTTTAAGTCTACAATTTAATTTAACTGTGTAACAATCATTTTGTAATAATTTAGGCCTATCCACACCAAAGCCTAGAATTAGCTGCACATTATTACTGTATTCTCCTACAGAAAAGAGTTTCATACATGTTTGTTTTCTTTATTAAAAACATTGCTTTATATTAATGAGCCTAGATCCTGGAAAATCATGGTTTCCTCGATTTAAAAGATTAAATATTTACCCTTCACTCTGTAGTCCAAACAATCTACAGGCCTATGTAAAACCAAACTGCAAAACAAGCCTGGTATAAATTTACGTTTATTTAGTTTCATGAAAATCAATTAAAATATATTCACCCATTCAATTTCGCCCCACCCATTCAAAATGATGTTTCATAAAAGGTTTCTGCTTTTTTAAAGAGGCTTAATACAGAACAGTCAATCAAAACAGATGTCCATGTATCAGTTTTAATAGACCAATAACAGTTTCAGGCTGTTTAACTGTAATAAATAAAGAGTGATAAAGAGAGGATGGAAAGTGTTCATGTAATAATAGCATGACTTTTTGTAAAGTGTAAATATGATAGGTGTACCTCCAAAAAATAAATGAACAGAAGGAAAATTGCAGGATATCTTTCAATTTTTTTTAGGGTAAGAGTGAAATAACACAGTTAGCCATTAATTTATTCACTCTTGATACAGCTACACTACAATACTTGGAAAGAGAGGGCATCACATCAAGTGCTTTATGCATGTTTCTCCTGAGGAAATGACATCATGTGGTGCAGATTATGAGATACTGGAACAAGCCATTCCTTATTCAATAGAACAGAATATACTTTGCCATCCCCTTGGGGGAATTTATCTTGGGCTTCCAGTACTACTGGTTTCTTGCATTAGGGGGTTTATTTCAAATTTCTAACCCTAAATGAAGTGTCACAATAAATGTGCTTTTGTCATTGTTATTTTCTTGGAAAGGTATGGAAAGTGGTCATATTTCTTTTGTTTGACAAAATTAGTTAGCTGGTTATTCACTTTTAAGTACAATCTCTCTTCTTGTTGATGGTTCATATATTTTATGAACAGGTAAAATAAGACATGACATGTATAGTGGGATTAATAATTTTTCTGACATATTTTGATTTAAACATCAACAAATCCATGCAGATGTGTGTAATCTCTTTTTCTTAAATAGACTTCTAATGAATACTTGAATAACTGCTGTAAATGCATGGCTACCTGACAGGGTGCATGTATTTTCTTTCCTTTCATGAAGCGGATTAACGTAAGCTGTTTTTATTTACTACAGCCTAAATCTGAAAAACATGCATAATGAGGGGCTTCCTGCACATGTCTGAGTTCATTACTTGTATTGCACATGAGTGAAAAATGTAATGAGTCTCACCTGAAGCCATTGCCTCGGTCTTCTCCTCCTCTTGTGCCTCATTACCGATCCACACAAACACCTGCAACACACAACCAAAGCAATTACAAACCCCACAGGAAACTTCAGCATGTTGGACTTACAATGGTTGCACTCGTCTGTGTCAAGTAAAAAAGTGGATGTTGCTTCATTTCAAATTCTTTTAACCTTAAAACCTGATGAAATAAAAGATTCACCTAAAGTAACCAATATTTAGTAAGTGTGTTCAGTTTCAGAAGGTTAGCATACATTCTTAGATGGTCTACCTGGGAGAATCACATAAAAGGCCACAGGAAAATGTTAAGAGGTTACCTTGTCTTGGTCATTTTGCTTTCTCTTGAGAAATGTTGAAATGTGAATAATTACCTGGTCCCAGGTGTCCAAGATCATGACATCATCTGAGGCCAGATCTTCATGAGTCATCTCCCCAGGTACCTCCTCAATCTGCACAACCAAAAAAATGCTTCACTCTTACACTGCAAATGCATTTTTGCAAGACACAGCACTATGAATATCAAGTCTGTCTAGAGCACTTCAAACTAAATTTGTCCCAGATTACTACGGACAACCCAGATGTTTATTTGACTCCACAGTTATGACTTTTAGACTCTGACTTTTTTATTCATACACACATTCATCCTAAATTAAAACAAACAAAAAAACACTCCATAATTATAATTTTATATAATTATAAAAATAACTTATTTGTAATTACTTAAATTACAGAAACTGTAAAGAAACATAAACTGAGCTAATGACTAAATATTTTGAAATCACACAGGAGTGTGTTTGTCTGGAAACACTCACAATAAAGCGTCCGGTTTTGTTGGAGCAGGCAAAGAGTCTTGGTGGATGAGTGTTCATCTTATCCTTCAGCCTGGTGGAGGTGCGGTACTCAGCCTTTCCACCAAGAACTGCCCAGAAATCATCTAGACACAAATTAATAATACATTAATTAGTAACTCCCCACTTGTTTATTCCATTAATATCATATTTAAAAAATTGCAACTATGAAAACATTTCCAGTGTTTGGTTTGACAAACTCAAAAAAGCTGAGACAGAGGCATGTTTACTATTGTGTTACATCACTTTTCCTAATTACAATTTTGAATTGTTTGGCAACTGAAGATAATAATTTCTAAAGTTAATCATCACATTCTTGCTTGACACACAACTTCAGCTGCTCAACTCTTCTTCTTGATGTGCTAGTTTCTAGTGCTGTAGTTCTCGAGACTGGTCTTGGTCTCAAGACCAATTTTTTGTGGTCTCGATCTTGTCTTGGTCTTTGTTTTTATTTGGTCTCTTTCTTGCCTTGGTCTCAGACATAGCGGTCTCGATGGGATGGGGAAAAAAGAGAAAACAGCGCATCCTCACAGAACAGTATCATTATTTATTTTGCGCACCAATTCAAGTGCAACCAGTCAAGACGCATCTGTTTTGAAAACGTTACATTGTATGCATTTCCTCAACAGACACTGCCAATGCTTCACAGTCCACACACACCATACACGTCGCATTATAGGGAAGTCAGCATAGAAATGTCTGAAAAAGTCAGCGAATTCGACAGTAAGTAACTTTGGCTTTACAGAGCACAGAGTATATTTGCAAAACGTCCCACAAAAAGACATTCTGCTGTGTGCCAATTTTGTTGAACCACCTTGACGGAGACTGCTGGGACAAGGTCTACATTCACCAGGCATCTGGAGAGAAAGCACCATGAAAGGTAAGATGACTAACTACAAGATCGTTGACTAGCTCTGCATTTCTTGTCATCAAAAACTATGAGGAAAAACTCCTAAATATAAAAAAGAATTTTGTTCAGGGGGAGATATTAAGTTTTTTGCGAACAGCATTACCTGCAGATCAGTGAACCAGCACTGTCTTCCTCATGTTCATTTGATGAACTTGCTAGAAGAACATGTATTTAAGAGTGTCAGTGAACATTTGAGAGCCAGTGCTGTGGTTCTCGAGACCAATTTTTTGTGGTCTCAGTCTTGTCTTGGTCTCGACTCTATTTGGTCTCGGTTTTGTCTTGGTCTCGACTCTATTTGGTCTCGATTTTGTCTTGGTCTTGGTACCCTCAAGTCTCGGCAGTGTCTTGGTCTTGATACCCTCGGTCTCGGTTTAGGCGGTCTTGACTACAACACTACTCGTTTTAAAAGACAGATCTAGACCCATATAGAATATAGACTCATTTATCCACAGCACATCTTTTGGTCCATCTGAAAGAGATAGAGAGAGAAGTGGTGGTCCTGTATAGAACTGATGTATAGCGTTTGCTTCATAGAACTGATGTATGGGGATTGGTAGGTCATGCCAATACCTTGGACAAACCTTTGCCATATTTCTCAAACAATTCCAGAACAGTTTTTACAGTGTTGCAGGGTCCATTATCCTGCTGAAAGAGGGTACTGCCATTAAGGAATATTGTTGGTATGAAGGGTGTACTAGGCCTGCAACAATGTGTAGGTGTGTGGTATGTGTCAAAATAACATCCACATGACCAAAGGTTTTCAAGCAGAATATTGCCCAGAGCACCACAGTGTTTTTGTCAGCTTGCCTTCTTCGCATAGTGCATCTTGGGGTCATCTCTTTCTAAGGATAGTGATGCACATGGAGCCGGCCATCCACATGATGTGATGAAAATGCGATTCATAAGATTAGGTCAACTTTTTCTATTGCTTTAGGGTTCAGATCTAAATATGACTAAATATAACTTCACAGAAACATTGTACTCAGCTGTCTCTCAATCCAAAACTCACTTATCGGTTCACTCTCAGCACTGTTTCTGCTCTTGTTGGCTGCCCTGTATGTTCCCCTGTCCTGTTCCACTGTATTATTTGCTCCTGTTTTAAAGTCTTGCACTTTTTTTTTGCACTCTGTGTAGTCCTGTCCTGTTCGGCAATTGAGTTGTCTAATGCTGTTTTTGGAAAACACAATTTCTATCATATTACTATTGGTCCAATAAGAGAATTGTAAACAAAACCACAACTAATAACTTTTTTGCCCAAGCACACATTCCTAAAAATTCTGTATCAGCGCATCCCTACTTACCACTCTCCCCTCCCTCTGGGATCTCAGAAGCAGACACCCCGAGGATGTTGCACAGCTCCTGTGCCCCCTGTTTCTCTGGGTCACTGGCCCCCACACCTACCCACATAAAGGATCCAGATGGGGTTACCAGGACGAAGACATCATTAGAGTTCAGGTTAGAGGCCAGAGTGTCAACCTGGAGAGGGGAATTTAAATAAAGGCTAAACAATCACAAATACTTTAGACAGCAATTTAGACTCACTAAAGTTGTATTCCTCTATAGGATATGCTATAATTAGAAAAGAGGTGACATAAACCTCTGTCTTAAATTTCAGTTTGTCTTCACTAAGTGGTCATCAAAGGCTAGGGTAACTGCTCTATTGCCTCATGTCAGGGCTATTGCCTTGTTGTTCAGTGACAAATATTTACACACCACATCCTGATCAATAAAGGAAAGATTACAGCTGTTCTTAAAAAGCGAATATGTCAAAAGAGGTGCACACGGCCAATCAAATGGACAAACCTAACAAAACAGAACTGAACAACTTGAATAGTTTAATGAAAACACTCAATAATGATTGAAAGTAAATATCACCTAAGAAGTATGTTGCATATGACATCATGCCAATTGGTGCCTACTATCTTCTTTTCAATTCTGACATGTAAGCAATCTTTTTTGTAAAAGACCAAGTAAGGCCATGAATTCAGGGTATTTTAATGTATGGTTTAATTATTAAGTAGTTAAAGTAATCTGCCAGTTTGTCACATATGTGTATAATTAATAAATTTGTTTCTGGCCTGTACCAAAGCTAAATGATGATGTGCAATTCAGCTTTTTAACTGCAGTGGGATTTTTTAATAAATACACCAAGTCCTTTTTTTCTTGAAATTAGTATCTACATACTTATTAACTTCTACAGGCACTCAAGCAACAACTGGCCAAAACGCACATCCCTATTAGGTACTGACCTCGACAGCCCGAGTGCTTCCTGCGGAGTTGGAGCGCACTTGGAAAAGGCGTGTCTCTGCAGGCTCAGTCTGGCCTCCCTCTCTGGAAGTGCCCCCCTTATACACCACCATAGGCTTCCCACCAAACAGACTCATCAGATGAGCTGGCTCCTTACCCTGAACCACACGCACCTGAGAAACATACACAAAGTTAAATCTAATTTAGATAAACTGGATTGAGTAGTGAGACTTTCAAAAGAAGGCATGCCTTAATATAAATTATACCAGTGACTGCAAATTGCAGAACAGTTTTATGTTTAATATAACAAACAATTGTTTATGATTAAGGTGAGACTTTTCTCATATTTACTCTTTATGTTTTCACATGGCCATTTTTTGACTCATTTTTTTCCAAGACTGCTAGTACTTATGGAACTGATTCTATTTGACAATACGTTAATTTGATGTGACCTGTGCAGAGTTCATGGCATATATTTTATGCTTGATTTTTTATTCTCCAGTCTTTATGTTTAACAAAAATGTGAAAGGCTATTTTAGGCTAAAAAGTGAGTTTAAGAAGTGACTTTTTGCACATGTGTTGTTTACACTCTCCCACAAGATGGCAGCTGTGAGCCAACTGGTTGGAATGTGAAGAGGCAACATTCCCAGCAGTCTTTGTGGCTGGCTGTGTTACAGTGGGCAATTCCACCCCTCGAAAAAAAGTCTTGCTAGATCATCAGGTTTCACACAAAAGGGCTTTTTTGCTCCCTCTCCCAAACTCGGGACTGCTCTGCCTGAGTTATGTGTTTGTTTGTGTTTAAAATGGTTCCATTTTAGCATCCAGGCCCCAATTAAGTTTCCTAAAAGCCTCTGTTGGACCTGAGGGTGTGGTGGTTCTGGTTATAAACCGTTTTCCGGATTCAAACATAAACAGTTACTTTTTACTAACATTATGGTAATGGTAAAGATTCTCAAGCTCTATTTAAGATCCTGCAATCTGCATCTAGAAGTGGATATGTGCATTCTGGACAGGTTTATTATTGTATTTTTGTGCACAGGGGTACACGCAATGTTCTCATGGTGCATCTACACACATACACACACACACACACAAACATACAAGCAAAGACATGAACACACAGGAGACATAAGGTTCAAGGGAATGTGCATTCTATACAGAACCTTAACTCTGTCCAAGCTATTTTAAAACAAAAGGGCTGATTGTGCATAGAGTATAAAGTTATCTCCAGTTTACAGTGGCTCAAACTGAGTAGTGCATTCCATAAGCTGTCTAATTCAGATTTATAACGGGAAGCAAATCTTGAAAACACATTTCCTATAATCACCTCAGAGGTCCTGTTAGGATGTACATACACTCTTCCAGCATCATAACAACAAAAATATTGATCAAACCATGCAACCCAAAAATCTGAGCATATTTTGCTTTATCTAAGAGTTCACAAGTAATTTTAGCACCATAGCTGAGGCTCTGTTTACAGACATTCTGGCCTGAATCATGGCTACCTGAGTAGTGATAGGAGCACCGGCCACCTAGAGACAGATTGGCAGGAAATGAAGGAGGAACAGGTAGGAAAGACAAATGAGGATGAAGCTGAGAAAACATACAAAAAAGTCAGAGAAGGACAGTGATTTGGACCAATGGGGTAGAGTCAAGTGCAAAGATTTGCTTCTGTTTGAATTGTTGATTGTGAAAATAAGTACACATTCTCTATAGTGAACAAATTTAAATGGAAATAATTTCTCTACACACACTTTTTATGTATGCACAAAACAAACAAAATAATATGTGCCATATGCTTTTTTCCTAATGATAAAATAATATTTTTATAATACAATAATTGTGCATAATAATTAAATTATTATGCATTAAATATGCAGAAGTGTGTTATCTGTAGAGCATGGTTTCTTGCTTTAATTCAGAAAATTTGAGAAGGTGTACACAAATTTTTGCACTGGACTGTAGGTAGCTTTTTCAGGATTAATTCCTGGTTTAATTAAGATGATACCAAAGAACAACACCAGAGTAGCAAAACATCAATGGGCAGATACTTGTCATCAGTTTAGTGCACATTTTAAAAATAAAAGATGGTTAATCATTCTTGAATTGGATTTACTGAGTTTATTTGATTTTACATTGAATATAAACTTTAAAAGTTTCACATTCACATATATAGCTTTAAAAAATATTTATTAAAGAATTATCAATTGAAAGGTTCTTTAGGGCAGTGTTTACTGCCCTGCATATCTTCGTGTTTTTACTGCTCCTAACACACCTGATCCAACTAATCCTCCAATTAACATCACTTTACAGAGTTAAAGTAGGTGTGGGGAGGCAGGGAAATCAGTAAAATGTGTAGGATGGTGTGCAGAGCACCCTGCTCTGGAGCAGTGAGTTTACCTGCACAGGTCCTCCTCCCAGTTCATCATCTAGCTGCACAGCCAGGATGGCAGATGCTCCAATTTCATCCTGGGTGGAGTCTGCACCTTGCCTGAAGGAAAAGTTGCTCTCAAATAACTGATCCACAAAAAAACTGCTCATAGGGTTATTAATCACGTTCTGCTTATGAAGCCTGCCACACAGCTCATTACACAGCTAAGAGAGCCTGAAAGATAACACAAGCCCCCCTGATTGTTTATGTGATTCTCCATTTGTGTGAAAGGCACTCTCTGGCACTGGGCATGGATAGTACAGAGCACTGCTAACTATTTAAGTCTCAAACCTCATCACAGCAAACTAGCCTAGCTGTCCAGTAAAAAAAAAGCAATGTGTTAATTAGATAAGACATTAAAGAGGGTTCTGATTTAGTGCATAATATAGAATCTAATTCTCAAATGCAAGAACAAATCAAGCATTTAAAACATGCCCTGAGATCTTACCAAATATAGATGATGTGTCCCTGTCTGCCTCCATGACAGTAGTTGTAAAGGATGATGTAACTGTCTCCACCATAGAACTGTCCATGTTTAGAGGGGTCAACTGGAACTTTGTCCGCACCTTCAATACGCCAGATCTGAAAGCACGGGATATTATATTCACCAATAATAATTTTACATTTAAAAGGAAAATCTGCCAATGTTTCAAGATTTTAGCATAAGTGAAATTTTAATGTGTAACCAAAGTCAGACCAGAGTGGTTTGATGTAAAACACTCTATTCTAGAGAAACTGTTTAGAGTGCTGGTGAAAGCAAACAGATGTCTGAAGGGTTTTGTTCCAAACTGTGGAGATGTTATAAGATAAAACATTCCACAATGACAACTTTCTTTTCCATATTTACCACTATTTACAGATTTGTAATCATTAATTTTACAATATTTTTGTAGCCTCTGGTTTGAATCACAACCACTGTAAAGAAATCAGTCATGATGTTTCTCTGCAATACACCATTTATAAAGTTTATATAAAGCCATTCTGAATGAGGTTGTTAACTAATTTATGCAAAAAAATTGAAAAAAAATCCTTGACGGGCCTATATCTAGATGGCTGTTAATTCCTATATTTCTCTATTCATACACATACAGTGGGTAAGTATTCAGACCCCCTTCAAATTTTCACTCTTTGTCATAGTACAGCCATTTGCTAAAATCATTTAAATAAAAATTTCCCCTCATTAATGTACACACAGCACCCCATATTGACAGACAAAAAAAAGAATTTTTTAAATTGTTGCAGATTTA
>JBBPDA010000025.1:17618702-17630003 GCA_037974385.1 Arnoldichthys spilopterus
TCTCTCTCTCTCTCTCTCTCTCTCTCTCTCTCTCTCTCTCTCTCTCTCTCTCTCTCTCTCTCTCTCTCTCTCGCCTTCTAGAAGAAAGAAGATGGAAAAAAAAATGTTTCCTTTGCCAGCCTGTTACAGCCTGTCTGGGGCCCCACACTTTCCACCCCTCTCCCCCTTCTTTTCTCTTTTTCTTTCTGATCACCCACTCTTCCTTTCAACCTCCCTCCTTTCTTTCTCTCATATATCTCTGGTTTCTCCTCTATCTTTCCATTTATCTCAAACTATTTTGGCAACACCTGTTTGAAGATTTCTGCTCTGGGTTTAAGTGTTTTTATCCGAGCTGGGTAGTAACCAGTCTACATGTACCATTCTATATAACACAGACACATGCACACACATACATCTCAAGTGTCATTTAAGTATTTCACACAATAATACGTTTAGTACTTCATTGTATTTCTGAGGAAAAAAGTCATTTGATGTTACTTAACCCTTACCATGGAGCTTCAGCATTTTACTTAAAGGCCAAAGTCAATATTTCTATGTGAGAATGGGCTTAGGCTGATCTTCCTATGTCTGATTTCTTTAACCTCTCTTTTTCAAACAAGCTAAAACCTGCAGCAAGATGAGTTCAGGGTGTTCATTCACTTGCGCTCACACAAACACACACACACACACACACACTTCAGTAGAGTCTGCTGATGGCCCAGGAAGTGAAGGGTTCTTCACTCAGCCCATTTTTTTTGTAGTATGGGAACACTGCTAACTGTCAGTGAATTAAAAGATCTGAGCAGTAACCTTGCACAAAAGAAAAAGTGCCCGCAGTCATCAAAGGGCTGTTCTCATGTTTATAAATAAAGATACAGTGGATTAGATGAGCTAAAATGAGAAGAACTTTCCTAGACACATTTTCCACATAGGCTGTTTCTCCCACACTCTTTGGCTGCCTTGGTTCTATTGCACAAGACGAGAGAGAGACTGATTTAAGAAATCTGTTAATCAGTCAGTCATCACAGACACGACACATCTTATACTTTATAATAGTGTATCTGTGTGTGTGTGTGTTTGTTCATTGAAAAGAAAGATTTAATTCCAAAATGCATCCCATTTCCTTTTTTCTCACGATATACATTGTCAGAGGTGTTATTAGAATCTTGAAATATACGAGGCTTATTCTGGGCATCAGTTTTCATAATCTTTGTTGATGGGGTGGGTGGTCAAGGCATGATAATTTTGATGACTGGGGCAGCATAGTCATTTTGTTGAGGAAGGCTAGAGACAGTAATTGTGTTGACTGTTAAAGGGGGGGAGACTGTTCGTTAAACATTGGGGTGTGTAGCCTTGGGTGCCCCGACCTGACCATACCCCTGTACATTGCAATAAAAAGAGTTTTACACATACAAGAAGTATCAGTGCTATATAATGATTAACATCACATATATTAAGAAGGAAACATGTTTTTAACATTACACGTCAGCTATTTATGGATATATAGAATTTTGGAAAGAACCTTTATATTCACATAAAAAAATTTGAATGCATACAAGAATAATTCAAGTTCAATTATGATTTTCATGAATGTATAGTCAGGTGAAAGAAAAAAGTCCCATGGAAACTGTTGATTTATAAAATGGATATTTTTTAGTCATTTTCCTAATTTCAAAAAAACAAACATACACATTTAAAACAATACAATTATAACCACATATTCCAGATTAGGTGCCATTGATAAGAACCTCCTGCAGGTATTATTTTAACCTGAATATGATCTAGTGGTGTTCTCCTTGCTATTGAAGAGGGTGGTATTATCCTGTCAAGATATTAAGAATTCTCTAAGGCCTTTGTGAGGAAAATCAAGTGGAGTACATTTCAAATGACTGCCAGTTTGTCCAGGACCAACTGGACAAATTTTAAACATAAGGGAGACATGCCAGGAAAAAAAAGCTTTTGCTCTTCAAAAAGAACTTTAGAGCAAGACTACAGTTTAAGACAGAACTTACAGGCAAAGACCAGGCCTTTTGGAATAATGTGCTAAGGCAGTTGCTTGGCTATAGTAACACTGGCATTAACAAAAGAAGAGAAACTTCTTACCAAGTATGAAGCATAGTGATTGGAATGTTATAGTTTGGGGTGGTTAGAGATGAATTGCAGTCATTGATTCAAATGAATTCTGCATCACTTGCCTTTTTGTGCTTTCTGTTAAATGAGGCAAAACTAGTTTCTTTCTTAACTTCTATGCATACATTCTCCACAGAAGAATTACATATTTGAATATTTTGCTGAATAATGGATGAAAAGCTACTTTTGAACTATTTGCTTTTTTAAATATTTTGAAACAAGTCAACGATTTACATCAAAAACTCCTGGTTGATCAAGTAACTTGCTAGAATAAAAGAGGATTTTGATGAACCCTAGAAAACTCTCAATTCTTAAAAGAACACATTTTATGCCTGAATGCACTTCTAGAAACTCACAGGTGTTTGAAGGCTCACTGTAAAAAAATGGTTCCTGCAGGAATCTAGAGGTGAAGCATGGTGTTGGAAGGAGCCCACATATGTTCAGCTCAGTTCAGTTCAAGTTTATTGTCATATACAGGTAACAATGAAACATCATTACCAGCAATGAAATTTTTGGACTCAGAGCCTCCTCAAAGATTGCACAGTAAAGATTGCATACAAATATTATTTAAATAATCAAAATAGAAATTAAAAACTATTATAATACAAAAAGAAGCAATTATATTACAAAAGAGAAAGGAAAAAAAAAAAACAGTAATATTTTAAGTGGCCAGTGAATTTTTGCACCTAAGTTTTAAAATGTTGAAGTGTTCAGTTTCTTATTAAAGTGTTGTAACTAGAGATACCTGCAAAAGCTTGTAGATTATTAAGGATTCTACCAGTAGACTATCCCACTGAATATTGTAGGCACTTTTAGTTTTTACAGTTTAAAGAGTCCAGACATCAGGGCTTATTCGATTCAATTCTGTCAGATGCAATTGTAAATAGTTTTAAAACAAATGCATTAGTAACTCAAAAAATCTTTACTAAAAGTTTACTTATGCTTAAAAAAGAATCTTTTTATAATGATGATTTATGAAACTAATGTGTGTAAAAGTGTTTTGTAAACAGTTTTAAACACTTTCTTGTTTTAAGAGGATTTTTAATGTGATACCACATCTTTTTTTTCCAAGAAGTGTGTTATAAAACAAAATGTTAAAAGCATAAGGTAATAACTGCGCTAATAAGGCAAATGCAACAGAACCCACAGAAATAAATGCCAATAGCCCTTAACATCACCATACACTTACAGGCCCTGAAAGCTGATCAGTACACAATATGAGCAATTAGACCAAATGTACTTCCCTTTGGCTGTAATGGCATTTATTAGCAGTCTTTGTTATTCTCTAGCTCAGTTGGAGGACTTTAATGGCTGGCTTTTTTTTTCCATGCACCTCTTGCCAGTTAAGATATAATGGCCCCTGTCTTTGTCATTTTCTTTATCTTTCTAAGCTCCTTTTACATTAGCCTTGCAGATTGAAAAGAATAAATGCTGCTATTAACCAAAGACTGCAGATATACAAGTTGAGTGATGATTACATACAATCAGTGTCCTTCCTTTCCGGCTCCATCACTGACCTGCTTAGGTATTACCAGAGCGGCACAAAGCATTACTTATGCTTTGAGTGGCAGTCTGTGTATGTGACCCAGACTGATTCACATTTGTCACAGAGTGATTTTGATCAGTCAGGTTGTCCTGCCTCGTTTTCAGGCTGTCGTTAGCAGCCTGTCCTTGAAGGCGAGGCATCTGTCTCTTTAAGAGGAGCAGCAGAAATGAAGGAAGATGGCGTAATGGATGAGGCATCGTGGCAGAGCAAGGTAAGACAATCCATCTTAGGAAGAGTGCTTTCCATAGGGCAGGAAAGGGGCATCAATATATGGGCTGAGGTCATCACATGGCAGCACAGCAGCTGGTGACAGGTGTTGGTTGTGTGAATGCATGTGGTGAAACCAAATTTACATGTTTACAACATTTCAAAATAAAAGAAGTGCTGTCTTTTCCTTTTTAAAAAATTACCCTTGAGCTAGATAAATAAATACAATTATAGTAATTTCCAATGGAAAGTATCATAAAGTAACAAACATGTTACAGTTTAACCTGCTATTCCTATGTTGTTTTTTTTTGCTTTTTATTTTGCAGATCACTTTCAAATAGCAATTGTTTTTTATGTTGCATGAACATTTGATAACATATATGCCAAAAATGACTTATTTTCCTATAACAAACCAGTTTGAACATATGCAGGTTTGTTTTGTCAGTAGCAATATTATTAAAGGGTCATTCAACCTATTTTGTTGGCCTCTTTCTACTTTGAACTATAGACCCCTGCATGATTTTACTGTTGCTTGCCAAAAAAGAGAAATGTCAATGTTTTCTCTTGAGAAACATTTGTATTTTCTTAGTTGAATTTGAGATAGATGGGAATATACTGGTGCAGATGTCAAGTGATACCTCGAACCACTTTAAATTAGGGCTGTTTTTTTGTCAGTGGTCTTTTTAGTGCCTTACCAAAAAATTCGCACATAGCTTGATTTGTTGACTATCATAGACATCTAGCTTCACTGTTACAGCAAATGCAAATGTTTGGATTATACGTCAAATTCCTACCAGCTACCAAGGTTACTGCAATTACTTCCAGTTAAATGCAGGTTTACCTTTACAATCTGATATCAAACATCTGTAAAGTAATAATATATATAATATTCTTAACCAAATGCTGGTCTTAATATACCTACAGTGATATAATTGATAGAATACATTTCAACATCCTGTAACAAGTTAATGTAACAAGGAACAATGTTGTCATGCCATAACACTCAGTAAAAAAAAGAAAGAAAGCAAACTGCCAAGAAAAAGGAGGAACTCCATTTAACTAAACTAAGATTTCATTTTTTTAAACAACAAAGAATATCAGCATCCTATACTGACCATAAGTAAGACAAGAGGTAGGGAGAGCATGACCGGTATGAACATGATCAAGTTTAATGGAGAGAGACAACAGCTCTACCAATAATAAGTGGGATGGTAGGCAATAACGAAAGAGGCAATTAAATCTGATACCGCTAATCATATCTGTACAATAAGAGACATTGGAATTTATTTCTGGTGAGAGAGAAATTTTGTTGAATGTTATTTGCACACAAACTCATTTTTTAAGCACACGCCTCTTTTTTCACTGTTTTAAATTTTGGTTAAAGCATCAAGTCTCAGATGTTTAGGATCATTATGATCATAATTACAGTCAAGCTGCCAACCCATTTAAGTTACCTATGAGTCATGAATATAAGATTGTGTAACTAGCAATATAAGGGGTCCAGTATAGACATCAGGGCGTTCTGTCTCTTTGGGCCACCTGTACTGTTATGTCAGTATTATTGCAAATATGGTCTAAGGTCTAAAGAGTCTGTCATAGGCCATGGCCAAAAACAGGGCTTAGTGCTGAAACACAGATACACACAATACGGCTTGTTTGTTTCTTTAGTTATTTAATGAGACAGGCAGACAGTGAGTGGGAAAGCAGTGCAGCACTGCACATTTAGCATATTTGTGAATTTTTAAAAAAGTGCCATTATAACTCAGGCTCACTCAGTTGCTGCAGCAATTTGCTGCAAAATTAAGAACTTGAACACATAGGAGATTTTTAATTAGTCAAGAGAAATGAAATGTGAGGAAAGAATTTGCTTATACAGTGTCCAGTGACACAGGCTCTCGTCCATTTTTCAATTTCCAACTCCTTTTCCTCAGGCGCTTCACAGCAGTCTCTTTGCCAGTCTCCCTGTCGGTGTGAAGAAGGAGAGAGAGAGATGGAAAATATGAATCCCATTTTGCTGAGATGCCTTACAGTAAAGTAGATTTGAGCTCTCTTTGATGTGCCTCGCATGTCTGTCTCACTGGCGGCCCCACTGGCCCTGCTGTGAGCAGCTGAAGCAGCCGTGTTATAGTTAAGGAGCCGATTCAGCAGAGACCACCTCTCCCTCACCCAACATATATATCAACTGTTTCCTTCACTGGCCCAACACTTTGTCAGTGAGAAAAACACGCACACACACACAAATCCCTACATATTGGGCTTAAATGGGTACAGAGTTGGCGCTGGCTTTGCTGGCACAGGCTGTATGCAGTGGACATGCTGAAAGTGGAGAAGAGGCGGTATGGAAGCGTTGAAGCGCATGTCACTCCTGATTTGCTGAAACTATCCTCAGGCACATTCTAACATGAAATTTCACACTCGGCCATGTCTCCTTCCTCCAGCCGGATGCTTCGGCAGCAGAATCCAGGTGCAAACCTGTCGGAGCAAAACTTAATGCCTTTTTTCTTTGATCATCAAAGTGATTTTACACAGACAAGAAATTTTCATTCCAAGATATGTTTATTTTGTTGTAGGGAAGAACAAATACTTTTTATTGTATTAAGTATAAACTGAAAAATGTGGCACAGTCCGACCTTTTGAAAAGAACTTTCATTAGCCTTCCATTGCATAAAATGTAGATTCATCCCACACATGGGGTGTTGTAAGGACTGGGCATCCAGGGCTACAGCAATGAATATTTTATTCATTGCCCCAGATCTCCAAAACATCAGAAATAAAAAAACATTAGCACAAAAAAATTTATAGCTTCAGCTACTTTCATTGAGACGTGGCAATACACTGCTACCCACACTACTCGACAAATCAAACACCCCCTGTTAAGAAATCAATCCACCCCACTCCCCCATCGACAAATCAAACCCCTTACAATTAAAATCTCCAGCCAGGTTCATCCTAACTGTGGCCCCAAATGTTTCACATTCCTAACAATGCCTTTGATCCCATACATATATTTTTCATAAAAATGCATTATTCGCTCATTTAGTTGCTTTAAAAAACATACACATGACAAAGTACACCTAATGGAACCACCTGTCTTATTAATAATTGCTGTTTTATTTTGTTTTACAATAACGATATATGTTTGAGTATACTGTCATATGCAAAAGGGTATTTAGGCAAGCAACATGTTTTGTTCTTATCTAAGTTGAATCCATGTAAGTATAGTGCTTCTCTGTAGAGGACATTTCTTTTCTCTTCTAGACTCTATAGACCATGACATTTAAGCAGGGATTTAGAATCTTTGTGCAAACAACTGTACATAGAGTATAGTGTTAAAATTCTATAGTAGCATACTCTTTTGTATGGTCCTAAATGATTTTGGGTCAATTTTTCTCACCAATATTGTGACTGTAATACATAAATTGAAGCTCAGGTCTATTATTTTGACCCAGAACACCAAAATATCTGCTTCTTCTAGCTTGAGGCTCAAAAGCTGAATGTAGTGTGCCAGACTGCCATTTAGTTGTGGTTGAGTTGTCTTGTACATGAATACAGCGATGTTTGCTTGCTTTTGCTTGGTCTAATCCGTCTACAGTTCTAAAGCTCCGTAGTTGTTCTTGCTATTTTCCACTTCAAATATCAGGCAATGCTGTTTTAATATTTTTTTATTTTTTAAATATTTTTTTTTATTTATGCAACTATTGTTTTAATTATAAGCTATTTATGCAATTATTAATAATAAATAATTGCTGCACTGAAAAATCATACACTTTTTAAGTTAAGACATTTTCAGCCCAAGTCTTATAAATACCATATGTTAGACATCAGAATAGATTTTATGATGTCTAAACAACATGCCATAATGACTGTTTAAAGTAATTTTTTCATATTTGTTGTTATAAGTTCATTCTCATTGGCCTACAGCTTTTCATTTATGAATCATCTGCAGTTATTACTACTGTCATTTATAGTTTGTTTGCCATTGTCTGTTTATAATTTAACACATATTTAACATTTGTTCATTTTTTACAGCTCTCTGCAAATGAGTTGAAGTGAAGTTTTACAGCAACAGAATCATAATGGAATCATTTTGTTTATGGTTATTGCAACAAAACTGGTTACATATTAAAGGTCCTGTATCACAAAAAAACAACCTTTCCTCAGTCTTATAAAGTAACATATATAAACACTGTTCAAAACAAATCAAGATTCAAGATCTAATTATAACGGGTGCAGAGTGGTGCAACTGTCTAAGAGATGACTCTATCATTATGTAATTGTGAGTTCTATCCCCCATAGTGTCAAAGCCATTCTTGATTTGGAAACAGGAGAGATTTGGCTTTACCTTCTCCTCCCTAATTTTCTTCTGAGATTAATAAAAGTTTATCTTAAAGAGCGGTTAGAAAATGGACTACAGTTTTGGCTACATAAAGCCACACACATATTGTAATGAAATCCCAAAGGCTCAAATGCGCCTTTTAACGTGTTTAATCCAAAGTCCAAAAATCCAAGTCAAAATCTAAAGCAGAAGTCAACCAGAAAAATCATCCAATAAAGAAACAGTATGTATGGCAAGGCAAGACAATGCTTCATAATGACTAGTAGTATCTCCCATTTAAATACATTAAAATTCAGGTGAGCTTGAGCTTGATTTCTCTAACTCTTGGCTTCTCCAAGAGCTGGGGTGTCCTACTGTGTCTGGATCCTGTCTGGCATGTGGAAGTCTGCTGGAAACTCCAGACTGGATCCTCACACATATAAGTGAAGTTAATAGGGAAAAATACAGTAACAGAAATGTAAAGTATTTAAAAATAAAACTTATGGTAATTTAAAGCAAATTAAAGTACAAGAAAGTGTAGGATAGGGGCCGCTTGAAAACAGTAGTGTTTAATGGCTGCGCTGATGTGTGTGTGTGTGTGTGTGTGTGTGTGTGTGTGTGTGTGAGCAGATTCTGCTGATGCCTGGTTGGCAAAAGCATGCATGGCATAATATGTGACAACAGGTTACCCGCTGTTACACACTGCATCCTCAGCTCACTCAGCAGCACACCTGGAGTCAGCTGTAAGTGTGGACCGTTCCTTATGGCCACACTCTGATCTGACTCTGATCTTCTTCAAGGCAACCGGCCGAACACACACTGCTCATTATGGCGAGACTCTGCTCTGACTGGGATTTTATACAAGGCCACCGGCTGAACACGTGCGCTGCCCACCGAGTGTTCCGCCTCAGCATGAGGACATCAAGCCCTCGTCCCTTTTGGAACACGAGCCACACACTGATTTAATTGAAGTGGGCAGCATGAGGACAGAAGTACACACACACACGTTCAAAGGAGTCCATGGAAGGGGCCAGCTAATGGAACAGCAGCTGGCTGGATTCGTCATCAAGGAGAGGTAAATAATTTAACTCTGAGGAGGTTTTGCCCAAATAATTTAAAAGCCTCAGATGGCCTCAGAAGCATGTGCATCTTCAAGTGAAGCAACTTTTCTCAAGGTGCTTTTCTTCATCTTGCCTAACTAAAGTCATATTTTGTCTTTACTGTAGGTGCAAGACAAAGATGTCCAAGAAAAGGTACATCTATATGTCCAAAGTGGTTAGATTAGTCAAACTAGCAGACCTTGAGTAAAAAAGGATCAGGTTTAAAAACAATCTGAAGTACTGAGGTCCCTATAGAACTGTGGTGCCCAAATCTGGTTCTGGAGGGCTGGTGTCTCGCACAGTTTGGTTGTTCCACTTGTCAAACATACTCATTAAACCTGACAATTTTGTTGGAGTTCTTACCACTGGAAACCATTCACTCTTGCTGAGGTGGGCCCCATGCGGACAGCCTAAAGGCTCACTTACTTTATCAACAGTAATTGTGGCCCACCTGTGCACTAGAAACCACTGCCTCTCTTATACCGCCTACCAGATCATCCATCTTTGGGGCCTCCTGCCTTACTGCCTCCTGTCTCCTGCCTTACCTGTCCCAGACTAGTTCAACTACCACAGACCATCTTCTCAACATAACATCTATCTATCTATCTAACTATCTATCTATAAATCTACATGCATTTGCTAAACATATTGCTCCAAGCTATAGGCTTTTGGCTGCCACCTCTATTAAATAAGATTGCTTTTTGCTATTCTTTGTGTTTCTTACTGAGATCATGTGTGTTGACCAGAGGGTTCCCCTTCTGAGTCATGGTTTTTCCAAAGGTATCTTCCTCTAGGTTAGGGATTTTTTCTCTGCCTCTGTCACCTTGGCTTGCTCATTAGGGGCTCAGACACAGATTCTGTAAAGCTACTTTGTTACAACATGAATTGTAAAAAGCTCAAATGTGCCGGAGTTGATATAGGGGATATGATAACTGCAGGGGAACTTCTTAGTACATCCAAAATCTAATAGTATAGGTAGTAAGTGGACAATAATACATATTTTCAAGTTTAATACCACTTTTTATTCTAGGGTAAAAACTACTCCCACTTCTTTTTTGCTCAGATTAATTAAACTTCTCCAGCATAATTTTTTTAACACTTGAAATGATGCTCTCTAACAAAATAAGTCCAAAAAGCCACAACCCCTAGAATTTCTTCTGGGAACATCTGGGGAAAAACTACAGTTGTTTGGGTGTCTGTGTAGCCTAATCCCCTACCCCTGCCCCACCCACTTCACTTTAATAGGATACACTAAGATGCCTATTTTAATTACTGATGCTCCAGAGAACTGGGAATTAGGAATTAAATGTATTAATTAAAATTTAATGTGATTTGCTAACATTTACTAACTAAGGTAAAAGTAAATTAATTTCCCCACAAACATACATAAGTATGAGTACAATTATGATAATTTACTAACATATGTACATGTAACTGAGTAAATGAAAGTGGGTACTTCCCACCATTGTATGTACAAGTGGTGTGATTATTGAATGAAACAACCAGCCCTCTTGTGTCTTTAGCACAGTATTAAAAATGAACGAAACATGTATGGAATCTGAGAGATGCATTCCTTTTCAGAAGACTGCCCTCCAAGCTATGTCTTTCTGAAGCCTCTATTGGGAAATAAATTAACTCTACCCCAGTCTCTTAATGTATTGAATTTAAATGTTGTATTTTTCACATATTCCAAAGCCAGGACCACTGGATAGTGCTTTTTTTGGTTTGGGCAACCTGACAAAAATGACTGATTGAAATTCCACATCAGTATTCATCACACTTAATAAGCGTCCACTCAGAAAGGAACGTCTAAATGTGCCGGTGTGGGCCGTCCCTCAGCAGGCTGAAGAAAGCCTTTAATAACAGGCTCTAGCTGCCTGCAGTGTTGAGGCTGATTGTTTTGAGTGAAAACAGATGTGGTTTCTTTACCACTCTCCTTCTTGGTCTTACAGGGTCTCTCTCTCTCTCTCTCTCTCTCTCTCTCTCTCTCTCTCTCTTACATTAGCATTATAATAACATTTGCT
>JBBPDA010000025.1:17648194-17662656 GCA_037974385.1 Arnoldichthys spilopterus
AGAGGTTGCATTTCGTTGTGGTGCTTGAGTGTGTTCACAATGACAAATAGTCACTTTCACTTCACTTCACTTCACATAATATTGTAAAAAGATTCAGAGAACTCAGAGACATCTCTGTGTGTAAAGGACATGTTTGGAAACCACTGTTGAATGTGCATGATCTTCAAGCCCTCAGCTGGCTCTGCCTAAGAAACCATCATGTTACTGTGACAAATATATTCATCTGGGCTAGAGAGTACTGTAGAAAACCACAGTCCATCATTGCATCAAGAAATGCAACTTGAAACTGGAGGAAGCCATACATCAAGTCTAAACAGCTTTGTAGACATAAAGCATGTGTGGTTCACTGGCCTGCTGCCAGTCTAGATCTGTCTCCTATTAAATATATATATATATAGTGTATCATGAAGAGGAGAATCAGACAGTGGTGACCACAGACTGTTGAAACTGAAGTCTACGATGACTTTTGGAAGTGAAATCAGGCATAAGTGACTGGTCTTCACACCAAAGGATCTGCATAAAACACCTGCTAAAGCAGCTTTAAGTAGAGCATAGATGATTGTGTGCTACCCAGGCAGTTTATTACAGATGTTAATAATAATAATAATAAATAATAATAATATAAAAATAATTAAAAATGAATAATAATAATAATAATAATAATAATAAGAAGAAGAAGAAGAAGAAGAAAAAGATGAATTAAGAGCTTTATTTCTATAGATTCATTCATACAAGGAATGCAATCAGAGATTTTTCATTCTGGTTTGGAAAGGAGCAATAGGAAAAGGGGGGCAGATATGAGAAGCAGAAAATATTTCTGGATGCAGCTCTTGCCAATCTTAACAGTTTGACCTTTAACCTGCATACAAAATAAATAGCACTTTAGCAACAGTTGTTATAAAAGATTGATATTTATTGAAGCATGCATAGATCAGTTATATAATACAAAAGAAATGGTAAACATAAGCCATGTTATATATTTTTGTGATAAATGATAGTACAAAATAACACATCACTCTAGGGCAGTTGTTCCAAACACAGTTCTGTGGACCCCCTTCCCCCTGAGTGTGCTGAGCAGAGTCGATGGGTGAACCTACATGCACACACACACAGCGTGTTCAGAGGCCCCAGATGTGGTTGAAGGCTGGAAAAGTCCCAGGCCATGACAGACATGAAGCAGTCCAGCATGGCTGGGAAGGGTAAATCGATCTTAACTGCCTGAGATCAATAGCAATAATGGTGACACTCTTGTTTGGCCCTGACCTAACAGAGACAGATGAGCAGAGACAGGGATTCTCCTGCTGAATGGGCCACACACCTGCAGCTTTTAAAGATTTTAAAGTTTATTCTGACTTTTTAACAGGTTACTGGTCCCTTGTTGCTCAGAAATGTTTTATATGTTCTAGATCTACATGCAGGCCTTGGCTATTAGGTAGCTCAGCTATATCCTGTCTTCATAAGAAAATGAAAATGTATGAATATTTTCATCTTTATTCTCTGTGGATAATAGGCCAGTGTTGTTCTGTTCTGTGATCTAACTCAATTTGAACTTAGGTTATCACAATTGACCTGGAAGGCAAAATTATTATTATTATTATTATTATTATTAATAATAATAATAATAATAATAATAATAATTCCATCCATCCATCCATTTTCTAAACCGCTTCTTCTGTTTCTGGGTCCCGGGGAAGCTGGAGCCAATCCCAGCTGACTGTGGGCCTAAGGCGGGGTTCACCAAGGACAGGAGGCCAACCCATCGCAGGGCAACACACAGACATACAACCATTCATACACACATTCACACCTACAGGCAATTTAAAACATCTAATCAACCTACTGCAGCCTTTGGATAGTGGGAAGAAACCAAAGAACCCGGAGGAAACCCACGGAAACACGGGGAGAGCTTGCAAACTCTGCACAGAAAAGCACACGTGGCCAACCTGGGGATCAAATCCAGGACCTTCTCGCTGTGAGGCAACAGCGCTAACCACTGATAATAATAATAATAGCAATAATAATAATAATAATATTAATAAACGTACACATTACACATTAATAAAACACATTGTACCTACTAGTGGTGTATATTCTATTATCGATAGAATAGATGAACAAAACAGATAACATTTTAAAACGCAACAGAAGATCCAACTAGGATTTTTATTTTGCCATGGTATGCTTTCTCACTGGTTAAATCTTCAAGAGTTGGATTGAAGGCCTTACACATTAGATTAACTCTTAATGTAATGAGGAAGCAACAGGAACAAACCAGTCACATTTTGATTTACAATTTTATGAGAAGGTTTTCTAAGTCTGTGAAATACAGCAGTGGCCTTACTGAAGGAGTTACTGTAAAATACAAGCTAACATTACAGTATCTATTGTATATGTATATATTCAATCTAGAATGACCAAAATGTTTTTGTATATCAATGTTTATATGTATTAGAAGTGGGTTATTTTGAGCTTGAACTGGAAGCTTAGCAGGAATAGTCATGGTTTGCTTGCCATATTGCTTATTGTCAGACTAAAATCAAAGGTAAATCCCTACTCTGTTTGCTCAACTGATAATGTAACTGCATAGATTGTGTGTGCCAAAGAAGTTGCCATCTGAGTTACCTGACTGTGTGAAAGAAAATGACACAATTGTGTCTTCTGTCACTTGTCTTTTGCAAGACATAGCCTCATTATTTCTTTTTAACTTCTCTTTCCACACCCATGCTTGGAGAATACGTCCAGTGGAAAAGGACACAAATAAGTCTTTGGTTGTGCTTAAAGACTTAAAGCTTCAGCCTTTTTTCTCTTTCTCCCCTGGTGTGATTTCTCATTGATTCCTAATTAAACTTACCACCAGGCTTTGTGTGCACCTGACCAGATCTTGGAGAATCTCCATTTAGTTTAATGTTATAACGCTGCAGAGTGCGATGTGTGATAGGAATGGAGCAATCAGAGGTTGAACATGGGTGTAGAGTCTTATAACTGGTACAGAAGCAATTTGATGATAATGATCCTGCATTGAGTGGCTTGTTGATGAAGCGGAGATGTTGTCATTATTGGAAAGACGTTGTTTGTTGTGCCTGGCCTGAGTCTGTTTTTCATTAGAGGGCTTGATCCGTATTCAGAGGAAATGACTTGCCTGAAAAACTCAAGTAGCCCTCTGTGCTTTATGTACTTAAGCAAAGAAATGATCTGGAGCAGGTCTCCAGAGCCTGTCATACGCTCTCTCTGTTTGTTCGTTAAAATAAAACTCAGGCCAGCTGTGACATATTTTGACCATAAAAAAAATTATAGTCATTTGTCTTTCTTGGACTAAGTTGATGCACATCCTTTAATGTTCTTTAGAGATGAGATGGAGGCTACACACAAGTGCTGAAAGCCCACATCACTCGATCACACCTCTCGTTTCCTGAGCACTGTTGCTTCTTCGGCGCCTGACATTGTAATAATACTGTGGCTGCATGCACTTTAAAACACTTCACAGCATACTTTAAGATGGCACAGGGGAAAAAATTGCATAAAAGGAAATGCACATGCAGTTACAGGACATGTTTGTGTGGTGTGCTTGCAGAAGTGAGGCAGCAGTGGGTGTGGGCAAAGTACATTAAATCTGCTCAAAATGCCTTCATTAAACAAACAATTCTAAAATCTGATTGACTGAGCCATGTTTTAAGATGCATGCTAGATGTATGCACAAACACTTGGCAGCCAATGCCTACTATTACTGAACTACACTACTTGGTAGATTAATTGATTATTGCAAATATTAATGCAACTTTTAATTGTTTTCTTCTCCTTCTTCTTCTTCTTCTTCTTCTTCTTCTTCTTCTTCTTCTTATTATTATTATTTTTTTTATTTTTATTATTATTATTATTATTATTATTATTATTATTATTATATTTATTGATTGTAAATTATTCATTATTTTATAATAGCTTACATTTACTACTACTATTACTATTACTATTAAATATTAGTGTACTTTCAGGGAAGCAAGCCTGGTAAATATTTTTTTAATAAAGCTTTAATTTCTTTACTTTAGCCATTAACTTTAATAATGTTTCTTCTTCTTCTTTTTCTTCTTCTTCTTCTTCTTCTTCTTCTTCTTCTTCTTCTTCTTCTTTTTATTCTTATTCTTATTAAGTGTCTACCATTTATTTAACCTTTAGTTGATCAATTAAATGATTTATTTCATCCATAATTTTATACTTTTAGTTTATATATATAGATCATTTTCATTTGTTTCCATGGGTAATACCACCGTGCATGCAGTGTTTGTCTTTCCCTGACAGTCAGTCACAGATCAAACAAAAAAAATAATAAAAAACAGGTGAAACGAATAAAACTTTCATTTCCTGTGAAAGGTTTTTACACATTACCACCTTCTCATCTCCTCCTTTTTAATCAGTCCTGTCTTTCAGTTCTACCTCTATTCATCAAGAGGGGGTGTGGCTGTATGTTATAATAATTTCCACTGAATAAAGGTTTTACCAAAGCTTTACTGTTTTAATAAAAGTTCTTGTCATTAATTTAATTCTTTCACTTAACAAACATCATTGCTAAGTGAACAGTGGCCTGGACAGGGTTTACATGCGACTTGGAGTTTGATTGGGTATCAGCATGCTCCCCTTTCCCTGGCCCCCTGTCTCCCTGTTCTCGTAGCCTTGACCTAGTGGCAGTGGAAAAGGCAGGACATTTGAGAAGGCCTTATAGGGTTCCGCCTCAGCTCTCTCAGGTGAGCTACACTGGATCTGTTTACTGCACGGGCAGCTGCCACAGGGAAATGATCCGCAGCTTTAAAGTTCAGCTCCACGTTAGACTATGGTTACATGGAGAGGTGTTGGATTTTTTTTTTTTTTTTTTTTTTGAGGTGGGGGGCAGTAAACCCCCAACTGAGGGTTCAGAGAGAGGTCCCACAGCTGTGTTTCTCTGGGGAGGTGGGGAGGGGCTTCTGGGAAAGCAGATGAGGATGTAGACATGTAGTGGCGGGCAGAAGCCCTTTTTTCATTTCGCTCTTGTTTTTTTTTTATCTTAAGTTTATCTTCCGTGCCCTAATCTGTGCAGACAATGATTCACCACTACATTTTTCGAGAATCGCTGGGACGGCAAGATCTGCTGGTCTGCTCTTACCTTTCTTCTCTAAATTAAGAGCCATTTTCATGTACATTTCAACCGCTCCATGGCTTCCTAATGCAGACTGACGTTTTAATGTTTTGCGTATGTCCAACTGCATGATGTGGCATGGAGTGTGTGGAGAGTGTGTGACTTCATAAAACAGCTTTTGTGGTCTGCAGGGTAGTGTTTTACCAAAAGAAGTTCAATGTAAAAACTTCATGAGAGGCAGAAAACAAGTTTCATAGGGGAATAAAGGTTGGTGAAGAAGAGTCTGAGTCTCTGTGCACTTTTGTGAGTGTACGTGCTTCCCCTTACATGCTGTTCAGAGCAAAATCTTTAAACAGAGGCATCAACTTAAAGCACTGAGAGCAAACTCGACTTGTGTCCTTGTACATTCTGTTGAAGGATGTCTCTAGCAGTTGAATAAGTCTCTTAAGTTTATGTCTTCCTGAAAAAGTTACAATGCTGCCAGTGAATGGCAAGTAGCAAACTCAGGCTTACAGAAAAGAGCCGTTATTCAAATACCATTTTCTGTATATCTGTAGGTATATAGGAGATATGAAAATGAACAAAACAAAAACTACATTGCAGGCAATAAGGCCACAGAAATGTTTAATGTGTCATGGGTAAATGTCTTGAGAGTCATGGCAGCTCACATGAAATGCAGACAACATGCATCAGAGAAGCTGAATGGTTGTTGCAAACTAAAGCTCACTGTCAGGAAGAGACATACACTTAACAATAAAATTGAAAACTAATGCTTTAGATATTATTACAGAATTCATCAGCACCTGACACTCTACAGAAAGATATGTCTGTGCTTCCCAAAGCTGGAATTCATGGCAGGGCTACTGTTTGGGAATCACTTGTATCTAAGGTTAAGAGTGCATAGAGGTTGAGACCCCTGAGCAGTGGAAAAAGAAATATGGCCTGACGAGTCATCTCTCCTTCATTTCCCTTATCTAGTAATGCTTGGCCTTGGAGAAAACCAAAGGGGGAACTTAACCCCTTTAATGCACATTGCTGTCATTTAACTGTGGATCATAGAAGCATGGTCATCTGACCCCTCGGTTGTTTGCAAGGTCTAGTTTGAGCCAAGGAATCTTGAGACTGTTTTACAGCATATATTGCCATATTCCACATTGATAATTCTTACATACTAGTTGTTTCAATACCGGGGTGAGATCTTTCATGGCCTCTGTAGCCACCAGCTGGAGATGCTCTTTTTGGGATGTTCTCTTTGTAGAGTTCCATCCAGAAAAATTTTTGGCTTTTCTTCTTGGCTGATGGTCTGATGTTCTATTATTTATAGTTCAACACTTACCATATAACAGTGTTCTAAGATCAACTAAGAAAACATTTCTAGTAGCGTCATATTATTTTCTTTCAAATCCAAAGAGCATCAAAATATTTGCCATTTTTGGTTATTTGATTATTTTGGACTTCTTTGAGTCTAAGAATAATTGCATGAGGTAGCAAACACTGGGCTGATTTATACCAGCCCAAACTGCTCATACACACAGCATACCTGTGATTTGCCATACAGTGCTCTGTAAAATATTACGTGTAGTTACACACTCAACTTCAATATTTTTTTTAAGTTTATGTCATCCAACACATCCTTTCCACAGTTGGCATTTTGTACTAGAAGGAGGTAGGTTTGGTTCTAATAATAGATTTGCTGAGACATTTTAATCTGTTGTAAAATCCTGCATATACAGTACACATATTAAGATAAACCTTTAATTCTGTTTCTGTTGAGAGTCAGATGCAGCTAAATTTTGAGCATGTTATGGCATGGCCATGGTTAATGCAGAAAAGTCTTAGAAGCCTGTATTTATTTCATTTCCACTACCGAAATAATTATTTATTCATTTCTGCCCTTATACGATTTCCAGTATTATGTTAGCACCAACTTATGATAGTGATATAGCACCTTTATCCAAACATTCTGAGCTTCTAACATGAACATTTGAAGCTTATACCTTGTAACAAAACATTCAGGAAAATCAGCTTTGTATTTTTTTTGTAATGTATAGAGTTTCAATAAGGATCATTATTATAATGTTATGTTCTGCTCATGTTGTAGCTGATAAATAGTACAATGCTGTAAAATATGAAATGATTGTTCTGTTAGCTTGCTATAGCCTTGCTGTAGTGTAACGACACATGTTACAAAAGCAAACATCAAAATGTAAACATATTCATTGTCTCAAATGTAAAACTACAGTGTGAGGTCTTATTATTTTCTTGGCTGTCTCATCTAAAACAAACAGTAAAAACTTCCTGCTCCTTATGTGGTTCTTGATTTAGTTGTGGCTGATATTTTGTCTGACCCATGTATGTTCGTATAAGAATAGCCGATCATTGTTTTATTACATTATCAGCTTAAACATTCAGTGAGTTCAGCTGGGCTGGTAAAACAGAGGCAGTTTCCTGTGGTTTCTATTTCATTCCTATTTTGCTAGATTATCTACATTAGATAATACTGTAGGACATGTGTATTTGACTTCTCAATCACCTTGCCTATTCTTGTCTCTTCTCGTTAGGATGTTCCAGTAACCTCACACTGCATAAATATTTGTTCAACATAACTATGGCTCTATTCAGTTGATACTGTGGTTGTAACCCAAGCACACGGCCCTTGCGTTCCTCTCGGCTGCAGGCCAGGTAACTGTACCCAAGCATGCATGGTCATTATTGATGGCAAAGTAACTGTTACAGATACAAACCAATTACTCAGTCATTAAACTTTGATGAGGAGCGCTACAAATAAGCCACCTTCGCTTATCAGCTTCCCCCATGACCACTGCTCACTTTCGCCGCGGCCTGCTGGGCTGTTTCTGTGGCTCGCACTCTCTCCTTTTAAGAAGAAGGTGAAAATGACAGCTGGCACTCTTGAGCCGCATCAGGGGAAAATGTCTGTCAGTTCAAGAGGTAAAAAAGTCAAGAGGTGAGCAATGTGGCCCCTGCACGACTTCTACAAATCTGGTGAGCCGGTAAAGTGATACAGCGCCATGGAAGAGCGAAAAAAAAGACAAGAGAGGGGGGAGACGTATGCACACCTTTACACACAACTTAACCACATGTAGGAGGGAAGAGGAAAAAGCAATACACCACTGAAGAAGGGGAGAGGAAAGAAAGAGAAAAAAAGAGAATTGCCACCTTTCTCTCCAGCGCTACTAGAGCAGTAAAAGAAAGGAAGGTGTGCGTCAGTGGAGAAGAGCAACTTCCTTTTCCCCAACTCCCACCTGCACACATATTTACTGCAGTTGATTTCAGACATGTGCACTGAATGTGACACTGAATGTGCATGTGCAGTTGTGATAAGTGTTGAATGGGAAGGTGCCACTATTTAGCAAGAGGTGCAAAATCTAGTCTTTACATGGTGGATTACTGGAAGTCATGAAAATATGATTCATTACTATAATATCTGGTACATAACATTTCATTGGCTACTGTATTAGAAACCCCTACCTTGAATCTCCACAACAGAAACTGTAGCTCATCTTTTAATGCACGGTTTGTGTTAGCCATCTTCTAGCCCTTCATTCGAGGTCAGTTTCTGACCACAGAGCTGCTCTTGGCTGGATATATTGGATCACTCTCAGCCTGGACACTGATGTGTGCAAAAACTCCAGCTGCACCAGTGCCACACACACTGTTATGCTACTACTAGGTCAATGTCATGACTATGCTGTGTTGGCCTAGTGGTTAGGACATGCGCTTGGGACCTGAAGGTCGCAGGTTCAAGTCACAGCCTGGGCAAGGTACCGTCCCACTACACTGCTCCAAGTCTTGGAAGTCACTTTGGATAAAAGCGTCAACCAATTTAATAAAAAAAAAATTAAATGTAAAAAATGATGAGAATGGTCCACTACCCAAATAATATTTGGTCAACTGCAGTCCTGTGGTCAGAAACTGGCCATTGATAAGTAGGTTAGAGGGCAGTTGATAGAATGTGCAACAGGTCTGCTGCAGCCTGTAACTGTACACCATCAAACTGGATTTGTAAGGTTTTTTATTAAATGGTTATTAAGTGGAAATGAGAGAAAAGTGTTTCTAATAAAGTGCCCCATGAGTGTATGCTGTCTGTGCATTTGTCATATTAGATTTATTTATTTGTTTGTTTGTTTATTTATTTATTTATTTATTTATTTATTTACTGCATTAAGCTTGTCTTTTGGCTGCAACACTTCATGCTTTGCAAAGACTGTGTGTTTGAGTTCCTGCTTGTTCAGGCATTATTTTCAGCCCTGCAGTTCTGCTCTGTGCATGGTAAAGACTTACATCAGCAACATGGCAGTGGCGTACACATCCTTTGGCGTTTGACAAAAAAGGAAACAGGCTTTTCCTCAGCAGGAAGGATGTGCCTGGTGCACGTCCTCTCTACTGCGTGGGAAATTCCACCAAGGAGTCTAATGACACTGGCAGCAGTTTTACTAATGAGTAAGAGACTCCATTTACCAATATCACTCTTAAACAGTACCAAAGCAATATTAAAAGTCAGTCTGAATAGTCCCATGGCACACTGTGTCTTTATATGCATAAAAATCATATTTTCTATAATTTCCAGTTTGGCTTAGAGATATTTACTTCACAAGATTGGTCCTGCTCATTGCAAATAAATATACATTGTTTAATTTTACTGTATTGTCTTTATTATGATGGTGGTAAATCTGACACATTAGGACTTCAGTCTGGATCCTGAACTCACTTGAATATATAAAGATAACACCGCAATTCTTTTTTTTTGATACTGTTGTCACATTTTATTGTCATGATATGGGTCTCTTATTTTGTAGTGTTAAATTAACACTATGGCAAGATAACTTGAAAACTATACTTATAAGGAGGATCATACAATATCTATCCGTCTGTCTGTCTTTCTGTTAGTTTGAACTAGTGTTGAAAAATCACTATTTGCTGTGTGTGCTTTCTTGAGTGTCATTTTCTTGCATTGCTCTCTTTATTGCTTTAGTTTCTCTCCTTGTTTGCTCACTCTTGCGGCTGACTGCTGACACAGATTCAACGTGCTCAAGTGGATAAAAGAGTACTGACAAGATCTGACTACAGCCAACAGTGCTGTAACCACTGCACTGACTCGGCACATGTGCAACAGTCGGCCACCAGCACTCACCAAAAGCCTGATATAATACGACAGCAGGTAGCTGGTTTGGTGTGTCC
The DNA here is from genome assembly GCA_037974385.1 of Arnoldichthys spilopterus. Lineage (NCBI taxonomy): Eukaryota > Metazoa > Chordata > Actinopteri > Characiformes > Lepidarchidae > Arnoldichthys > Arnoldichthys spilopterus. The sequence continues at coordinate 17,658,498 of JBBPDA010000025.1, forward strand.
CAGACAATAAGCCTAAACATAAATGTAATCATTACCATTAACCATAACTGCTGTGTCATATTCGTTCATATTCATTTTCCCCCTAATTTCCTAACTACCATCCACTACATAGAACTTCCCTAATCACATGATACTACCAATACTGGGAGTGTAAAGATTTGCATGTGATAACTCTGAGTCAGCAATTCAGCAATCTTCATGGACTCCCACTAATGCAACATCACTAGATAGTATAACTTCCTTGAAGGTGAAGGCTGACCGACATTTCTGTTAGGTCAGCTAATGGACAAAACTACTGGCTAGCATCACACTTGAGTAATGGGGTGGGGGCAGGGGCCATCCTACCCACCCAGAGAGAGCGAAGCCAGCTGTACCCTTTTGGGCGGCTATGGAAGAATGCAGTACCACCAGAGATTAAACTTGCAATCTTCCAATAATAGGGCCAATTGCACCACTCAGGAGTCCGATCAGATAATTTGTTAGCCACTTTAGCATCTATAGTGATATATAGAGGACTTTGCAAATGTATGAAATTTCTTTAGTAACCTTGCATTAAAAAATTCTTGACCCTTTGTTTAAAGTAAGAACTTGTGAGTTCCTTCAAAACAATTGCATGTTTAATTTTACAGCCTTCTTATATTTTGCTTCTGTGCCATTTTCTTCTCCCATCCTCACCCACCACCTTTTTAATGTTCCCTTGTACAGTTTAACTCCCATCTGTCTTTTGAAGTGGGACTTCTGTGATTAAACGCAAAGTTCTCCCTGTAGCATTGCCTGGTCCCATGCGATGTGAGCAGAAAGGGCTGCTGTATGTTAGTTTAGTGTTGAAGGAGAGCGTCTGGGTGAAGTTTATGGAGATTTATGGCCCTCCCCTAGGCTCTAATTGCCTCCTCCCCAGTGGGTAGTCCTGTTTGGACCCAAGTGAGTAGCAGCCAGCTTCAAGCCTCATAATGACTAGAGCAGGTGGGCCAGCGCATTGTTTACGTCTGCGGGGTTATGGAGACAAATGGTGCCCCTGGACTCTTTCTGCACAAGAGGACCCACACACTGGAGAGACGCTTCCCTTCCCCAGCCATAAAAAGAGGAGGTGTTCCTCAACTTGGCCTTCAGACACCAGACAGAGGAGCAGGAGTTGGTTCCCAGCAAGAGAAGGCTAACTAAGCTGTGGAGAGCAAATTGAGAAGGTTTCGGTCACAAGTGCACATGTTTAAAAAGAGATCAGTCTTAGCACATTATCACTTAGAACATTTAAAATAAATGTACAAAATAAAATCCTTTTATCCTTTGATACCACAAGTCGCACCATGTAGTATCAATGAACCTGGTATGTCCTGGTATGCGTTTTTTTTTATTCTGGGTGAACTTCTCAAAGTGATGTAGTTGGTTCTAATTTCTGTTTTTTCACAGATCCATATTTTTCCTACATTTCATCTGTTCTTTAAATGACTATTAATTCCAACAGCATGTGTGACGCTTGGGTGTAGGGTGTTCCTTTTGTCATTTCAGTGTTCAGAGGGCTGCTTGCAAGTTTCTGTGCTCTATGCTCTTTTATTGTGTCCTCTGGCAAGGACCATATTGTGGGCAGAGGTGACCTAGTGGTTGGAACCTTGCCCATGTAAACAGAAGGATGCAGGTACAAGTACCACTGAGGTACCTTTGAGCAAGGTGCCGTCCAGCAACACTGCTCCTCAGGAGCTTCTCATAGTTGCTTGTTGCTCCATGTGTGAAAGTGTGAAGGGAAAAATGCAAAGGTCACATTTCGTTGTGTTGCACTTTGTGTGATTGAGTTTGTTCACAATGACAAATAAGTCACTGTCACTTTCATATTGTGAAAGAGTGGTCTCTTAACCAAAATTCCTTAAGACTGAGACATGGTCAAATTGGATGGTTTTGTTTGCAGCTATTTGACCAAGTTGCCAAAAAAGATACCTTAATTTTGTGCCACAAGCTCATTAAAAAAAATTGAGCCTATATGTCACAGTGAGCCTATCCCAAACCCAAACTTTTAAACCTAGTGCCCTCAAAGTCTCTTGACCTCTACGTCCACACCGAGGATATCACTTACATGTGCCCCTGGAAGAAGACCACAGAGCTTGGGATGCCATTTGGGACAGGGTGTAAGGGTCAGTGAGGCTTTAAAAAGATGTGGGCTGCATCCAAAATAACATACTGCTATGCTAAATTGCATGTCAAAAATAGTACTCCACCATCTGTGAATTTGAACTCATAAACGAGAGCTATGTTTGGAATTGCTTACTAATTACCTATTATAGATAATTATTGCACCTATATGCACCTTTTATGTACCTATTTTGTAGTCGTTTAAGTTCTGAGTGAACTATAGTTTAGAGTTGCTGAGTGAACTATTCCTAACATGGCTGCAAGTAATATCCAGTTTTTTGCATATTTTCTACTTGCTTTTCCTGTTATCTATGCTGTGACCCATCATTCATTCTGAGACTGACAAGAAAATGTAGCGTTTCACTCCAGTTCCTCTGTGAAAACCAGTAAGGGAGGAGCCTCCAGCTTGTAAGAGACCGCTCGAGGCAGGGAAAGTTTTAGTGATGTGCTGATCTTACTTTAAGATTTCAACACAAAATTCTTATGCAGTGAAATCACATACTGTATTTTTCTTAGGGTTGAAAGTAGGCTTGGAAAGAGTTTGTCCACTCATGTATTTGTCATATCTAAAGATGCTTAATGGGGAACTCCAAGGCTCTGATATTGACTTAGCTGTGTATTTGCTTTTTATCTGTACTATTTTTTCTCTTTCCCCAATTCCCTTTAGACCGGAGAACTCTTTTGCCTTCTAACCTTCTCAAAGGGTGAATATTTTTTTCCTTTTATTTTTTCTTTTATGAATTCCTCTGTGTCAGCCTTTTGATGTCAAACATTTTCTGTGAATATGACATTTTACATTTCACATAAAAAGACATGTTTATACAGTCACGTACCTTTCCACACTGACTGCATATGTATACTGCTACGAACCAAGATACAGTGCTGTATAGAATTTTCTTAAACATACCTTAAGCAGTACAATTTTTGTAGTTGTTTCCTTAAAGTTAAGCTAAAGGAATTTATAAACCTTATGAATGACTGCAACGTAGCCTTTTTACATTTGTGTATTTGAAGAAACAAACAACAAAGAGAAGCAAACAATTTAATTACTTTCCCTAAGCAGACATTGATATTAAAAATGTGAATATAATTTTGTCTAAACATTATTGTTCCAAAGGGGGGAAATGGAAATGACATTTGTAAGTCTACAAAGCAAGCTGCTACAGACAGCTCATCATTTTTACATGGGTACATGTCTTTAGCAGACCATGCTGAATCTAAGATAGGCCTGCCAGAGTAAGTAAGTGCACTAATGACTAAAAACAGCCTGGGCATGAATATTGGATATGCAAAAGAGTCTGTATTTTCATTTCCTAGAAGTAGAAATCCCATGGCCATGGCCACTGAAGCAGAATTCCTCTGGACGATCAGTCTGACAGACACACTCTTAAAAATAAAGGTGCCAGAAAGAGTTCTTTGTTGTAGTTGTTGCTGTTGTTGTTGTTGTTATAGAAGAACAATGCTGGTTTCCCAGGAGAACCTTTCTTTTGTGTTTCAATTTCTAAATTTTAGCTTAAGTGGTTCTAGAGATATTGACGGTTTAGTTGAAGTGCTCCCTATGGACAACATATCTTGCAAATCCAAAGAATGTGGTATGGAGTGAAATCTCATAAATAAATCTTTACATGACAAAATGTTCTCACAGGCGTGTACTGGCTGCTTAAGTTTGATTAGCCTTTGTTGAGTGAGCCAAATGTTATTGTAGGAGATGTGAGCAAATGTAGCAAAATGTAAGTATACCAGATTTTTTAAATTGTAGTTTAAGCAGTTTTTAAGAAATGAAATGTGTCAGTTGCAGTGCCCCCATGTGCATTCAGAGAACATTCAGTGAAATTGCCATTCTGCTTTTTAAACAACGGGGATAAATCCGTGTTCTCAGTCAATTTGTTCAATAATACTGACATGCTGTATGCACTGCTCTTGAGTCAGTAGAAATAGTATTTTGCTAAGTTAAAAATAGCTCTCTGGGGCTGTAATTACCCTAATAACAGACTCTAATATGTTTTTCTACATACATATGCAAATTTCTACATCAAAA
>JBBPDA010000025.1:17662756-17679590 GCA_037974385.1 Arnoldichthys spilopterus
TCTCTGGGGCTGTAATTACCCTAATAACAGACTCTAATATGTTTTTCTACATACATATGCAAATTTCTACATCAAAACACTAAAACGTATTATTACAGTTAACAGTACATTCTGAATCATTAATGGGCATGTACTGATATTTGTTTTGGTTGGTTTGGATGGCACCAAAACAATTTGCTCCTGGAGAACAAATGGGGAAATGTAGCTATAATAATGCCAATCATGAATTATGATTCATTTAGCTAAAATAAGGCCATACTGAGGTGAGAGCAGTTGCTTACAGACCTGTGGGCTTAGTGTGAAGGTGACAGTGGGAGTGGTAACTGAGAAACTCGAATGACTCATAGGTGTACTTGTAGTTTTTTACAGATTCAGAGAAACAGAAAGAAAATGAAATCAGAAGAAAAGAAAAAGTTTAAGAGTTAATGATCTTAATCAGCAACAGTAACAAAACCTTATTTCCCCCCGAAAATATTTTTCTTTCAAAGGTTTTGAATCAGAGCCTGTTTTGGTAGAGGCCAAACTGAATATTAGAATGAATTCTAAACCCATCTGCCTGGTCTGAGCTTTTGCATTTGATATGAGCTGGATAAGAGAGACCAGCGGCTGTACTCAGCATCTGCCCACTGAATATACACAAGTCAAGACCAATTTGCTAAAAACAAACTTTCCATTTTAGAGCTCCTGCAATGAGGCTTTTTATGAAAACATTGAACATCAATGGCTGCAAACCACCATTATAGGTAGAAGTTATTTCAGGAATCATCTTGTAATGGTTGGACAGAGATAAATGCCATTAAAACTAGCCTAGCTGGCTCTCCACTCTGGTTTTGACAAAGCAATCATCAATCATAGTCTGAGAGGAGCCACTGGAAAGTTTCCCAGAGTTCCAATAATAACTTATGGAAATATTTTGTTTTACAGTTGAACTAAAGAAAAGTAAACACATTTTTGCATGAAAACTAGCTACTGCAAATTTTGTGTCTAGTCTGATATACAGACTATTTAAAGAATAATAATCCCATACTGTGAACCTAAAGAAATTCCAGAGCAGTAATACTCAAACACAAGTTTTGATTCTGAGTAGTGAAAGTGCTAAGTTCGTCCCTAGTGGCGGTCAGTAGGGAGGAAATTTAATGGATAATCACCCTCTCATGTGGCCACCCACATGGGGTGACAGCCTTATTGATTGCGATATTGAGGAACTACTCTACCAGTTCTTTCCCCTTCCTACTTGCCACTTTCATTACTTTCCACTGCATCAACGTTCACCCCCTCCTTTTTTAAAATAAAGTTATGTTTCCCTAACCTAGTTGTCCACTGCCTGCTCTTCATATTAAAGGCATAATCAGGCACAAATGTAGACATGATGGCCTCATGTCACAAATACATTAAACAGGGCTAGTTATTTGGACTGTATTGCTTCATTATTAAAGCAAATTAGAATGTCAATGGAGATTCGCCAAGAAAATCCTTTTCTGTCTAGATCTAGAAGCTGGCATAGATTTTGTACTAATCCTCTAATACAGTATTGACTTTATGTTCTTTGATGAAGAAGCTTCCAGCACTAAGCCCATTAAACCCATGCATGGCTTACACCTGATACACCTGAAACTTTGACCACAGACACTCAGATCAAATGACAAATTAGTTTTGACACTGAAGGATATAATTATATCCCTCCAGAGCTAAAAGACCATATGTCAGGCTATAATATTCTTCTGTAATATAAATATACTACAATACTGTAATTGCTTTGCAGCTGCTAGGAGAGACTGAATGAAATAATTTAAGAAATTGTACAAATACTAATTCAGAAACAATATAAAATATAAAAAATCTTATTGTATTACTTATACTCTCCACATAATCACAAACATCTTGTACTCAGTTGCCATCTACCTTGTTTCTGACCACAGGACTGCTGTAGACCAGATTCTTTCTGAAAAAGATTATGTCTCTATATACTGTGTGTGTGTGTGTGTGTGTGTGTGTGTGTGTGTGTGTGTGTGTGTGTGTGTATAAATATAAGAGATTAAATGAAGAGATTAAAAACAGTAACCTTTAACCTGAAGTTGAAACAAAGTCAGATTTTAAATCAATTGGATGACAATTAAAATAAATGATCTATTAAAGTCTGACCTTTACAATTCATGTTTGTGGATGTTTATCATGGCACAAACAAAGGAAATTTCTGAGGACTTGTTGTTGATGTTCATAAAGGTGGAAAAGTATTTAAAAACAAACATTTCTAATGAGATTGGACTTTTACTAGTCCAGAGTCAAACAAATTGTGTACAAAGGAAAGAAATTTAAACCCTCATCAGGAGTGCTTGGTTAACAAAGCTCATTTTAAGACAAAGTCTGCAAGGTCACAAATGAATAAAAGGTAACTTCTAAACAACTAAAGGCCACTCTTACATTGGCTTATATTAATGTTCATGACATATTGACTTGACTATTTCCAGATTTCTCCTCATGGAACCCTAGTATTACATGTAGTTACCACCAAAAACCTGGTTTGGCTCAATCAGTTCTTCATTAGATTAAATTAGGGGCTACTGGTGGAGTTTTGGACATCACTGTAGTGGCTGGAGGCATAGGAGAGAAACCTGTGTTCTTCTAACTAGCTCACAAAATATCTACTACACACAACACTAATTGTGTTTGGTTTGGGACCCAAACAGGAAGTGCTGTGTGAAGAAAAAAAATAAGCCCTTTGTACAGAAAGGTCAGAAGTTTTTGAGTTTGATTCCTTCTGTTGCCGCACATGTTCAGACAAATCCTCTGTCGATCTGACTTTTGCCCAAACTTGTAGAGTCCTTTTCAGCTTGAATGTATGTTGCCATTAAAGCAAAGAAGGTTCATACCAAAAACTATCAAATTCTGAAATTCATGTAAAAACTCTACTTCAAAATATACTAAGGTTTTGTTTAGACAGTTCCAACAATATATACTGGATACTGTTTTAATGCTTTTTACACAAGTGGGCAGTGGTGGGTGTAAAGGCCCATGGGTTAAATGCAGAGGTTGCATTTCATTGTGGTATATGTTGTGTGATGAGGTGTGTTCACTTTCACTTCACTTGTAAAGAAACACTCCTGATTCAGGTCATCAAGCCTTCAGGAGTGCCTGAAAAGGGGAATGGTATATGATCAGTGCTACAGTAAAACACTACAGCCGAATCAACAGGATTTATTAACAACCAGTCAGTTATTGGTTGCAGACATTTAGTCAAACTCTTGTAATCTGTATTAGTAAACATTTACATATCACATATCACATAAACATATCACTGTGCATTATTTGTTTAAACAAAAAATACTATATTTGTGCTTAACAAAGTTTGTGTTGTTGCAGGTTTTTGTTCTTTAGTGTAACATAAGACATAAGAAAAATAGGCTATAAGATACTGATTCATTACACACAGCAGGAAAGTCAGTAAAGTAGAAGCAAACATGAACTTAATCAGAGACTAGACCACTTTGAACTTTAGCTCTTAATGGAAGAAAGGTTAAATGAGAACTTGGAATAGTGGAGATCTTCATCTCAGTAATTACTCATGGCAAAGTGAAATAGCAGACACTGAATAAAAAATGTTATACGTTGTTGCTATATTTTATACATATCTACATGAAATAGTGGTAAATTATTTACATTTTCTACACTTAGAAATATCACGGGTCAGGTAGTGTATGATAAGAAATCATTAGCATTAAATATTCCAATGTGCTGCTTCAAGAGAGGTGGGAAGTTCATGAAAAGCAGAGTGAAACAGAGAGGGAGGTTTGGGGGGTAGACGAAGGAATGCATCAAAACCCCAGCCAGAGATAGAGAGAGGGAGAAATAGAGGGAGATACTGATAAGTGAGATAGAAAGTGTGACTGAGCCTGGAGAGGTGTGCTTTTCATCTCAGCACGTTTGATTCATACATGGAGGAGACAATGGGTAGACTCTTTCGTATAGTGCTTTTGGGATACCGAAATCTAGTCTCTGACTCAGAAGGTGGTAAACAAATCGGGGGTGGGGGGAATTCATCAAATGAAGAATGTCGGCAACGAAGCCATTTGGGAGAGAGTTTGCAAAAATTTAAAAATAAATAAGTAAAATTTAAAAAAAAGTTACAGTTTTACCAAAGCAGAGTCCCCTGCTTTTCCCCGGACACTTGCTTGCACGTTCTCTTTCTCTGCAGGAGCTCAGTAGTTTTCAGTACCTAAACCAAGCTCTGTTATCCTTACCTTTGCCTCCACTCAGCTTTAATGTGCTTTAGAAAGAAAAAACACCAAAAAGGCTGACATCCTCTACCTGCCTGTGCCTCATACTAAGGCCTCAGATAGCTCACCTCACCACAGAGCACAGGAAGTTGGCCAGCCGAGATGTTAGACTGCCTTTTCTGCTGCTCTTTGCTAAAAGTGCAGGCATGGAAAGTAAAATCGATGCCACAAGAATGTACAAAGGTTATAGGTGTTTACAGGTACTGGCTTGTGTACTTGTAGCACAGTTTCGAAATGGTGAAGTAAATGATGAAAGAGCAACAGGTCTGCTTTCACAGGTGCCGCTAGTGTACCAACAGCTGAAAACATGCCAGCAGTCTTCTAAATGCTGATTGGTGTATAACAGTTTTGTTTCAAGATCACGCATTTTACTGTTAAACGGCTAAATGGCATGAAAGAAGAAGGGAGGGAAGTCATCTCTCTGAATGAACGGCAGAATTAGCCCACGATGCTGCTTTCTGGATGAATCGGATGTCTCATTTCACTGAGAGACTGAAGTGAAACCACTGCTTTCAGCATTCAGGCCAATGTGGTGCAACACGGCAGCATTCGATTTTTCCTCCCACTCCATGCTGAGTGCTGCCAACCTGTAGTAACGCTTACAACATCCAGCACACCCACATCCGAAAGGAGCTGACAGCGCACTTGATAAATGTGCTTATTGTCTCTGAGGCCTGTTCATTATAAGGCAGCGAGATAAATAGAGGAAGGAAAAGTTGAAGATGCTTGAGGAAAAAAGTTCCTCTGTTTCAAGTGACACTTTATCTGATGATCAGGCTGATGCATTTGTCATGATATTATACAAACCAGTGAATGATTGTGTCAAACAGAAGTGCATGAGAGCTGTTACTTGGCTGAGCAGTTGATGGAAATGTCATTTGTGGTCACCGTTCAGGAAAAGGTCATCATCAGCATCAGTAAACAAGCACTGGTTTAACCATAAACACTCTGTTGTGTGTCACTAGTGTTGCCCAGGGCAGGCTGCATGACACCACATTACCATGTATGCCAAGCACTGCAAAGCCATGATTTACGCAAAAGTGTTGACATGTTGACTGTTAATATCAAACAACTAAAGAGGAATGTGGGCATGTATAGCAGTCCTGATAAGGATATGGATGGATTGGAACATATAAGCTGATCCAGGCCACACTGGAGATACTTGCTTCACAATTAGATGACTAGATCAATCACAGCGGTGTGTTTGTTTTAAAGAGGAGTGTTTGAATTCTCCAGTTTGTGATTAGTAGACTTCCTTTCTCCATGGCCATGTTGTTTCTGGATTCTCTCCCAGCCCACAAAGAGAGATTTACTCTCCCACATGGTTAGTGGTGCAGTGTGACCAAACATGTCAGCGTTACATTTTTTTGTTAGATGCAGCTTTATACAGCAAAAATAAACATACAGGAATCCCTCCCTCACAGTTGTGATGATTATTCCAGATCAGCCATGAGCCTTTGTTTTCCTTGTGTTGCTAGTCTTCTCAAAATCAAAAATCTTCACACAGGCTAAATGAGCAGAAGTGGCATTAGGAATACTCCACTGTCTTTCAGCTCAATCTCTATCAGTGGCATCATACCACTGAAAACCACAGACAGTCAATGTATTATTTAGCAGTTTCTGTTAATAAATGTCTCATTAGGGTTATCTATACATTTATCTAAAGAGCTCAAATTATTAACAAACTATCTGAGTTGATTAACAAGTTAAGTCTTAGGTTTTAGGCTTAGTTAGAATTAGGGCTAGGTTTAGTTTTAAGAATATATTTAAGAGAATGTATTATATTAGCCCTAAAGTCTTCAGTTGCATTTAATAGATAAAACACACTGAGAATGAGAAGATGTGAATAAACATTTGAATAAAATGTATAAAATAAGTGGCTCTTAATCAGTCCTTAGAGATCCTTAGGGAGTGATAGTAAAACCACTGGAGCAGTTTTCAATATGTGGTCCTTAATGAAACTTTTTTTGTGATTTTTATTTTTAATTATTTACATGATTTATCATTTTCCATCTCTGTGTTCTGCTTCCACCCCAGACCTTAAAATGAAACATGCCCACTGATGTTTTCATGATTTACAGCTTTCTTTTGGTTCCAGTTAGGAACCAATTTTTCAGGCCTTGAACCAGTTTATTACTCCTAATGATTCAAAATTTGTCTCTCTCATGATGTCAGTGGTGAGTCCAGGTGCTTTACATTAATACAGGCTCTAGTCGCAGACAAAGATGCCTCTGATTTATATGAATGCCTCTGTAGTTGCTTGTGTAATGATGAGCCCACAACAGAAATGTCTCTGTTTCAGAGCTTTTCTGTTTTGCCCTGTGTAAGACTGTGTGTTGCTGTTCAGTCTATATAATGCACCAGGAGAGGCATGTGGAGAGGAGCATGCTTAGGTCTTTATGAATGAGCTAGTGAAAGGCCACTTCTTCATGGCTCAGTGAGGCTGCATGGCGGCTGTTTGTTTTTTTGGCCCTGGGCTCCCTTGGGCAGAAGGTTTCTGTAGGGTCAGAGGTTGAACAGGAGTCAGGCAGAGTGTGTTACCACCATGTGGAGTCTTAAGGATAAAGGTTTCTAAATGGCTCCTGGCCTGAACGTACAGTTTGAGAAAAAAATCTTTTGTTGAAACACAAACTTTACTTTCTGTGGATGTTAAAAAAAAAGGTTGTGCACACTTACATTACAATGTTACATCACATTTAAAAATTGTGAAATTGGAAAGGTTTTTATTTTTTATATAATCTTTTTATATAATCCTTATTTATAAGATTTTGGGCCTTGAAAGAATTTATCAGCCGCATGTGGCTAAAAGCTGTCCTATCGCATTATATATATGAGCTTAGCCCTAAATATAGGCCCATAATTAGGTCTCAGCCCTTACTATATGAGATACCACCGCATACCCGCTTTTTCTCTTTCTCTGTTGTGCTGGCACAAGGCTCATATCCAGCTATGACAACCAACCCTGTCGAAAAGCAGAAAAACATCTAAACATTTTTTGAAAAATGTTGTGTTTTTTGTTTTCTTACTGTTGTTGTTTTTCTTTTTTGTTTTGGTTACTGAGAGAGGGGAAAATATGAAAAATTTATTCTGCATAATCAACAAGCCAAAACAGATCAGAACTGTTTTTTTTTATTCCTCCCTGGGGGCCAGTGCTCAAAATCAAAACAATGAAAACATAATTACCACATTGTTGTCTTCAGCAAACCCAATTTTTTTTCCCAGGCGATGTTCCAGGTCAGGCTCTTGGCATCTGCCCAGCGATTGTCATGGGTGATCTGATAGAGCTGGAGGAGAGCGAGTGACGAGATGCTGAAAGGGAAAGCACAAGCCTCTCTGAGTCTGGCTCTGTGTCTGTCAGCCAGAGCTCCTGGCCCATTTAACATCATCACTCTTCCAGAAGGGGCCAAATTATTGCATGAGCAAGAGCAGAACGTGCTATAAGTCCAGAAACTAGTTATCCGTGTTCTCACAGCAGCACTACAACATGCTGTTACAACATATCAAGACTGTAGCATAAGAATCATCATGAAAACAGATGCCTGACGACAAAGTCCTGTTGACAAAATATTAGTTCATCATCTGCTAGATCTGCTTTAGTCATAACTTTTTATTGACTGTATTTAGTGTTCATGCATTTAATTGTGCCATAAAAATCCTGACCACTCTTTTGCCAGTATGACTGCAAATCCACTCAGAGAATATATTCAGTGTTTTAATTCCCACAGTAAGCTACATATGAATGTCTGTTAAACCTTTTTTTCTCAGTGGAGAGCTGCAAAACACTTTACTGTGATTACCTAAAGACTATTACCTTCAAAAACGCATTGAATTACACCCACTGGCCTCTTTATTCAAAATATTTCCCTGGTAGCTCAGCCTTACTGTAGCACTCCAAAAGACGTACACTTATTCATCCACACTCCGATATCCTCGAGGCCTTCATTAAAATTAACCCCTTGTACAGGGACACCACAATCACGCAGACACCCAACCGTGCCGCCACCACCTCAGTGTCACAGCTGTGTTGAGAAACCTCACTCTAATAATATCTGATCAGCAGCGAATCTTATATCTGAAATGTATGAACAAAGCATAGGATAACCTGTACATATAAGTGAGCCCCATATAGTGGTTCATGAGTTTTGAAAGAGAATTCCACAATTTTTCAAATATTTCTGCACATTTCAGTTGTTGAAATGTAAAAAGCACTTCAGAGTGATTTCATGTAAAAAGTGATCATTATAGAAACACTAACCACAGATTTCTTTTTTGCATTGGAGATAGGAATGAGGGGTCATGATGTATACAACACAAATATAGCCATTTTATTTAATATTCAATATGTATCTACTAAATCTTCAAATTTTCATATGTAAGGCTGGATTTTTTTTATCTTAATAAAAAAAAACCCAGTGGTAAATCTAAAAAAAATTCTTAGGGTAATATTTTGCCTTGAATCTCAAAACTGTATCATGTCATCTCTCTCTTACTAAAAGTTTTTTTAAAATGTGATGTAAAGGCAGAGGAGTTAAACGCTTAAGGTTCCTATCATCAAAAATTATTATATGTCAACAGATCTTTTAAAACTGCAGTTTGCATTAAGATTTAACCCATTCAGAGTAGAATTTGGTGGAACCACCAGAATTTTCCGTAGTAACATATTTATACCTGTTTCTACATTTACATTTACATTTATTCATTTGGCTGACGCTTTTATCCAAAGCGACTTCCAGGACAGAGGAAACAATCAAGCATTCGCTTTGCATAGATCAACATTGTATACACACTGGGAGTGACTTTCATCCATATGTCCTAACAGATTGGCCTCAGGGTTTATCAGGTTGGTCGGATGACACTTGTGGAGCTCAGTTTTCATATAGTTCCACAGATTCTTAACTGGACTGAGATCTGGACATTGACTAGGCCAATGTGGATTATTCACCTTTTTGTCATTCAGCCACTCCTATGTTTTTTTGTCTTTGTGTTAGGGATCACTGTCCTTCTGAAAGATGAAGTTTCTTCCAAGCTTTAGCAGACTGTAATGGGTTGCCTTGCAGTAGCTCCCTGTATTTTACACCATCCATCCATCCTCTACCATACACTGCTGAGGAAAAGCAGTCCAACAACATAAAGCTGCCACCCCATATTTCACTGGATGACGTTTGTTCAGGAATAGCAGTGTTGAACTGGTGCCACACAGAGTTTGGAATTTTGGTCAAAAAGCTCTGTTTTGTCTCATCTGACTACAAACACTATCCCACATTTTAGCTAGGTAGTTATTATGCTCTTTGACAAACTCCAGTCTTGTTCTGAGGTTTTTTTCAGTAAAGGCTTCTTTCTAGCCACCCTCTCATACAAGCCAGTTGTATACCGAACTAATTAATATTGTTGACTGGGGCACTATCATTTCAGTCTAAGCCACTGTGCTCTGTAGCTCCTTCAAAGTGATTGTTGGCTTCCCTCACAAGTTCCTCTCTTACTCTGTTAAGTTCTGAAGGATGGCTTTGTATAGGCAATGGCTGTGCGAAATGATGCAGATTCCAGTTAAAGATAATTTATCCAACGAGGCTCACTAGAATGTCCATACACCTCGATATTATTTTGAATCCATTTTTCTTTTACTTTATCTCTGATTTCTTTCAAATGCTCTCTGATCTTTACTTTCATGGCTTTTCTTTAGATTCAAAGCATTGGATTTACATGTTATAAGTTAGGTCAATCTTCAGTATTAAAAAAACTAAAATAGCAAAGATAGAGGAAGAAACTCAGGCACCTAAGGCACTCGATCTACTTTATATGCCGGGTAGTACTTTGGCACTGAACACACTGTGTTTTTCTGCATTAAGGTCAGGACTGTTAAGGTATAATTAGATGTTATTTTATTGAAGAGGCTCTCCAGCAGAAGTTAATAAAAAAAGCTTTCTCTGTGGAAATCTATGGAGCAGGCAGCACTAAAATTACAACCCCAGATAAGGTTAAGCAAACAGTCCCTCATCTGGTTCGCCCTCAGCTGTGAAGTTCTGGCCCACGCGCCAGACTAGTGCTACCCTCGCCCTAGTGCCTGGATAAACCAACCATGCCTTGATAGCCATCGTTTTTTTTTTTACACTGACTCTCGATTGGTATCTGCAGGTGCTTGACAAATTGCATAATTAAGTAAGTAGGGACAGATGCTGTGCTCAGAGAAAGCTGATGTTTATGGCATTCCTGCCCATTTCACTTTCTACATTTGCAGCTATTAAAAATGCCTCTGGTCCAAACACACTAAAATATGTACTGAGCACACACACACACACACACACACACAAGCACCACACTCATACCCAGCACATCTTCTATCCTGGAACGGGGCAGAGAAGAGAAACCTTTTCTCCTTGAGCCTGCAGCAGAGAGAAAAGATGAGTGTAATGCTTCCTTTCAGAGCTGAGGGCCCAAAGAGAGTTTATTTCCCTCCTCTGGGATTGTGCAAAGCAATGGAGGTTTTTTTTTCTGAAGACATGGAATATGTCTGGCATATTGAGGGGGTGGTGGGGGGAGGGAGCTTTTACAAGTTTAGATAAAACATCCAGAGGAGCTGTGAGAGTAGTTTAGCGTAACACTCTTATCCTCAGACTGCACTTTCATCACTGCAACAAACAGGAGGTCTATTGCATTAGTCTGTTAACTGACATATTCACTTACTCACTCAGTTCTGTCTGTGTAATTATTAGTGCTGTCAAAGTTAATGTCTTAAATTAAAGACACTTTTTTTAAACACAGTATCATAGTTTGACCCTTCAACCTATTTGTAGTAATGCAGGCTGAAGCCCAGCTGCTGTTGCGTTATTTGAAGCTGTCGTTTTCTCCTGTACATACAGCTTTTATATGACAGACTCCATAGGCGTCTCTTGTTATAAAAGTTATTTCTGGCGACTTATTTTTTATGACCCAAATGCATAAAGTCTGACGTATCATTTACAAGCAAATCACAACACTGATGCCAGCAAAATCAATAATTCAGCACACTACACTAGACAGTGCTCACAGGAGAGCTTCTGATAAATCGATGAGTAGCATCAACGAGAATCCACAAGCATGAAAAAAGGCCTGACAGAAAGGCTACAGAAAAGCTGGAACTCACAGAAGAGCTGAAACTATTCTCTCTATATTGGATCTACTGTCGTTGGCTGATGAAAGTTTGAAACTGTGTTCATCCTTTCAAATGTGACTTTCAAGCTCAGGTTCATGCAAACCTTGCACTGACGTGACAAAATAGTCTTTATAGTGTTTAGATAATATAGTTATTGAATTATTATATTAATGTAATAAATAAATACTTATTTGCCCATTCATATAGCTATAACAAAATGCACTGTTTTTAAAAGAAAAAAAAACTGATCTGACAAGTGCAGTTTACCTTGATCAACTACATAAGCTAAAATGATGCTTAATAATTCAATTATTCATTTAACAGCCATTGTGATATCATATTTACATAGTTACAGAATCAATTCCACATGCAGTTTATAACCTGTATGGACAGGTTTTAATCTTAAAGGAAACTTTTTGCCAAGAAATAACATAAAGGGATGTTTTCTTTTGCAAAACAAGACTGTGTACAGTCATAAGCTTCATTACATTAAAATCATTAAAAAAATATTTATTTTTCTACTCAGAAACACTAGTGTGGTATTGAATGAAAGTTTAGTATATGCACATTTAATCAAATGCCTCAAACCCAATAACTGAGCAATTTAGGAAGAAATAATTAATATGGAATTGTGCCATGATTTTGATTTTGGTGACACCGACATCTAGTAGTTCTAAGAGCCTGTGGCAGGCAAAAGAGGAATGTGCAAGTCAAGAAAAAAAATAGTAAACAAGACATAGGAAGAAAGAAACCTTCACTTATTTAAGTAGCATTACCAAACCTCATTTTCGCTTTGGTGGAAAATGTGATTTTCTCTGTATCACAGCAAAGCCTCTCCTAGCATTAGCCACTACTTTTGTTCAGAGTAAAGTGGAACGGAGAGAGCTTTAAGGAAGAAGCTGAGAAATGGCTGGAGAAGAACGGTACTTTCCCTTACAAAGGAAACAGCATCTGTCTTGCCTTATTTTAGTTTGCACTGATCAGATGAGCTGAAGTTGGCTACAAAATCATTTTGCTAAAGTATGAAGAAACATCTCACAGCCTTCCCCAGCTTATTTAATAGGGTGGAATTTTATTTTTATTCCCTTATTCCTTTTTAGCACAGAATACAATTTTACAGATAATGTTCGAAAAAAATGTACTTTCCCTTGCAACTTCATCTATCCACATATCTTGGTTCATGGTTAGTATTTTTCAGTAAAACCTACAATAACATCTCACATATTCAACACTGTGCTTTTCTGCTTCCCACTCCAATCCCTATATTCCTCAAATTTTCCACTGGTCAGAGAGGCTTTCAGCTAGTCTCCTTTGTAAATAGACACCACCACTGCATCCTTTTAATGCTGTAGATCATGCTGCACTGACAAGGATTTCTGTGCGTTCATTGGAGATCATTAGATACCTAACTCTTATAGGCAACCATGCAATTGCGTGAACGGCAGTATATCACCTACTGCAAAGCTGCAGAGAGTCCATGCCAGTCCTTATTGGGAGAGAGTATATTGGCTGGCACAACAAGCTACAGACAGCTCATGGGACTCAAACATTAAGTGACAGTTCTTCAACCATCCAGTTAATAGAAAAAGTGGTTCCTTTCATAATTGTAGCCACTAATGCTTGAGGTCATATGTCCATGGGCAGGAAACACAATAAACACTCTGTTAATTCCACACCACATAGCACACCCACACTCTGTAAAGGTGGGGGTGCCTTTGAGCAGTAGATTTACAAGCCTCTCCTAAGTCTCAGCGCTGATGACAGGTTGCCATCGCTTCCGTCATTCATCAGAGAGAAAAATCGATCTGAGCATTACAGCATAAACGATTCATCACCCCGTAATTATGCACAGCACCCCTGACAAGTCTAGTTTCAGCTGTTGTGCCTGCTGGGAGGGGCCACAGGGGCCTGAGATCAGTGAGTTATGGCTGTCTTAACACACCTCCTCTTCCATTAGAAGTTACTCTTGTGAAATTTTCTGTAGTGCATGTTAAACAGACATGAACCCAGTCAGTTATAGCTTCTGATAAGCATTGTTTCAGTAATCCTCAGAATAACACTTAGCGCTGTCAAGTATCTTGTCTGGTTGCCTATGAAGAATTTCCATCATTGGAACATCTGACTTTGCAGCACAACAATTTTGAGCCAAATCTAGCAAAAATGAGGAGATGTCTGACGACATTGCTGCCTATTATGACAATGCTGGCCCACCGCTCTGAAATGAAAGTGACCTTTTATCATTGTGAACACCCAATCACACAAACGAAATGTGACCTTTGCATTTAACCCATTCACACTTGGAGCAGTGGGCAGCTATCAACAGTGCCCGGGGAGCAGTGTAGTGGGAGGGTAACTTGCTCAAGGGTACCTCAGTGATACCTGGGCCAGGACCTGAACCTGTGACTGTATGCTTACATGGGAAAGTCCCTAATCACTAGGCCACCATTGCACAACTATTATGTAGTGCTTTGTTTTTTTGCTCTGAAAAATACAGTAAAAGCATTTTTACACCAATTTTTATAAATGAAAATGAATGTTTTGAAAATAAACTGCAAATGAATGCCAGCTCCATTCTATATGTTGAACAGATGCAATAAAAATGATTTACCATAGTTGTGGTATGAGGGAATGTGCATCAAGATGGGGCATGACAGCTCATTTTGCTGTATGACAGAAAAAAGCTTAGATAAAAAAAAGATAAAATAAGAGTGCTAAAGTTTATTCTTTTGTTAATTTGACTGACAAACTAACAAACTACAAATAGTATATGCATAGGAATCATTTACACTCAGAAATGGGGGACATGTCCCAACCAATTTTTTCATGGCCCATTTACTCCCCACAACCTTTAAAAAATATTGCATACACTCACCCCCATTCTGGACAGTTTGACTCTTTGTCTGTTCATGGCTATGGGTCAAATGCCTGTATATTTAAAGAAAGGTGGAGATTTTGTCTGATAGTCAAAAAGTTGCGGGACCTTTTGAGTTGGTCAAATGTTCACTCGCTTCCTTGGTTCCAGTCTAGCCACATTTTTATAACTTTTTTCTTTAAATTAATTTATGAATTTTGCATGAATTTATTCAACAACACTTAATACTTACATATTATATGACTGATTTTAACTTTTTTTATCATCTACAATTGTTTTGTTTTTAGGGTGTCCTTCATTAATTAAAAGGCAGTCTGGACTGAAACACTTTTAAAACTTTAGCATGAATGATTGAGGCTAAATTGCTGTAGACTGAAGAGGTGGATAAATGTAAGAGTAATAGTTTTTGTGACATTATGAAAACAGTGAATCTATAGCAGGAACTGCATAAACCGTGGAGTAAATGGATTATGGTGTGAAACTTAAACAACATCTCTTTTGTCTTCTTCCAGCACTGGACTGGATGTGAGGTCATCAATCCAGTGCTTATTGTGAATAGGCTATCATATAAATAGACCGGAAACAGTCATGGGTCATAAATTGTCTGGCTGATTCTGAACTAGGAGTCTCACACTATACCAGTGAGAATATCTATGATATTTAAAAAGAGAAATATTGATATTGTATTAATAATTACTTAAATATTGTATCATTAATGATCTAATGTCAGTATCTGTGTGGTATTACTCCTTAATGCTAGTTGCCAAAAGAAGAAGAACAACTAGATAGCTTTCTAGCTAACAGGTATAATCACAGTGTGTACTACTGCATAATATCATGTTGGAGTAAATGACAGAAAGTGAGTCATTCTTCCTGCCTCTGCCAGTGTGAAAGTTTTTTTGGATTACATAAAGAACACAGGGCATCACAGACATTTGGCTGAAATATAAGGCCTTCTTTACATTGACAAAAATTCCTCAGAATTGTGCAGTGCGAACAAGGCATTTGTGCACTTAGTTTGCTCATATGCCTTTTAATAAGCCATACTACTGTACTGTGTATTCCACCCTCATTTTTCACTTGAGTATAATTTGGTGCTGGATAAAAGCTGGACCTTTCCGCACAAAGTAGCATTGATTGTAAGGCAAATTTTATTAAACATGAATATGTCGTGAAATGATTTGTGTCTGATACTGATTGAGTTGTACTGCACACCACTCAAACCAAATCAATGGACAGAGAAAATAATGCTCAAGTCATAGTAAGCATAAATGTGAATGGAGCAATCCAATATGATTTGCCCTTCAAAAATCCCCACATGGATTGAGTGCTGAAAGAAAGGGGCGGGAAAGCGGGCAGAAATTCCTCTGTTATGCTTTCTATCCAGCCGCGGAAAATGTGATTACTTTTTGTGCTAAAATCCCACTGCATATAGCACTGTTTCTCTGTCTCACAGCTAAGGCTCTCCATGCGTCAGCCACCATTATTTCTTATTTTATAAAAACGTGGAACAAAAAAGCCCTCGCCAAAAGATTAGCTTCACAATGTTATATGGGATTGTAACCCAGAGAGAAGTAAAAAAGTGATTTATTTTATTATGTAAAAGGGTGAGAAAAGGGACATTTTGGATGTCTGCTATGAATCATTTCACTGATGTTAAAACAATATCTTAAATCTCTATTTTTGTTGCTTTTTATTTTTAAAATTGATTTTTATATTCAGCAGTAAGCAGTGTGTAAACTGTGCTGAGTAGTTAAGTAATCTCAAACAGATTTCTTATTGCTACTACCTGCAAATTTTGGATACCAGCCAGTGTCTTGGCTGATGAAGTACAGTTAAGGGGAAAATTGTGTAAATCTGTTTTTTTTTTTTTGCTTTAATCAGCATATCAGAGTGAAGTAACACTTAGTTGGAAATTCCTACTTGACTTTCGATCAACTAGGTGTATGTTTTGAAGCAGACCATGGCATGATACCATGTCTGTCCTCCTCTAGGGCTGCAAACATTTATGTGAACTACTGTAATTCATTTAACTGGAAATAAAACATTAAATATTGAAATGGAAAGTTTCCTTTTTGGGGTATCATAGCGCTGATTCAAAGGACCCCATGAAAACTGTATTAAATCCTTTCTTTTCAAGGGGTTAAATAAGAGTTTCTGGTTAGTTGGATGTGGTTTTGAGGAAAGACCAAAATACTCTGCTAAAACCCCAGGGTGCAAAAGCAGAGTGTGTGAAAGCGTGTGATACAGCGTCCCCTTAAAGATCGGGGGCTCCATGCCTCAGCCGACACATTTTGTTTCATCCTGCCGAAATTGAATATTCTCTCTCATCCCTAGCATACAATTATATGCATATGTGGGTGGAGAACATTCAGGGAGAGGGGGAGTCAACAGAAATATCTCGCCCCATTTGGTAACAGGAGTTATATATAGAAAATGGGGCGGAAAGAGAAAAAGTGCTCAGCGATTGTGGACCGGAGGGGGGGGGGGGGGGGGATCCTGAAATGCAAAAGGAAAAACACAGCAGAATGAATGAATAATGAATTAGAAACCTGAGTC
>JBBPDA010000025.1:17680330-17702005 GCA_037974385.1 Arnoldichthys spilopterus
GTTAAATGCAGAGGTTGCATTTCGTTGTGGTGCTTGAGTGTGTTCACAATGACAAATAGTCACTTTCACTTTCATACCTTAGTCCTATCTGTTGTGGTATGTGTGCAGGGCGAGTTGGGGGATGGTATGAATGGAAGAGTGGGCTGTAGAGGAAGAGGCTAAGAGGCTAATGGTGTTTGTAACAATTCAGGCTTCCCCTTGAAGTGGAAGACAGCTGAAGGAAGCATCCAAATTTATGGTGGTAATGACTGACTATGCTAGCTCCCTCCATCATGGCGGTCGACTGACAAAAGCAGAGAGTGTGAGTGAGTAAAGTTAAAAAAAAAAAGTGAGAGAGACAGAGAGATATAGAATTGCTGTTAATCATACCATCAGATCAGTCTGTCATCGGACAAAGACATAGACTCACACAGAAAGTTTATGCTCTCACACCGCATTTGCTATGGTGATGACTGTACTTGTGTTTGTGCATGTAGTTTTACTTCTTCACACCTCAAATTAGATATTTAAATGTTGAGGAAGCATTAATTTGTAACCAAACTGATAGTGATCTCCTACTTTACACTCTAAAATGGTTCCTTAATGGTTATTGGCCTGGGCATATGGTTTTAGGTAAAAAAAGATTTTTTAAAAATAAGCAAAAAACATGTTCTTTAAAGGATTGTTTCCATGAAAAAACAAACATGCAGAATTTTCCAATTATCCCAGATGTAGTTGATCACCCAGGACCTGTTTGGAGTCCAACCTTTGCTTTTTTAGTTTTGCACTTGAGTTATGGGGCTAATGTAGCTAAAACCACTAGAAGTTTACGTTTATTCATTTGGCTTACTCTTTTGTCCAAAGCAACTTCCAAGACATGGGGCAGTGTAGCTGGATGGTACCGTGCCCGGGCCTGGACTTGAACCTGCGACCTTCAGGCTGCAAGGGCAGTGTTCTAACCACTAGGCCGCCACTGCCTAGAAGTCCATAGTCACCCAATAAAATTTTTTTATATTTTTATAAACACACATGGCTAAAATTGCTCTCAACACGCTTAAATCACATCCAGCTCTTCATTTACGAGGTACAGACTTATCAATAATATTCTTGACACAATATAACTTTCTTAGCATGATAATCAAGTCAATCATTTTCTTTTACCGTATCCCAGGGAACCCATTTGTATTTGCCCCCTCTGTGAAAAAAATAGTGTGACCAGTGTGTACCTAAATAGGACTTCTCACCACAGGACCTGTTTATCCAGCTGAAGCCCAGCCGAGCCTTGCCGTCCTCCAGCAGAGAGCAAAATAAGCCTTTCAGAGTGAATGAATATGCTTCCTGCCTTTTTTATATCTGTTTCCATAGACATAGGCCCATTGTACCTTCTTTGAATGAATATGATCAAAAAAACTGGTCTACTGTGTGTATGATTTCTGCAGATCTACTTTACATAATGAAGGCTTTGTACAATCTGGTTGGGCAGCATTGGTTTAAACCATCATTTCACACTGTACCATACAAAATAGCTTGTCTTTGGCCATGGTTTGGTCCACAATTTGGTTTCCCCTGAATACACAGAGGTTCAGTCTCAGCGAGTGAGTGAGCCTTTGAGTTGCACTGTTAAAATTATATGTCCCTAAAAGGTGCCCTGGTTGGTTATACAGTTTTATACTCTTAAGGTAAGGGTGCCAGAAAGAATTCTTTATGTAGTGGTTTATAAAAACCATTACGTTTCCCTGAAGAATCTTTAAATCCATGGTTCTTAAAAGGACCATTTTTATATATTATATGTCTGAGCATGAGAAACATAATTAAACTTTAAAGAACCTCCAAATAATGTAAATATTCTTGGAAGAACACTACACAGAAAAGTACTTACATTATGTTAAGGTACTTTATATCATTAAAAGTCCCTCACACTCACATATCTATTTTACTAAATGGTTCTTTAGTAAATACATATGGTTTATCTTTGGTAAGATTGTAGGAAATAAGTATAGATGTTTACTCAACCAAGAGATTCTTTAAACTTCCTAATTTTGCTCACATCTTATTTACAGACATTTACAGACTTCTCCAAAGAATCCTTCTTGGCACCTTTGGTTTTTGCATAGTCACCTTATATGCTTATATAGTGGTCTCTACTGATGCTACAGTATTTCCTACATGCTGCTAAACATACTTCACTCTACATTTCACTTACCATGTCTTTTTTTAAGTTTTTTTAATCTCTGCAGATTAGAATTTCTCCATTCCACCAGTGCTCGATTCAATGGGTAAAATAATTCTGCCTCATCCTTTGTAATCAAGAAAGCTGTCCAGCATTTATCACAGAGCCCATTTAAACACAGCCAATATGAGTTTAATGTGATTTTAAAGAGCGATGTATGCTGAGTCTCATGCCCTTTTTCAGCAGAGCGATGCTACGCACTCAGCTCACTCATGCGGTCTGTCATGGAGGTAGAACTGCTGATGTAATGCTTAATATGGATAGGGGTGCTGCGAGGCACAGGGCTCTAATTGTCTATGATAAATACAGAGCTGACGGGTTCTGTCACTTCCCTCTCCGCTCAGCTTCACCCAGATATCTTCTTATCACTACAGCACAATCTCAATAATGGATACGCCATCTCATTCTGGCTAAGTGTGGGACCACAGCACAGAGTAGCATCACACAGTCATAAATATGCTCACTTCATTACACATAATATATACAAAATATTGTTACCAAATATATTTTGTTTATAGTTTATAATCAGATAAAATTTCCTCTTTACCCCCTTATATTCATTTTCCAAAATTTTGCACATTTGACATTAATACAGGAATTAATAATACAACAATATGGGGAGATTTTAATAATTCATTCTGTAAAATATTTTTTTTGTGTAATGACCAAAATATATTTGTAAGAATTTGTCAACTGGCATAGATTCACTGTAATTTGTGTGTATATATATATATATATATATATATATACTCAAATTACTTGAGAAACTCTGTTTAAAACTGCCACACTCATGTTTGGTTGTTTTACAGGCCTGTTACAAATCAGACTCTGCGATCTATTTTTGATTTACAATTTCAGAGGGAAAATGAAATTGGGTGCTGTTGTTGAGAGTCATAAAAAGAAAAGTTTGTAAAATTGTGCCCCCTATCCACCATGGATTAATGTTGTTGGCCACTGCTGATGTTTGATTCTATTTACATCCTTTTATGAAGCAGAAGTTGCATGATTAGTCTTTTTACTTTTACTAGTCCCAAAAGGTAGTCAACATTGTTACCAAATATATTTTGTATTTTGTTCTTTGAATTGCAGTAAAAAGAATCATATTGGCTTTCTGCTAGGCTCTACCGACAGATTGAGTTATGTGAGATATGTATTATGGGAGGGTTTCTTCTGTTAATATTTTGTTCATAACTTTACAGAGACTTTCTAATGTAAACTGCATGCTAAAATGACCATACATTATAAAATTACTAGGGTTGTGTTAATGTAAAGGGTCAAAACACCAATTGAAGAGAAACTGAAAACTCACACGCTAATACATGTTAAACTCAGGAAAAAGAACTAACAAAGTTGCAGATTTAGTTTAAAAGTTGATAGGAACACATGTTTACCTTTGTAAACAATCTACGGGGCCATGACTCTATTCTACATGTTAAGGAATATTTTAGTAACTCTATTATCTTATCTATAATGCACAGTATGCATTCTCAAACTTATTAGAAGAGCAGTTGACTTGGTCACTGTTCCAGCATAGAAATGGCTTATTTGTCTTGTTAAGGAGTCTAGAATTTTAAAACTCTGTGCTGTGCTACACACCTGCTGGCACCCTCGGTTGTCTGGGTTTATATGCTTGTGACCTAATGATAAAGCTTTACCATTTTTTATTAGACATTTATTAATGAAAAACATTTGATCCTTTTTTTTCATTATTCTTATAATTGGCCAAAGCTTTGACCTGAATTATAAACATCAACACACACACACACAATATTTTATGCTTGGGAAATTAATCAATATTGTTTTGTTTTATCAAATCTACCAAATCCTTTTTCTCATGCAAACAGGCTGAGAAAGGAATGTTACCTAGCTATGTAAACATGATCCCCCATACATCTTAAACATGACCAATAAAACATTTTTTCATTTAGCTAGCTAGCATCAGCTACTGACAAAACATTTCTCAACAAGTCACAGTATATCATTATACCACACAGCAACACAGACCAGCATATTGGAGGGAAATAATCATATGAACTGGGGAAAAAACCATGGCATAGCTTGTTAAGATAGATAGCTACATAGATAGCTTGTTTATGGTCATATAGACATGTCTATAGCTTACTCTTCATAAAGACGCAAGGGAAAACAGTCTGTTTTGGATTTCTAACATTTTACAGACTACAACAAGACAAACTATTTTTTTTCTCTTAAATTATAACCAAATTACAGTATTTACGAGGGGATCAGCAACTTTGCTCAGAACCAGAAAGCCCACCCTATAGAGTGTGCTAAATTTTTTTCATTGTCCTTGTCTGGCTGAATGTGAAGTGTGATAACACTAATGGGAATAAATCAAAATAGCCATAGTTACAGGTCTAAATGTTTGTAAGAATATTTCAGCTTTCTTGAAATTTGGTAGGGACACATCCTTACCATCTCTAAACAAATACCTAAATCTATGCCGATGAGAGAAAGCACAGAAAAAAAGCAAAAGAAAGAAACTAACCACAACAAAAGGAAATGGCTAATGATAAAAACAAACTAAGCCTCAGTTAGGAGGCAATAGGTTAACCGATAAGGCAAACAGCTATGGTAGAAAGCAAAGACAGGCTACATCAAAAGTAAACAAAAAGTAAACAGATACAAATACAAACAAGAAACAAAAAATGGGTAGAGTGAGAGCACACTGACAGGCATGTAGCATGGAGAATGACATACAGTCCTAAATGAGTAAAACAAGCCATTATTGTAGATCTACTGTTGGTCATATCTCTCTGTGAGAAGTTCTTCTGTTAGTCTAGGTCACTGTGTTTATTTCACAGTTTCTCTCTCCTATGGAGTTCCTCAGGGCTCCATTCTTGGTCCAAAGCCTTTTCTATTTACATTCTCCCACTAGGTGCAATATTTAGGAAATATGTTATACCTTTTCATTACATTACATAAAATGACACTCAAATGTACATGCCTTTATTGAAACATTCCTTTAAATTGCCTAAAATTTAAATGAGGAGAAAACTGAGGAATTGATTTTAGATCACAGTGGAGGCCTTCAAACTGATTTTGATATTATGAGGCCATTTCCGAAGCCTACAGTTATCAGCTATTACAGCTATTGATTTAAGGTTAGACCAAGAGATAAATGCTGTGGTCAAAGTAGGCTTTATCAGTTGGGAAGCATTTTTATCACATACAGATTTTAAGATGGATTTAAGATATCTCATTTGGACTCCTGCCTCAGGTGGTAACTTTCACGCATGCAGATGGTCCAAAACATGCACATCCTTTAACTGGCACACGTATGCAAGATCATATTTCTTCATATTCCTGCCTCACTGGACACCACTGTTGAAAATTACATTTAAAAATTGTTTTTTTTAATAAAGCATGACATGGCCGTCTTCTCTTATTTTTATCTGATTTGCTACATCCTCATGTTTTTAAACCCTTTTTGTTCTCTACATTTTGACAGCTCTCCTGGCACATTTCTTTACACATTTATGTTTCATGTATTCTGTGGTTTGATGAGCTTTTGTTTGTATCTTGTTGTATGTCTTTTCTTGTGCTTTCAAATCTGCTTTATAAATAAAATTAACTTGAACTTGAAGCTTGAAAACTGAATAATTAGGCAAGGCATTGTCCTGTGTATTCACTGCTACTTTTTTGCTGCTGTATTTCAGGCACTATCCTCAAGTATGCGACTACTGCTCACAGCACTTACTGGTGGCTTTATTACATTTTACATTTCAATCATTTAGCTTTTATTCAAAGCGAAGGAAACAATTAAACATTACTCATTAGTCAACTAGTCTATAAAAATGTACCACAAATAACCAAGAAAAGTCAATGTAAGATCATCTGAAGCTGTTTATACTCACAATTGGAGTATAGCAGTAAATTACCCATAGCAGTGAATAACTCAAAATGGGATCTGATATCTAATGAATCACTTTAATCACAATTTAATTACAGTTGAGGTATCTAAAATGGCTTTTGATGCAAATAAATCAAGTACACATGCAGGTTGCATTAGATGTTCCACCACCCCAGGTTGCAATTTGACCACTGCATATGTTGCTTTTAAGACATGACCTTCCCAGAAACCTGGTCGACTGAAGATGACATGGCTTGAACCTGGACTGGAGGTACATTTCAGTGCAGAAAAAAATGTCACATTTCGTTTCTGTTCCCATTTGCTTGTGTCTTTCTCCCAGAGCCATAATAACCTCTGTATTGGGGAAGTGAGCCTGCAGCGCAGCGGCCATGGCTGCAGGCTGGATCCTGACCCCTCAGGGTTAAGAATGTGAACCACAGAGCTCAGTGGCTGCCCACAGAGCAGCCCTTGGGGCTAGTGGACGCAGAGAGTCCTGCTTATTGCCCAATCTCTGTGATTAGTCTCTATTTCTGCTTCTCTTCTTCTCTTCTTCAATTCACTGTGGACTTGGCTGGACTCTAAAACCCAGTAGCAGCGTACATGATGTAAAATTTAGAGGCTGTTAAAGCTGCTATAAATGTGCCCTTTTGCTGCAGCTTAAGGTGGCCACTAAAGAGATTTCTTCAGTTCATCAGCAAAGTTTAAAATGGTTCTTCAAAACAGTTCAGGGAAAGGAATATTTTTTCATTTCTCAAACATGGATAAAAGTAGTGCTGGTCTAAACTGCAGTGATAATAATAATTTACTGTTAACCCTAATAAGCTGACTTATTAATCATTATGGTTTGCTTTTCAAATGTAATTGCATGGTTAAATGATTCATCAAACCTGTGTTTCAATGTTGCCAATAACAAAAGTATGGTAAAAATGTAAAGACATATTTTTCCTTCTGCAAAGCAAAACAAAGCATACAACAAAAACGTTCATCAAATTCAAATGATAAAATATCTTTTATATCTGCAAATATGATATTGATCATTAGTGTAAAATGTATGTATTGAACAGAATTTCCTTACTGCTTGTATATATTGATTACATTAAAGTGAATGTATTAAAATTATTTTTTTAATATTTCATTTTGTTATTTTTTTTAAGTAATTACACAAATTATAAATTGATTAAAACATTTTCATTATTTATTCATCAGCACATTTACACTAATTAACAATATTATTTGGCTCAGATGCACCTGGAACAAACCTGTAAAGTTCATTCAGCTTTGATTTGTGTCTGTAACTATTTGTCATTTCTGTAAACTGATGAAGAGCTAATAAACAACCAAAAAAATGGAAGAGATAATAAAGTAGATCAGTGCCACCTATTGTAATATTTTGAGCAGATAATACACATGGAAAATTGAGTTTTCACAGACACTGAGTCTTTGAAAAATTTTCTAATTCATTTAAATTAAGCCAAAATAAAATTCTAATTCAAAACAATAAAAATGCAAAATTAGCTCAGCAACACTTTATTTTGTAATGGTGTTTTGCTTGTAGTTAAAGCCTACATTTGAACACAGAAAAGAATCTTAATCTGAATTTTAAACTGTTACAGTTTTAAAAGTGTAAAAGTTAAGTTGTCCCATGGTGGCAATTTTCACCCTGTTCTACACAATTTCTCTAAGAAGACTCTTGACCTAGGATTAAATTTTAGTTTGGGGAGTTGCCTATGGCTGCCAGTGAAAAATTAAAATACAACATGCCTTTTTTTTATTAAAACTCTTTTCACTTAGCTTAGACTTCATCAGCATATGAGGAACTGGCATACATTGCACTGCATCTTTGTAGTAAATCTCATCCTGGGTGTGATTTGCTAAAAGATTGATTTGCTCTTTTATGAATCTCACGCTGTGAAGAACCAGGCCTGCATTACTCCAAAATGGCATCAGTGCAAACAAGTATTATAGATGAGCATGTTCTAAATGCTTGGACCACAAAAGCTTGAACTTCATTTATCACCTCAAGGAGCAAAAGAACAACTGTCACTGTTACCTCAGTGGAGGCCGCCATGGTGGTGCCCACCTACCCCACACACCCTGAGCAATGAGAGAATTACTTAAAGGTGTGTGTGTGTGTGTGTGTGTGTGTGTGTGTGTATGTCTTGAGAAAGTGAGAGAGGAGTGGTCCAAACCATGAGGACTTTAAGAGTCTCACAACACCCTCCTGAGATTTATATGAGGGAAGGTCAGAGGTCAGGCAGCTATTAATCACAGCTGAAGAAAGGGATTAAATAGCTGGGTCTCGCGGGCAGATGAGAGAGTGGCCAATTGAGGCGTTTAAAAAGAGTGTGTTGTGTCTGTCTTAGATTACAGAGCACAGGCCGCAGGCTAAACATCCATCTGAGCTGTGGAGAAGTCACACTCTGTAATCAGCAGGCTAGAGCACCTCTGGAGCGGTCACTCATATATCAGAATCGCTCGTCTGCTCTAGTGCTATACAGCAAAATGGCCTTTTACACTCTAAACAAGACCTGAATGTTCACAGCCATGACCCAAAATAAGCTACACTTAGATACAAGTTAAAAAGTATTTATTGCAGCCAGATATACACTCTTGACCACTCTTTCCCTTCTCTCTCTAAAAACAAATACATTAAATTAAATATATTAGCTGACTACACCCAGTTCCAGAACCAAATCACAAAGGGTGCATTAGAAATAATTATGGGCGCTCACATCCATTTACATCACAGCCAAACACCCCCAGCCCAATTACATGTTCTCTTTTTTAAGTCATAATAAATTACCACATTCTCTATGAGGAACAGGCTTTTCTGTCATTTTTAGTACACAATATCCATTTATATTTTTAACAAAACAGGGGCTCCCAAATGGCACAGCTGTCTAATTTTTGGCCATATCTTTGAGTTTTCAGTTCGATCCCCAAACTCAAGAGAGTATAAGAGATCAATTGAGCACAACTGATTTTGCTCTCTCAGGGTGGGTTGGGCAGCCTCCATTACTCATTTACATTTACATTTACATTTATCCAGAGCGATGTACAACAGTGCTTTGTAGTCCATGTCTGTAAAGCTTAACCCAGCAACAGCTGTCATTCTACTCAAAGCGTGATATCAGACAGCACAGGTCTTTGTTAGCTGACATAAAAAAAATGGGCAGTTAGCGTTATCCTCCAAGCATGTTACACTATCCAGTAACAAAATGTTCTGTCCAAGCGGTCCAAGTTCAAAAACATGCAGTGGCTGGCTTCACCTGTCTCAGAAGAAGCACATTCTCGCCTTTATCCTCCCAGTGCTGGGGCTATGGTGTGGAACTGGATATGACAAAATTGGGCAAAATATTAAATATAATAGAATATAATAAATAAACTTTTCAAGTCTAAAATTGGCTTTCTTATATTCTGACTAATGACCCTGACCAAACAGAGGTCTAAACGAGCTGGTGACCAAACAGGAAAGCTGGTGGTCAAAGATGAAAGCCCTAGTTTAAATCAATATTTTTACACCCTGTCATACTAAAGGATGAGCCTATATCTGTCATTGACCATGATGACAGAACCTGTTCATTCTGAGATTGTGTCTTTGAGCCAGTAACAGCTTCGGGGTGTAGCTTGACATGCTAAGATTGCAAAGGGCGGTGTGTATTCTGTCATTCATTCGCTCCTTGTGTAATTTACCATTGGCTGTATATAAAGCACTGAGAGACACAACCCCCCCAATTCCCTTCCAAGCACCCCCAGTTGCTAGGTGTTAACTAATTTGAGGGGTTGTGGGACAGGACTGCATTGCATGAGATGTATTGTTCAAGCTCATTCTCTCACAGCTACTGGTGTGAGGTTTGACAAGCTTTACAGACCCTTGCTGTTAACAAAAATATTTTGTTGTAGCTAATCGAAACCAGGTCATTTCCAACAATGACAGATTTGCCACCATGCTAGCATTGGTATGGCAAATCAGCTGTAAAAATAGTACATTTTGTATGCTACCATAATTAATATGGGAAACGTCTGTGTTGCGTCTTTAGTCAAACTGAGATTCAGCACTCAAACACACATAAGAGGGAGCTATAATGGTGGGGAAAAAAACATTCAAACTGTGGGACATTACTGCTTTAGTTAAATTTTAACAGATTAAAAAAATAGACTTGTTCATGGCTTAGAAGTTGTCCACAACTGTGGAACTACTTAAGTGTACCTAAGAAACACAACCTCAAAGCAGCCATAAGATACTCAGAGAAAATGATCCAGGTCATCGTGATGAAAATGCAACATTATTGTTGCCAAGATTGCTAGTTTGAGGTAGAGATGCCACAGCCGTTCTACTCCAAGCATATTGAGCTGTCCAATGATATTGCATTAGCTGCAGTTCACAAAGATTCAGGAGACTGCAAGTTTGACCTAGCAGTGCCACAGCCATCTGTAACCAAGTCCTGTGGGTGCCTCTTAGCAAACTGGTAGTTAATGCTCTCTTCCAAGTGTGTGGAGCTGTCCAATGACATTGCATTAGCTGCAGTTCTCAAAGACCGGGTGGCGTTTCATGTGACTCAAAGGATGCAAGTGCTAGGCTTCACCCTTTCATTGTTTGTGGTGCCCTGTGATAGGAGGAGTTCTAGCTAATGGGTAGAACTGGACATGACTAAACTGGATTAAAAAATCCTGAAATCTGTGTGGCTGCAGCCCTTCAGCTTTCTCACTTCCTCTGTCCTTGGTAAAGCTAGTCCAACCTAATGCATTCGTGTGCTGAGCACGAATAGGCCAGGAATGCATAGATCTCCTTAATAAAATAACAACAAAGGACATTGCAAGAGCCTATGTGCAATCAGTACACAACATGAGGACTGCGAGTAGACCTAAGCTTGCTGATACAGCGTGATCTCACATCATACCCCATGTGTGTGTTACTCCTGTAGATCTAGCAGCACTGGAGGCTCAGTGATTGCTAGACAGTGCTGGAAAGAGCTGATTATACAGCTTTGAGCTTTCGTGGAACTGTCCAGTTGATGTGTGCTATTGCTTTTGGTGTACACCAGAAACGATGAATGGCTGCAAGTGAAAACTTCATTCTACCTGTTCATATCGTCCTTCATCATTTACACCCACACATACATACATACACACACACTCTCGCCTTGAATTGGAGCCCAGTCACGGCTGCTTTAGGTTTATTGCAGAGTGTCGACAAATGTCTTTGATCTCTAATGCGCAGTGTGCTGCATTAATTATGTATCCTCCCGCCAGCCGAAATGCAGCGAGCACCTTCAAACACTCAACGAGCTGTGCTATGTTTTCACAGGCCGGTGGGATGGCTCCAGGACTTTCTGCGTGCATATACGTTCATCTGCACGCACACACCCTAAGAGCCACCCAAGAAAACTTCTGCTGTAGCTCTAGAGCACCCTGTCACTGGGTAGAATCAACAACTTGATCAGCCTGCTATTAGCAGTAATGCATGTATATCTACATGGACAAATGCCTTCCCTGCATATATAGTACTCTAAGTTGTATACAGTATAATATGGACACTTGCCTGTTGAGCTGATGTGCGTAAGAGATGGGGAGAACGTGTTGTCATGGCCACACTGAGATGACAGTGGTATAATGATTGAGAAATGACCCAGTTCTCTGTGCAGGGTGTTATGTAAATGCACCAGGCTGCTGCTGTATATAACTAGCTTCAGGGCCTGTTATAGAACATCCAAGTTTGATGCACTGGATCCACTGGACTTCCCCCTCCTCTTTATAGCTTTGACATGGTATACAGCTGTAAGCACCAGTGGTTGATGGGAGGTGGCCTATTCATGGTAGATTTGTGTCAAATAATGACACAGTACTTTTTTTCCCTCTCTTCATTCTTATGAGAAAACTGATGCTTGCAGTTTGCCTTTTATGGTATGCGGAAACAATGCTTTCTGCATGTGCCTAAAGTATCTGGGGGATGGACGGGGGAATGAAGAGGGCAATCTTTACCAAACTGAGTTTTTTCTTGAATCATATATTGTGCAATGGCAGCACTGAAAACCGCTCAGTTCTACGTAGTTTATAGAGCAGTAGATAAGCAGAGTTAAACATAGATCAGCTGATAGAGATGTGGAGAATTTCTGCACAGAGCTTCATCTACATGATGCATGAAACATCTGCACAAACTGCAGGATTTCAGCAAAAAGGGACTGTGATAACAAGAGAGCAGCTGACTCTTAATAATGTTCTCCAAGATTTAGTTCTGACAATATCTGACAATCAAACTGTATTTTATGAGAATATAGATTATAGCATCATTAGTGCTTCGCGAACACTGCATGTATCATCAGCTAATGTATATTAACTGCACAAACTGCATAAACTTTTTTTCCTTCCGTTCCTTCATCTATATCCTATTTTTGTAAATGTTGAATATTGAAATATGTATTTGTGTTCCTATAGTATATTAATGCTGATGATTCTGTCCAGTTGTTTGCAGATTTCACTGTGATACATTTCATGTACCATGATGTTTTATTCTGGCCACATGGTCCATCTTCATTTTTGCTTTAGTTTGCCCCATGAACTTGACATGAACTGTTCTCCTAGTAAACAGATGCCAAATGCTGAAAAATGGCTCGGACTGTTTCCCATTGTGAGAAATAGAACTGTCAGTCATATCAACATTTCTCCTTTTCTCCAGCTTATTGCATTTGCAGCGGCTGATGACTTTTTTTTTACATGAGGGATGAATGGGGCCTTGAAACAGACACTCAGGGAAAAAAAGCCCTCATCTGCAATGTTGTCATTTTAATGTGCATCATCATGTCTGAGAATGAGCTGAGAATTAAAGGGGTATGTAAGTATATTCAAGTCAAATATATATCCAGCTCACACATTTAAGTTTAGTTTTAAGCTTTTTTTTTTTAGATCTTTTGGTGCTGCCCGTAATCATCATCATCATCCTCATTATACTTCACTTTTGACCTCATATATGTATTTGAATGATGTCATTTGATCAGTTGTTCTATTATTCCATATGTACATTACGTATTCACAGATAATCTATAACATAAACACCACTTGTCTAATATTGAATAGGTCCCCTTGTGTTGCTGAAACAGCTCCAACTGTGCACTGAAAACAATCTGCTTCTGATTACCTGATTCAAATGTTTACACTGATCCCACGTGACTGCAGTATATCACATCAACATGATTATTGCCAAAAGAGAGTAAACGAAAGGCAGTTATTGGTTTGGTATGGCATACTGAATTAAAGTGGGACCAAGGTAAACATTTAAATCATGTAATTTAAGGGGGCAACTTGTGGTTTCTGACCCCTTTCTATCAGAGTCAGTATTCACGTTTTGAACCACTGTAGCTGGCCTTCCCTCCTCACATGCATCAATGAGCCTTGGTTGCCCATGACCCTGTTGCCAAATTCACTAGTTGCCTTTCCTTGGATCACCTTTGGCAGGTACTAACTACTGCAGACCTCGAACACTCCACAAGACCTGGTGTTTTGGAGATCCATCCCAACAAGGCCCCTGTCAAAATGGCTCAAACCCTAATGCCTACCAATTTTTTTCTGTTTCCAGCACATCAACTGCAAGAACTGACTATTTACTTGCTGCTCAGTAAATCCCACCCGTTGGCAGGTGCCATTGTAAAGAGATAATCAATGTTATTCACTTTACCTGTCAGTGGTTTTAATGTTGTGGCTGATGTGTGTAGACTGAAGCTTCAAACACTAAACATCAACATCATCATCCGCATCAAGCAGCCACGCAAAACTCCTCAAACGCTGATAGACACGCAGAGAGGGAGGGGTTAACTTCAGACCCCCCCGCCCCCATCACCCACCCACCCACCCTCCTCGCCGGGTCCTCCTGCAGTCGAGCTGCCAGACTGAGTGCAACACCGAAAGAGAACGAGGAGAGAGAGAGAGGAGAGGAAGAGAGAGCGAGAGAGAACGTCTAACAAAACCCAAGTGTTCACAAAGTGAGAAAAGCAGACGCGTCCTGACTCGCAGCAGCGTCCGCTACGTGTTTCTTCCCGAGAAGAAAAAAAGCTCAGCGGCGGCGGCGGCGGCGGCGGCAGCGGCAGCGCGGTCAGGAACAGCTGGCATGAGCTAACTAACCCGGGACCCGCCATGGAGACCAAACCTTTCCTGTCATTGGGTAAGTTTGGGTATGACTGCGTTGCCTCTGTTAGTTTTGTCTTCACCGTTCGCCCTGATCTCGCCGAGCCGGCCGGGCTGTCGCTGCTCCTCCGCGGGGGACGCAGATCGCGCCGTGTGTCGGTGTCAGACCGGGGACTGTGGGAGATTTTTTTTTTACATTTTGGCAACAAGCGTCAAAAGCAGATTTTTTTGCGTCTCTGCTTTTGTATTTGTGGTGCTTCTTGGTGTTGTTTTGTGAGTGTGTGTATGTGTGTGCGTGCACGCGCGCTCGAGCTGCGCCCCGCGTGAAAGTCGCGAGCTCGAAGTAAACAGCAAAGTTGCAGCGCGCGCTCCCGGCGGCACGCGCCTGTCATTCACTTGCACTTTTCGCTGGAAGAAGCTGAGCAATAAAACGGGGGGTTATTTTTAATGCCCGCGGCCACAAAGGCGCCACACTTTACTCCTCGTGCTGTAAACACTGTTTTTGTTTCTGTCGGAGCGTCGTGGAGTTGTGAAACGTGGTGCTGGTTCTCGACGGAGGGTGTGTGTGTGTATGTGTGTGTGCGCTGTTTTTAAGCCCTAGCTGGAGTGCTCACATTTCCCCTTTTCTTGATTTTCCTGTGTTGTGGAGCTGTAACTCTGTCTGTCAGCAAAGTTTTATCAACAAAAAAAAAAACTTTGAAACGACGTCTCCTGAGAATGAAAGCTTTCCTGAACGTCTCCTGAACGTCCAGTGTTGGCGGCCACGACAATATCGCCCATGCAGCCGACTACAGTTAGTCTGAAAGTTCGAGCAGAGCATAGTGACAACAGTAGCTCTGAGGCAACAGGCAACCATACCGCAGCCATTGCTGGACCTTGAGATGGGCACGGGTGGGCATGGATGGGTGGTGCCCACCCAGAGTTTTGCATTGCCCACCCAAGTGATCGATCATTGTGGCTAGACTCAGGTGTGTATCCGTCGGCTACACCTGTTTGGGATCCTTTAGACACAGCTTTTTCCATAGAAGAGCATTGATAATAGAACGGGACGCAGCAACACGCAAGCCCCCTGTGCCCCCTGGAGTGATGGAGTTCCATGCCGTACCTTTGGGATGGAGTTGCTTATGTGATGCAAAACTAATCACCCAACATCAGAGTGACCTTACTAATACCGTTGTGACTGAATGCAGACAGATCCTCACAGCAATGTTCGAACATCTAGTGTCAAGCTTTCCCAGGAGATCAGCGGCTGGTATTGTAGTAAAGGGTTGACAGTCTCCCTTTATTTTGAGGAAAACATTGAATGAGCAGTTGTCCATAAACTTTTGGACATATAGGGTGTGTGTTGTAGCCTGAGCATCTTTATTTAATCCAACAGTGATCATATTTATTGTCATTTTATGTCAATACTTGTACTGTTGTGCAGTCTGGAGCAGTAGAGAAGCCTAGATAGACAGGAACATAGATTCATAACATCAGTGAAGCACATCCAGTCAAGTCAAAGCAGTGGCATTATTATTATTTGGTTTAAAGGCACCAGAGGCTTTCTGTGAAAGCTGCAGCATGTACCATTTACGGTTTACCATTTCAGGCCCCTGCTGGAGCATTCACATACAGGCCTCCTGCCCGCTCTCTGCTTTATTGTGCTCTTAAAGGCCTACTTTACGTAGACTTTCGAAACGAAAGGATGCCAGCAATAGAGCACTCAGCACTGTAATGAGTGTAACCCAATACATATGCAGATCCCTAGATGAGCTCATGATCTGGGGGTCATATGCAGTTTAGTTCGGGCCCTCTCGCCCCGGTGTGGTTTATGTGGGCACCATGTCTGCACCACATGCTTCAGGCCTAGAGAGAAGCCCAAGGCTGTATGCTGTAGTGTTATTGTGTCTGCAGTCCTTTGATGAAGGGGTTATGTTACACCTTGACACTCCTCATCACCCTGTCCCTGCGCTAAGACGAGAGGTAGCAGGCATTCGCATCTCTGTGCAGCTTTCTTACCGTACATGCACTCTTTGTGCAACTTTTTTTTTCTCACACCAGTGCCTCATTCTGGCACGACTGTAATGCTGCACGGTACGGACGAAGTACTGTTTGCAAAACCATTGCTGCATTTTGCAACTACAGTATAGCTTGCGGTATATTAAAAACACTCTAGTGAATGTGATGAGATGCCGTCTACATTGTTTTCTGTTCGTTGTGTCACATAAATGGCTTCATTA
The DNA here is from genome assembly GCA_037974385.1 of Arnoldichthys spilopterus. NCBI lineage: Eukaryota > Metazoa > Chordata > Actinopteri > Characiformes > Lepidarchidae > Arnoldichthys > Arnoldichthys spilopterus. Next base: position 17,696,751 of record JBBPDA010000025.1, read on the forward strand.
ATCAGAAGAAACACAGGAACTCATCTAGAGCATTGGCAATGTAAGAAAAACATTTTGCAGTCTTACAGGAAACATTTTGCTGGCGGGTGACCTGATGATATTGAAAAATTGATATGAATCATAAAAAGTGAATATTAATGTAATTTATCATGTAATTTCATGTGTTTGAGTAATAAAACAAAAAAGTAACACTTGGGTTCTAGGGGTAAACAGAGCTCAAGGTTTATGCAGGAGGATAACGTTTCGGGCCTGATTACAGCGTTGCTTTTTTTTTAAGCATGGCACACTCTGATTTAAACAAAGTTGGAGCAATCAGGACTGAAGTACAGAGTAACACCCAGAAGGTCCACACTTGAGCCAAACCATTAAGAATATGCAGTACCTGGTACAGGTGAGCTCAGACTAGCAAAAATACAGACAGTTTAAATGTCCACTATACATTGTTCAGTATGTTTAAGTAGACCATGCTGAGGGCTGGATTTCATCACTGTCTTAACAAATTCTCATTCCTCTGGAATAATAACGTTACAAGACAAGGGAAAAAGTAGTATAGGTTACTATAACCGGGTTTCATTCATGTAGTGTAACTTTGGACCATTTCTATTAGTCTGTTCGACTTGAAATTCATACACTGTAATAAAGAGTTGGCATTTTCAAATAGTATAAAATGAAAGTGACTATTTGTCATTGTAAACACAATCAATCACCACAACGAAATGTGACCTCTGCATTTAATCCATCACACTTGCACACATGGAGCAGCGGGCAGCTATCATCAGCGTCCGGGGAGCAGTGTACTGGAACAGTACCTTGCTGGTACCTGAACCTGCGACCTTTAGGTCCCAAGGGCAAAGTCCTAACAATTAGGCCACCACTGCCCACAAAGAAAGCAAAAAGCACATTTACATGATTGGCAACAGTGCACCGATCGACCAGCCACAACATTAAAACCACATAGTGAGAAAGTTCATTACTTGTATTACCTTATTATGACTTTACAATACACCTGGCAAGGGGTGAGCTATAATAGGTAGCAACTGAACATTCAGTTCTTGAAGTTGATGTACTGGAAGCAGGAACAATGGGTGAGTGTAAGGATCTGAGCTGCTTTGACAGTGGCCTTATTATGATGGCTAGATGACTGAGTCAGAGCATCTCCAGAACAGCAGTACTTATGGAGTGTTCCTGGTATGGATTAGTTAGTACCTACTAAAGTGGTCCAAGGAAGGACAACTGGTAAATCGTCAACAGGATCATGGGCACCCAAGGCATACTGATGCACATGGGGAGTAAAGGGTAGCCCATGTTGTCCGATCTCACAGAAGAGCTACTGTGGATTGAAAAGTGAATGCTGACTCAGTGCACAGTGCACCACAGTCAGAGCTGTTTAAGCAGCATGAGGGACCTTCTCTGCATTAGGCAGGTGGTGTTAATGTTATGGCTGATTGGTGTATGTTAATGCAATGTGAAAAAAAACTTTTGTGCTCGATTTTTTTATTATTACTGCTTACGGCAGATTTGTCAACAAATAATTCAGCATCTTGAGTCAGCTCTTGTAATGCATTAATGCCTGGTCTGCTTACCCTTTCATTTAGATGGGGCTGAACAACATAAGAAATTCTTTAGGCTTTTTTACATGACACTCTGCAAAGCATAGCCATTATTAACAGGCTGTCAGTCTTTTTTTGTCACTCTAGATCCTTAACCTGCACTCGGACTTGTATTATTCCAGCTCATTAAAAGTTAACCAGTGGTATAGAGAAAGTAATCAAGTGGCCAATTCAGGTGAACTTGTGTGAATGAGACTGAATGGACCACATGCGTTCATTACAATGGTTTTCTTTAGTCATTTGCATGTGTTTGGTCAGTCTTTTTATTCTATGGCTTGTATGAAAGCAGCCCACTGCAGGCCTCAGATGTAGGAGATCATTGTGATTCCTTTCAGCGAGTGTGATGTACAGCTAGGTGCAGCGTGTGGGAATGAACGCTCGTTTTCAGCTGTTGCATCAGCCTGCTGCAGCGGCGTACTGAGATCAGACAGCCTATGATTTATTTAGCTTCAGTGACTAAAGTTTATGCATGTTTTTTTTGTTGTGGTTGTCATTGTTAAGCTTGTTGTTTTCAATGTAAGCATAAGCGACATTATTCCCACATTTAGTAGGGATGCACAGATGTGGGATTTGTAGACTCAGGTGCGTATCCATCGATACTTTTACCAACACAAATTGCTGATACAAAAAAAATGGGAGGGGCTTCATCTATAAAAATGTAACATACATGTGACTTATTTTTATTTCTGTAATGTTTACATTGAGGTAACAATGAAAAGCTTTTAGCACAGTATTCCAGCATGACTTAAACACTCTGCTACACCAGAGCACAATAAATGCAGTGTGAAATGTTGGTTTGAAATGCTGCTCAGAACCGAGCATCTGTCCAACGCCGATATTAGTTTTTCCAGGAAATATCTGACGATACAGATTCAGATATATGGGTGCATCCCCATGTTGAAGTACTGCTTTTGTTGAACATGAAATGATTTGTAACACTTCTGTAATGTAGTTATTTTTGGTGGAGGTCACAAAAAAAGACCACAGACTAATTCTGAAATTAAGCTTTTTGCCACTTTAGAATGACTTTTATCCACACGTCTGAAATATCATCTCATATTGACTCATCGTTTGATGGCAGGACTTAATTAATCTGTAAAACTAAGTATAAAAAATAATAAATAATAATAAAAATATATATGTTATGTTTTTGAAGAGATAAGCTGCATGTCAAAATTTGGGGACACCTGTATTTTCAAAATATTCTTGATAGAAAATAACATATTTTGTTGGTTTGTCATATTAAAGACTACCTGGTTTATTTAGAGGAAAGCAATATGAAATAAGTGAATATTTGCCACAGTATTAGTGACACTGTTGCCTCGGGAATAACTCCTACGCCTGCGCTTTATGCCTTTGTTGTACTCAGCACTCAAACCCACCAAAACAGCTTTAAGATGTGCTTTTAATGACAGTCTGGAAGAAAAGTGTCAAATTGCTTTTTTAAACAAAAAAGACACTTTGATGAGAATGAAGCAAGATTGAAGCTCAAGATTTCAAATATTTCTTTCAAATTCAAAAATTCAGCTTTGAACAAGGAGGTGAGGGGATCTCTTTCGATGGGCAGAGCAGTTTTTCCTGAGGATGATCAGTGAAGATGATTTGGGTGCATTCGAGCAGCAGGAGGTTGCACTCTTCTCCACCCCTCAGTGAAGTTCAAGCTCTTTGATGAGAAACTGACATTCATAGTTGGGGGGGGGGCACATTCCTCTCCTGGCTATAATTCAGGAACAAAGGTAAAACTGGGTGGGGGATTATTTTACAGGGCTGTGGTTGGGGGCTGCTTGCCTTTGCACCACTTAAAGCATACAAGTTGGGTTTTTTACAGCAGGGCAGTTTTGGTTTCCTCCGCTGATGTGTTCGGCCCCTTTTTTGTGAGCGGCTGCAGCTGTCATTTTTATAGCAGAAGTTTTATGGAGACAGTTATAGTCTTAAAGTGATAGCTGCATTGCTTGGAGTCCAGATTTGTTTAAAATTTCTCAATGGACGGGAATGTACATGAACACGGACTCGGACGTGGAGCTAGTTTTTGCGTAGCGCATAGGGCAGTGTGTATTTTTTACATGTGACACATAAATGTGCTATTCCATCTATTCAAAACCTCAGAAAAGCAGCTAAATATCACATATGTATGTCCAATATCAATAAAGAGTCTCTTTTTTATTCAGTGCTTTAGAATAAACCCCTGTCCCTGTTAATGTTTGTTGACATGAAGGGCTACAGCACATATGTTAACATGGCAACCTAAAGCTGGGTTATTATTTTTGTCAGCACGATGGAAGAGGACATAGGTACACGTCATAGCAGCAATATGCACTGAAGTCTTGTTAATAATTTGTGTGTTTGTAGCCCCACGTTGCTGGGAGTGAGAGCTTTATCTGTGTGAGGAGAGGAGGACTCTGTACCTCAGCCCTTGACCTCTGCTCCCCACATGCTTTATCTGCTCAGAATTTTACTTTGCCTCTGGGCTTCTAGGCTTAGTTATTAAAGATGTGATTAATGTTGTTTGAATGCTGCTGTACCTGAACCCCACAGTCATGTTTGTTTATATCCATGCCATTCAATAATCTGTAGCCAATTTGGGGAATTCTACCATAGTGAAAGAATGCAACTATATACGTCTTGTAAGTATTTTGCTAAATTACTTATTTCTATGGTTTGGTTGAACTTGGGTTCAACTTACCCAACTCATGTTGAAGTAATGACATGAACAGCAGTGTAGCTACCAATGCAGTTTGCACGATTGCCAGATGTTAGCCTGGTGAGGTATTAAATAAAGTATCGTTTTGTATTTTGTACATTTTTACTGAGTGTGCAGCACTAAAACACAGAAATGTTGACACAAGCAGCTGATATTGCATCTCGTATTATGCTAAGTATGTTTTTTTATTCATTACAATACAAAATACTAAAATTGTGACAAAATCTACTTGTGTGGCTGGCAGTATATTTGCGGCCACCTAGTTTAAGCCTGTATGTTGCTTTAGTAGGAGACCTGCAGTGGAGCAGTTGCTAGGTGGTGGAGGGGCAAGAAGGGGAGGAATGGATTTTTCATTTTGCTGGCAGGCTTCCTTAAGCTGAGGCCTAAATATCATCATGTCTGACACCTTAGAAGGTGCTAGTCAGTGAAGTGTAGGTCTGTGCTTGCCATCCTTGGCAATCCTAAATCAGTGCTGGTAGAGACACGGGCACGCTGAATGTGTTTGGAGTGCACATGAAGCTGGTACTCCCTCGTCTTCCCTCATTCATTCATTAAAGCACAGATACAGGGCTAAACTCCCATACAGGAGCAGCACTGTGTATTGGTATTATTGCCATTTTTTGGGCCAATTTTGCTATGGCGAGCCACCATGGACATATGTTACCAGCAGAAACTTTATAACAGCTTCTGTTTACTTAATGAAAGTAAACATACGGGCAGCTGTAAGATTCTGCTGGTGTGGGTTCAGTGAAGTTCAAAACAAAAAATGAACCGTCTCCATTTTTTCTGTTTTGTTTTTCTGCAAAATGTGAAGCATGCTTCATACTGATGCACCTTTTCTTGTATTTATAAAAAAAAAAAAAAAAAAAAAAAAAAAAAAACCTGCATGTTTGTGTGTATTGTGTGTATATATAGTAAGATTTTTATTTTATAGTGTTTTATTT
>JBBPDA010000025.1:17707060-17718208 GCA_037974385.1 Arnoldichthys spilopterus
CTTTCAGCTGCTGTGGCAAGTTAATTTCCCCAACAGGGGATAAATAAAGTTCTATTCTATTCTATTCTATTCTATACTGTGTGAAATTGAAACATGTCATAAATGTTTTTGTCTTTTTTGTAAAGTTTTAAGGGTAAAATGTAAAGTTTGTTTGTTTATTTAATGGTTTTGGACAGCCACAATATATGTAATGCATCTTGGACATACTTTAAAGGGAATATTTCTGCATAATAGAATGGCCATTCGGAGTATTTTAATGTTAAATTATTTATCAAAGAGAAATTTAGAGACTATAATTGGGTTTTTTTGTTTGGTTTTTTACAGTGGTGGTACCAGAAAATGTTAATTTTTTTTTTATTTAAAAAAAATCAGTAACAATGTCTCTGGCATTAGGCAGCATATTTATAACCAAGTTATTACAACAGTGTAATAACTCTCTATGAGGGAGCTTCTAGAGGCTTTACACTAATCAAATGTTTGCTTCTTGTCACTACCACTGTGAACAATTCTGTAAAGTTCCTCTACAATGAGTGGGTTTTTGAAAATGAAAATGATCCTTTAATACACAATATCACAGGTTCTTCCATGTAGCTAGTAATACATATGTGACATAGCCATGTCCATGTGTTCTGCCATTGTATGAAAACAAGCATGTGTGTGTATGCGTGAGTTTGTGTGTGAGAGTATCTGTGGGGCTCTGTCCACTAATGCAGCAGCTTACACTAGAGAGCTTAAACCAGTGTGGCAGATTAAGGGCCCTGATTGCAATTATGATAACCCAGATCTGTTACAGCCACCAGAATATGATCCCCCGAATTAAGATAAGATGGACGGATATGCAGGGAAATGTAACACAGTCTAGGATAAAGCAAGAACATATTTTTTTTGAGAACCAGGTTTTCATTTACTATCGTGACCAATCTCTCTCCACTCTTCTCTTTTCCCCCCGCTGAGCTCAGCGCTCAGACGAGTGATTTACAGTCAGTTGACGCCTGCAGGTCCACTATTGCTCCTTCTGTTGGGCCTCTCCTCTCCACCCCTCAGTTTCCTTAATTTCACCTGCACCCCCATCTATCAAGCCTCAGTCACAGTCCTGGTTCAGAAACAGCTCAGTATGATTATATTCATTAAGATATGGAAGGTAAAAAGTGATACAAGATCATTATTCTTTCTTTGAGGTCAAAAAGTACAAGCCAGTCACTTCAGATAAGGGCTTTGAAGCCAGTTTGCCTTTCAAATTTGTCTAGCTGCCGTATTCAGATATAAAAACATTAAAAACAATTTAATGTTGAATTGGACACTAACCATTTTTTGCTGTGATTTGCTATATTTTTACTTTTAAAAGATTTTCCCAACAGCAGTGTTTTTTTCTTATTGTTTTTTGTATGAATTGTATGAGTAAAAGTAGTTATTTATACATGATTGCTGTCCAAAAAAAAGCATCTCCAAAATGGTAACTTTATGTACTTTCTAAACTTTCTAATGTAACATCATGTAAAAACAAACTGCAGCAAACCTTAGGCCACTAAGTTGTACCACTTTGCAGTAAAAAATAATAATATTAAGTTTTAGGATTTTTAAAAGGGTTGTGTATCATTAGTTATTAATTCGATCAAACACCCAAAAATAATTAACAACAGTTTTATCACACGAATGAACCAGTGAGTTATTACATGTGATAAATAAGAACCTCCGATGAAGTTAGAGAAAAAAAGTGAGTTCAGTAACCAGTAAGTGGCTTTAGCATTATAGATGAAGGTGAGCTCACTATTTGGCAAGAAACAAGTCAGTGTGTTTTCTATTCATGTGTTATAAATGATTATTAATGATATATTATTTAATATGGTATGACCTAAATAAAAACTTTAATAAGCCAAATAAAAACCTTCATAAAGCAATTATAAGTTGTAAAGTAGTATTTAAACTTCATTTTAGTTTATTTTTTAATTATCAGGGCAGTCCCTAGGTACGAGGTTTTCTTATGACCGCGACTGTATGCTCACATACATATCTAGAGCTTCTGTTCCCCCTCTTGGCTACAGTCGAGTGTGCATTTCACAGTGTGGATAAGGAGGTTTGAATAGGTTTTGCTGGAGTCTAAAGCTAAAAGTGGGGCCGGTTACGTAAGCCAGACGGGCTGTGTGAGGCATTAATGGGGATAGTGTTGTCCACTCTTCAGGCCTTCTTTCCAGTGCTCTGCTTCAGGCAGGGAGGCTGAGTTTGGCCCCCCTGACCCCACCACCACCCACTATGATCCCAGCAGGAGAAGAGTGCTGCTCTTATCACCCACCGAGTGTGAGAGCTACTGCTCATCGTCAAGTGGCTGTTGAGCTGGCTCTCTGTAGCCGAGAGTCTTTTAAATCTCATGGGAGTAAGTGGCACTAGCTGGCTCTGATGCATGTCTTTGTGTGTGCATTCTGTACTGAATTGGTCGAGTAATTTAGGAGCACTTGCCGCATCAGGAGGCAGTTGTGGCTTGGCTGTTGTCCCTGGATGTTTGTTTAGACTGCCTGTGTAGCAGTACTTCCTCTTCTGTTGAATGAATGAAACGTGGATTGTTTGATAGACAGTCCTTTGGTCTGACTAAGGTCTGTGCTCAGGATTGGGCTTTACAGAACTTTTCTAAGGAGGAGAAAAGCCGCGGGCAGTTGAGCAACACGCTTGCGGGCGGGCGGCGGACAGGTGCTGGCAGTGGTTTTGTCAGCAGCGTGCTTTGTGCTGCATACCACAGGCTTGCATTCCAGCGCCTGCAGAAATGCAGAAATGGCCCCGACAAGTTCAAGTGTCACATTCAGGATGGTTTCTACTGTTTCAGGAACATGGGATAGCCACACTATACGGCCCAGATCAGAGTGTGTGGAGGGGCTGTGTTTGTGTGTGTCTGTATGTGTGGAACAGGGTTATACATTTCTGACCTCATAAATGTATGGCAGAATGAGTATATCTGATATACAATCAATATTTTAAAATAATCTGCAGTCAGCACTGATATACACGTTTTCTTACATTATGGGGACCTTGTGTGTGTCCCCAAAAACATAGTTTTATATTTTATGTGGTAAGCTCCTGAAAACACCTCTATTGATGCTGTTAGTTTATACACAATTTTTATTTGTGTACACTATTTAGAAAGGTAGTATACTGTTTGGGACATGGCCCCTCTCATTTGCAATGGAAGAAAGTGCAAGTGGAAAAGCCGGTTGGTATAACAGTGTTAAAACTGCAGGAAATGAGTACTTTACCGTTTTACAATGTATTAGTGTGTATTGTTATACAGATTTTTTTATCAGCATTACACTGAATACACATATAGGACTTAAATTAGTCCAATGCATAATTTATTTATTTCTTTTGTGACTGAAGTGAGATTTTGCGCATTTCAGTCGCAGTGTCCCAGTGTTTCATCATATCTGTTGAACCAGTCACAGACACCCTTCAGTTGATCTAGTACAATGGTGGAGTGTCAGTGTTCTGTCCGCATGGACATGAAGCACAAAGCTAGTGGAAGAAGGAGCAAAAATGGACACAGACTTTCTCAACAGACTGGTTTAATCCTTACCTCACAGGATTACTGCTGTCCTTAAGGCAAGGGGCTAGAGTTTTAGAGAAGGAATGATGCATGTGTGTGCTGTAAGAGAGAAAAACTGAATATGAAGTAAAAGCAGCGTGTAAGAGAAGAAGAGTGAGAGACAGAAAGAGAAAAAAAAGGAGATGGGAATGTGAGATAGAATGAGAAAGGAAAGAAACAGCAAGAAAGAGAGTGAGAGTGAAACAATGGAAAAGATAAAGAGAGAGCATAAATAGAGAAGGAAGAAAGACGTGAAAGGAAGAAGGAAGGATGTTCTGTTTTGTTGTGAGATGGGGTGGGTGCGGGAGTTTAGTGCTTGGCACATCTGGACTGCTTCAGTGAATGTTTCTGAAACATCTGGAGAAATTCTCTGGAATTTAAGGGTCCCCCCTTTTGATTTAGCCCTCTCCCTCCTGTAGTCGCCGTTCAGTGTCTTCAAAGCCCCCCGCTGCGGTGCCGGAACGTAAATGAAGGGGAGACTCCCATTACAGCGCAGGTCGAGTCATTCTACATTTTTATTATGGGTTAAATTAGGCCCATGTGACCAGTGCCCCTTTGTTCAGTGGGTCTAATGAAGTGGTGCAGCAGAGAAAGGCTGAAACACACTACTCAAAAAAAAAAAAAAACTATGCCTGCCTCTGCTAACCCCTCCCACACACTCACCCTGATAGAAATCACTCATTCTTAGTCGAGTGTGAAATGTAATACCTGTCTAATCCTTAACCATGAATCACGATTCAGGGAGAAAAAAGGAGGAATTCTCTTTGGTGTAAGATGAAGGGCTGATGAGGAAATGTCCCAGCAGTGCCGAGAGCTCTATCACAGGGTACAACTGACACAATCTTTGCGAGCTTCAGTGGAACATTGATTAAAAGAAAAACAATGAAAAAAGAGTAATAGACTGAGCTGTGGTGCAAAGGTAGCAGTTGCTGCAGTGGTCAAATTTGTGGCGGCTATTACAGGCTTTGCGTGTAAAGCAGGGAAGACTATGGTCTACCTGTGCCTGTACTGGATTATCGTCGCATGGCTGCATTTACCTTTGTCTCGGTGGAGTCCACAAATGCCTGACAAGAACCATGAATGCCTTTTAGTTATCTTCGGATGGACCACCATACTTTCCTATTTGTTCAAGGGAATGTGCCATTAATCAGATTTTATTTTGAGCTACATTTTTGCTTTCCACGGATTACAGAAACAAGATAATCAGGATAAAGGGATTATTGTGCTGCTTTTTGTTTTCCATTGATGCTCTTGTTTTGTCTTTTGTTGCCTCTGGATTCCACTGGGTTTTTGGGTTTCACCGTCATTCTTCACAGTGCTGGTGATTACAACTACATTTAAAGTTCAAGAAAATCCACCAATCAGGTGTAAAAGTTCATTTCAGACTTCAAGCTTTTTATATTTTTTTATTCTCTTTACCATTTTTTCTATACCAACTCTAAGCTCATTTGAAGTTACACCTTTGTGCATTATGTTGCTGGGAGAAAGTGCTTTTACTCTTAAAATCTTTTTCTTTCTTTCTTTCTTTCTTTCTTTCTTTCTTTCTTTCTTTCTTTCTTTCTTTCTCTCTCTCTCTCTCTCTCTCTCTGTTTCACTGAATGCAGCCAGTTGGTTAATCGTGTCCCCCTCAGTCTTTGCACAGAGCTATTTTCTCTGTGTTGCTGTGCAGATGGCCTACATCTTTCTGCCTGGCTGCACACGGAACAGCAGGGAGAGACCGATGTGCACATCACCACTAAGGCTCTGTGTGTGTGTATGTGTGTGTATGTATGTGTGTGTATGTCTGTGGGTGAGTGTATAGATTGTCTCCCTTCATTCCTGCATTATTTACTTCACTACTCTTGTACACGTCCCACTCTAAACACCATGTCTTTACCTTGCTATCACTGCTTCTTAGAAAAGCGTGAGCACATCTAGACCTGAGTATTGACATGAACTTCACAATTTGATACATAGTTCACACTCCACAGTACGATACAAGCATAACAGTACAATAAAGGCATCCAGATGCAATACTAGCATCACGCATGCGATAAAGGTGTCGCAGTGTGATATAGGCATCATGGAATCATACAAACATAACAATGCTAAACAAGTGTCATGATACAATAAATGCATCAAATTGCATCGCAGTGCCACAATGGGATACAAGCGTTACAGTACTCAGACTATAAAAGCTGAACAATACGAGTGTCACAATAGAATTTAGAAGTTTTACAGTTTGGGATGTACAATGATATCGGAATTATATCAATATTGGCAGATATGACCAAAAACTTCAAACTAATATCTAATATTGCATTTGTTGAGTTCTTGGAGAGCAGAATGTTTAGATGAGACTGGAATGTTAAAAAGCTTTAATATTTTCATCTTTCAAATTTTTACCTCATTTTAAAGTTTATAGAAATCTTTTCATATAAAAAAGATGTAGTTCAACTTTAAAAGATAAAGTTATATGCAAATTTTATTTCTGTAATCCAGGAAGACATTTTTTTAAATGCATCTGCAGATATGTACATTAAAAAAAATGGATAGTGTCCTACAAATCCCGCAAAGGTGCATCTCTGGTCACATAATGAAAAATAATCACATCAAAAGTATAACTGTCACAATATGATAAAAGTCTCACAATAAAAGTGTCACAATACAAGTCACAATATGATAAAGTGATATCATGCAGTGTTAAGATACAACATATCATGCATTACACTGAAACAAATGTGATGTTACAGTATAAGCATCATAATGCAATGCAAACATAAGAGCAACACATGCAGTACAATCATCTCAGTAAGATACAAGCATCATGGTGCACCACATGTGCCACATTGGCAAATGAACATCACAGTGTGATACAAGCATCGCAGTGACATAAGCATTACTATGCAAAACAACCATCACTACAACGCACACATCACAATACCATTCAGGCACCATAATGCAATAGAAAGCGGTATAATACCAACATCACGGTACAATACATGTGCCATGCTTTGATACAAATGCCATATTAAGCACGATGATGTGGAAGGGTTATGATACAACAGAAGTGTCACAGTTGTTGTATTTGCTGCAGATGACGCCCTCAGATTATTTGTAAAAGAAAAACGTCAGTTTGAAGCCGTTGCTGTGCTGTGTGCTCTGAGTGTTTAAAGTGTAGGTTTTTCATGTGCGCTTACATGCTGTAACTATTGAACTCTGTGATTTGAATGCAGTGATGGTGAAAGACTAGACAGAAGCATTAATTCACGCCTCCGTATCAGTTCACCTATAGCTAGTTCATTCGTGATGGCGGTATTGACGTTTTGGACACAGCCCTATCCACGCCCCACTTCACACTGAAGCAGCAGCAAACGACAACATGTCTTTCAACCTTTACGACTGCGAATAAGCGAACGAAGGAAAAGTTACGGACGTGAGGAATTGAGATCTTGCAGCATTAAAAAAAAAATCTAAATTCACACACGTATGAGGGTTATATTTCTATTTCTTTGAAGTGCGACCTTCCAGCAGCCTGTCAGGACAGTCTGTGCCTCTTGATCCAAATCGCTTTTGCTGCTTTAGTTCAGCTTTTAGTGCAGGCTTCTCTCCCTAAACCGAAATGACATTCTGTCTCTCTCGCTTAGTATCTGTTATTAGAGATACGTTTTTCCCTCCTAGGCTGATTTTTTTTCTGCTCTTCAACAATGCTTGGTATACTCAGATTTTTTTTTAATCCGCTCATATCCAACTATAAGCATAAAAGTATCACTACAGAGAAAGCATTAACATTTTTTAATCCCAAGTTAGGGTTTGACTGATAACATCAGTCCACGATGACGGCTGATAGGTCTATCAATAGCGAGAGATGAGCAATGTGGCAGGTTATTTTCTTATTATTATTAATTACGTGACAGTACTGACTGACTGTGTTTTATTACAGAGAGAACATAGCAAGTTCTTCATCTGGATTTAGTGCAGTACAGTGTGTGAAATTCTAAATAGAAATCACTGTACTTAGAGCTTTTTATATATTGTACTGTATTGTACTATATTGAAAATGTCTTAATGTTACATTATATTTTTGCCATATTGCCCATCAGAGCCTGCAAGTACCTGCAAATCTTTGCTGTCCAGAGAAAAACACTTATCTCCTTTTTATTTATTTATTTTTTAAATTTCTTTTTCTACCTGAACACAGCAGCTGCACTTTACATTGTGTGAAACTTTAACGATCACTTGTTCTGAAATGTTCTTCCATTAACTTACATTAGAAGCAAGTTTTTCTTTTCTCCTGTACAGTGAGACAGTGATGAAATCCAGCCAATAAAAGACAAAGATATTTAATTGTTAGCTAATACGTTTTGTGTGACCATACTAAATTTTATCAGCCTCGTGTTGCTAAGGATGGGGGCTGTTGATCCTGTAGATTTCACTACTAGAGGAATGGACATATTCTACAGAGAGCAGAGCATGTAGTCCACCAGCTGTACTGGTGTCATGATGACTGGCACTGTGCAGGCGGAGCTTGAAGGCATGAATGAGCTCATGAGTGGATTAGGCTTCGCTTCTATGCTTGATTGGCAGCCGTTCACCGCTTTGTCTCCTCTGTTGTTGTGTATGAAGACCCATGATATTTGCCTGTCGTGAGATGTCATCTTGCGTTAAGTGCACATCTTAGTCACTACTTGACTGATTTACCCAAAGCACATTGGCATTTCCCTTCTGCTTCCCTGACTTGTGCTTTTTAGCATTAAGCACACAGTTCTTCTCAATTGGTTGCTGGTTTAATTCTTTGACTAAATAAACAGCGCTTCCGTTCATTCGCACACTCATGTTTTAGCGATTTCTGGGCGAAAAGAGCTTTGTAGCTGCCGATCGTTAGGCTTCTGGCATAAACTCCCAATCTGGATGCATTTAGCTCTAAATTCTGACTACTTTACTGTCATCAGGCTATGCAAAGCTCTGCTGCATATGCACATATACCCGCTCAATAATGTATCTGGTTAATAATCCTGTAAATGGTCTGAGATTTACTTGCTAAATCACTCAAGGTTCTTGCTAGTTCAGTAGCGTTATTGCACATGGATTCTCTGTAAAGTACATTTGCATTAGTGGGCATCACCAAAGAACCAAAGAAGCAGAGTAGCGTTTCCAAGAAATGTAAAGAACCACTAAAAGCTGTGGGTGTTCACCACAATTAGAGTATTGTTGTCGAAAACAGAGACGCTTTTCATTTGTTGTGACGTTCATTCTTGATGTTCATTCTTTCTTAAGATGGTGGAAAATGTCTATAAACTCTTAAATCACATCTGTAGCACTTTAGTGTTATTATTATTATTATTATCATTTTTGTTACATGCCAGAGTGGATTGCAGGCTTAATTGTGGAGCAAGCATAGTTGTCTTAGCAGTAGTGAAGTAATTTGGTCATTCCCATCAAATTATCGTTATTGAGTGTTGATATCCAGCCTTTGTAAAGAGGTGCTTCCTCTACCCAGGCAAAATAGCAAAATCCAGGGGTGGGGCTCTGGGCTGACAATACTGAATAAACTAATTATGTTATAGAGTATTTTGACGATTAATAAAGGAATTATTTATTACCACTTTATGGCAAAGTGCATATAAATGGATGCATAAATGTCCTTCAGAGACTGGTTGTTATTGCAAAAGGTAAAAATCAAAAATGTAAAATAATTTAAACATGCAGGTTTTCATTTAGTTCATCAACTTTAACTAATGTATTGTGATAGTCTTTTGCATCTCTGTGCATCGTTCTGGCCACTGACTGCTTCCTGTGCTTCAAAAACATTGCTACTTTTTCCCCGGTAATCGCAGTGTCCCTAGTGGCACTGTGTCTTTATCCACTGTCCTTTATTCACAGTCTATAGAGCACTTTTTACTGGCTCCCCACACTGGATCACGTCTCCCACCCTCCCCTGTCCTGCTCAGAAACTACAGATAAAGCTGTAGTCAACATTTGTTTTGTAAATGACCACATACTGTAGCAGAGTAATCCAGCCTGCAGTCTATCGCTCAGTCATGTGACTTGACCTAGTTTTTTTTTTCCCAGTCTCTCTCTCTGAAGTCTCTCTTTTTTTGTCCCGCTCTCTCTTTCTCTTGCTCTCTCTCTCTCTTTCACACTGCCTTTCAATCTGCCTATACCATTTGGAGTGTGTATGTGTGTGTGTGTGTTGGAGGGGGATGGGTAGACTGGCAGATTTTCACTGTGTGCAAAAGCTTGAATAAGCATGAATTCCTTATATCAGCAGTAGCCACTGCTTTGCTGTCCTGCAGTCATTTTTGCGATGAATGCGAATGCGTCTGGCTCATGTTATGGGAGAGAATAGCTGCAACATAATCATCCCATTTACAGAGAGAAATTGATTTGAAGTCATTATAACATATGACGAAACAGTGAGGCGTCTTCAGCTTGTTGCTACACTCTAATATTCTCCCAGGACTCGCGTCCTGCTTGCATTGAAGGGGGCTGTGGTTAGGTTTGCTGTATCATCCTCTCTGTGTTTACAGACTTTTACATGATAATAGAGAGCGAAAAATATATGAGGAATTATTTCACACACACACATGTAACCTCCTCTCAGTGTAAGTAAGTACCCTAAATAAGGGCTGGATTGATTTCATTTTTCTCAACATAGTGTGCTTTGTCATTGACATAATGAGTTTTTTTTCTGAGAGCTGTTCTGTGCTGCTGGTCAGCACACAGCGCGTGTTTGAGCCCAAGACGGAGGCCCACTCACATGATCTAAGAGAGGAAACTATGAGACTGCACAGAGCATAGAGCTGTCTTCACAGTGGCTAAATTACTGCACTTAAAACAACACACGCCAAGAAAACAAAAAAGCATTTCACCATGGCTGCTGTTCACTACTCTGCAGGGACGACTGTAAACCGAGTATCTGCTCTGAAACATGACAGCAGGAGAGTGTTTTTCTGCAAACCTAAGGCTTCAGACCGTTACATCGTTTCTGCAGGTTTAGAAAGTCTTAAAAAGTCAGCAGCAATAATCTCGGTCTCACTTTTAAATGTTTATTTAGGTAAATGTGTGCTGATCACTATGTACACAACCACACCTTAAAGGAACCAGTAACGACTGATGTAAACTGTGCAGCCTGGTCAGGACTTAGAGTGGTGTGTGGGCTAGTGTGGGCTAATCTTCTCTCATCAAAGAAAAAAGCTACTTCTATAAGTTGAAATTGTTATGGTTAATATTACAGTCAACTAGAATGGGAAAGCTAGGAATACACTCATGGCTTTTGTAAGCTGATGCCAATATCCTGTATTTTTCATGTATACCTGCCATTGCCAATACTGATAAAAAAATATAAAAAAATAATGCAGAAATTGGGACAACATGAAAAAAATGTAAGTGTTTTACCTCAGTTCCACCAAAACACTGCTTCCAGAGCAAAAATATGCATTCTGAAATATCAGTTTGAAAAAATGCTCAGCTCAAAACATCTGTCTGATGTTAAAAAATAAAAAAAAATTCCCTCTGGATCAATAAAGTATCTATCCATCTATCTATCTATCTATCTATCTATCTATCTATCTATCTATCTATCTATCTATCTATCTATC
>JBBPDA010000025.1:17720777-17742904 GCA_037974385.1 Arnoldichthys spilopterus
TATCTATCTATCTATCTATCTATCTATCTATCTATCTATCTATCTATCTATCTATCTATCTATCTATCTATCTGATGGTGATATAAATTGGCTTTTGGTTGATTAACAAAGTATTGGACAGCTGTAGTTTTCCAGCATATAACTTTTTTATCATCATATTGGAGGCTCAAGTAGAGAATTGCTCTTCAGTGTGAACTGCAGTATACACTGCATGCACTTTTGGATTGGTCAGTGCACAGAGTTGTATGGATTAACAGCCGTAGCTTCCTGATGATCACACCATGAGGATTGAGGCAGGTATTTAGCTTTATCTGCCTGTTAAAAGTGCTTTCAGTCTAGCATGTATTGCTCAGCAAATGGATTCCTTACTTGTTGTAATTTATATAATTCATTACCTTTGCTTGCTCATGTGCAGGGTCACACTTTCGTCTTGAGAGTTAAAAATTAAAAATGTTAAAAAAAAAAACGTTTTTCATTACCTAAAAGAATCAGACGTTTTTGTCCCTCTAAAATGACAAACCTGAATGTATATTAGTGTATTAAATAATGAAACAGAGAAAGGCTTTTTAATAGGAAAAGCACATTTTGCATCGTCAGAGGGGTACGTTTTTTTTACAAGTCAGAAGTTTTAGGCTGCCCTCATGACTTTTAAACGCTTACAATTTAATTTCCTCTTTTGATTTCCTGTTCACAGTGCACTGGTCCAGCCGTGAAGACTTTGCAGGAATAAAGAAAGTCTCACTTAGCCTCACACTTTAGCGAGCTGAAGACAAGCTTACATCCTTCACTCTAGCAGTGCAGGGGTGTTAGTCAGAGCAGATTCCTCTGGTTTCATCAGTTTCGCTCCAACACTCGCTGCCCTTTTTTTCACAGTTTGGTGACAGATCTGGTCACGCCTCTGCCCTGCGGTCTGCTGCTGATGTTGAATCCTGAAGCTGGCATGTAAGGAGAAAGGCCTGGCTTTTACAAATGTGTTTCTGGGGTTTTAATGCACTTCAGTTTTTCCTGTTCATGTGCTTCCTGTCCAGACTGCCCAGCCTCTGTCCTGCAGAACATCACTGATTGCGAGTTTGAAATGTGCCATTATTTCATCAGCATCTGCTGTTAATTATATACACTTGGCCAAAGCCAGCTCAGAAAAGAAAGAAAAGAGTTTATTATTTACTCGGCCTTAAGGTAAAGCTTTAAAGCCTGAACCTGACACCTCTTGTTTAAGGGCAGTCTAAATGGGAAAATACAGTAATACTTGGGCTTCACCTGCCTACAGAAGTGCACAAAGTCTCTGGTGTAAAAATCACCACAGCTCTCAGAATCTCATCTACCCTAAATGCCACGCAGAGTAAAGTAGTTTGTGCTAAGGAAACAAAACGGGTGAGTAGGTTTCTCTCCTGCTTCTGCACTATTGTATTTTACTATTGCAACAATTCAAGCCCTGTCCTTTACTAGTCAACAGCTGCAATGTCGGTAAATAGTGGATATAAGTTAGGATATTAGTTATTAATATAGAATGCAACCCCTACAATACACAACATTTATCACAAGATTTTTACTGAGCATTGCAGACAAGCTGGAACTGGTAAAACGTACATACACAATCAAAACTTACCAGACAACACTGAGATGCCTTTTATTAGTGTTATTAGTGTTAGTCAGTCATTCAACATTGAGTAATCGCTAGTTTGGGCTCAAAACACACACATTCTCTCAAATTACCATCAAATATGTTAGCACTTGGCATGCCCAGTATTAAACAAGGTGTCCTCTGAACATCTGTTTTATATGTTCAGTGATATCACTTATACACTCTGTACACTTACTGTGTTGTAATTTATCATGGTAACATATATATATATATATATATATTATGGCCTATAGTGAGCCTATGAGGGGGAGGTATAATCTATATGACAAGGGACACCAATTGTTGTATGCTACATCTGTTTGATTCCAAATCCATCCAACTTCTACAACCTAGGTGAGCGTGGTTCGAGTGCATGCTAATGAGTCATTAGGAAGAGAAGTGGCAGTGTGAATGCCTAGCAGTGCAGAGGTGTGTAACAGTGATGAATGAACGAGAAGGTATTAGGCTAACGGGGACAGGAGAAAGATATGATGATGGTAATGAGTGTGTGTGAGCTCTATGGGCTCCGCACCGCCATGGGAATCTGGGTCAGACACTGAGAAGCACATTGTTCAGTGGGGAGAGACGAGGCACATGCAACAGAGTGTGTGTGTGTGTGTGTGTTCCCACATATTCCCACATGGCAGTATGGCAGCCCATAGAGCTAAGAGACACTCATTAGCATCATATCTTTGTGTTTGTGTGTCTCTTTATGACTTGTTTATTCCTGCATGCAGAAGCTGTGGGCTGGCAGGCAGAGGTGCTGTAGGCACCAGGGCCAATATTCAGTTAAATAGTCTGCTATGAGTGGGTGGATGGGTGGGTGAGTTGGGGGGTGGGGTGTTTTGTTAGTAAGAGGAAGCTAAAGACCACAGAATGTCTGTTTGGAGTCTGCCAGCATACTCACGGTCATACCTGCCACCTTCAAGTCACTGTCATCTTCTTATGCCTTGTTCACACTACATGATGGCTGTTTTTGAGTCGTGGACAGGTCGCCGACAGAGGTGATTGATCAGGCATGATTCCATATTGATCGGCAATCAGCAGTTGCTATGTGCGAACACTACAAAGACTATTCGCTGACTAATCGCAAATGTCACAGACTTCGATCAGATATCCAGTCTACTTAATATTTGTGCCAGTCGCCAGAGAGCTACAGCCAATGAGAGCGCAGGACATGAGTCTAAGGACGGAGGCGAGGGACGTTCACCTCAGCTCAAGAAAAAAACATGACAGAGAGCACGGCTGTGTAACAGTGACATACTTATTTACCTCCAACTGTCTCTGTAGAACAGACCATCTGCGTGTGCTGATTCTTCCTTTACCCATATCCCTTTCTTTTTCACAAACAGTGGTCCTTTTTGTTAGATGTCTATATTTAAACTCCTGTTTCGCACAAGTTTCTCATGTTACTTTTTGTAAAAGAATGTTGTTTTATAGAGCAGATGGACCAGTCGTGCTGAAAGATGGTGTGGTTGGTGCTAGGTCCGCACTACACAACTGTCTGACTTGTGCTCAGGAGTCTTGTGGTTGTGTAGTGGTGTCCTAGTAGTGTTTCACCAATGCCGCCCAGCTTGCATGAGATAGAGACATTAGGATGTAACTGGCAGGCTACAATGAAGTGCAGTACACAGTAAAACCCGGTCCTCAGGGCCCCCCCGAGATCCATTGTTGAACTCGCAGTGCATAAGGGCGAGACAATAACGGTAAGCATCTGGAGCTCCACTTTGAGAATCACTTCTGTAGCAAAATTCAGAGCATGAGCATATCAGATGAAATGTTTGTAGTGGCAATTTATGTAAAATACATGAACAGGAATTTTATTCTATTCTGTTTATACAGAGCTTTGATTGTTCGTCTGTGGGAACATTGATCAGTAACAGTTAAGAAGTTTGGGCTGATGTGGGGTTTTTAAACGCTTCCTTGTCTGAAGCTGCATCAAAAGGCCCTTTTTCTTTCCTATGTATATTCTGAGGCCAATCACACAAATTAAATTATGCCGTTTGCCCAAGGAACTTTGTAAATGCTAGACAGAGAGTGAGGGCCTTGTGTTCTTGATGTGCCCTGGAGCAATGCCTGACATGCATAAGCTGTCTTCTAAAATCTCCCTCTTAACCTTGTTACCGCTGACTTTTTCTTTCTTTCCTTCCTGGCTTCTCTTTTCTATCATTCTATGTTTCTCTTGCTCTCTCTCTCTTTCTCTCTTTCACTCATCTTTTAATTTCAACTTCTTTTTTTCTGAGTGGAATGAATGGCGAGACCTCAGAGTGATCATTATTAATCTAAGCCCTTCTATGAGGCTCAGGTTTGACATTTTGACAGCTGTATTATTCCACTCAGGAAATGTTCTGAAGTCCTCTCAGTGTGGGGTGAAACAGGGTAAGCGCACCTTTCTGGACGGAAAAACACAGCAGCTGCAAATGCTCCGCTGCCAATTAACACGAACCATATTTACAAGTACCTCACAGACATACTTCATGTTGGCAGTCAGCACATTCATGTGGTATGAATTATTTAGCAGTGCGTGCATACCTTCAACATTAATGCATATAAACCAGGCTTTCATGCCTTTGTTATTGATAAATATTGTAGCAGAAGGAGCCTCACGTCTTGTGGTTATCCCCACTGTTTAACTTGACTTTCAAAGCTATAGATAAAATATGCCATTTCCTGTTTGTAGGATGGTTGATCACTCAATTTGAAACCAGACTTCCTTACACAGGTGGTGCAATTCACAGAGTTCATTATACATTCATGCCATGCCATGGTGTCTCTCTTTAATAAGCTTTTCCAGCAAAAATTTTGCTTTCCATTTTGTAAATCACTGTAATATTTGGCAAACCTCAGCAGTGACAAAGCCATAAATGATCCGAACTATATATGAGTTTATCATCAGTTTGTATTATATATGTATGCCATTCTGTTGTCATTAAACACAGTACTTTGTGCCTTACTACACTAACACTGCACTTTAGCTCCACATGAGAAAAAAATGCTTGGGCACTCTACAACTAGGCCAAAAACAGAGTGTGAAGAACTGATCTTGATCGTTGTCACTGACTGTATTGCGGTCGCGTGGTTTAAAATGCCACATCTGGCCAACTGCCAGTTCTGGTGCCACGTGCCACTAACTCTTAACAGTTAGTACAAAACAGGCAACATAACAGCCACAAAGCATGGCAGTTAGTTGCACAGCCCACTTACACACCCATGCACAGCCTAAACATCTGCGCTGCTCTTTAGAGTGGATGGGAAGGTACTTAGCAGTATAAAATGAGTTTGAAGAACCATCTCAGCAATGTTTCCAGTTTACATGAAGTTCTCCTTTGCCCAAAATGGAAGTTGTGTCTGGTGTCTGAATTTGCTAGTTAAGTTTTGCACTGGTGCTGCAGTATGAGGGTAATAGCATGGTGCAAAATGTGTGCCAAAGTTATCACACACTTTCCTCAAACTGAGCTGTTAAGAAATCTCTAATAGACTCGCTTATGTGGTGTCTGACACTGTATGACATACTGTGAACAAAAGTACATTGCATAGCTAAAAACAGTAGTAACAGCCTTCTTAAATCTTCATGTTTGTCCATAATATTGTCCACAATTTGCAAAATTAAAGAGGTAAATCATCAAGTTTAAGGAGACTGGGGACCTGTACGTTTGTTTAATAATTCCTTTAAACTTCAAAAGTCCAGTCCAGGATTAGCAAGTATTTATAGAAATGTGGGGTTGAGCTTTTTTGCACATGGCAAGTTTGAAACACATGCATGCACAAGTTTAAAAAGGTTAGTCTGGACAGGAAACCTCTGTCCTACTGCCAGTGTCTGGTAGAAGTGTGTAGCGCCTGGCTTTGTAGCCACAGGTGCCTGCTGTTAAGCACAGCTGCATGTCAGCATGCACCATGTGGCTCAGCCTATACTGCAGCAGCAGCCTGCACAGGCATGGCCCTGAGGAAGCAGAGACAGGAAGCAGTGTTGGTGGTTATGGCTGGCTTAACTCCCTCAATACGCTGTGGTATTTAAGCGCAGGGCTCGAACATCTAAAGATACCAGCCTGGTGGAGTCCGCGTGCGGCCTTCAGCTTGATACGTAATACGTATGTGCTCAGTGTGGGGCCTCCTGAGTGTGACCTGTGGTTCTTTTGATTGGCTGGTTGGGAACACCTGTGGTCTCACCAGTGGGTCCTGTTGAGGGTGGAATTTCAGAACAGCCTAATGTTCTACCCCCCGTGGAGGACATTCTGACAGAAAGAGAGAGGTGGAGTGAGAGATTCAGAAAGATTAAACCTTAAAAAGATGCATTTTTAAAGCCTCCTCCTTGTGCCTTTTCCCCTGGTTTTATTCACACTTTGATTAGTTGATAATGTCTCTCGTGTTTTCCCTCCTCATTAAAGGACTGCTTCAGCCGTTTTTAACCTAATCTCCATCTGGCATGTGTGACTGAATACTGTAGAGAGTAATTTTGCCACATTTTCCTTACAGAACAGAGAAATAAAAAATATCTTGAAACAAACAAATAACAGAAGTATGTTTGCCACCAATATTTGATCATATTCAGTATATTTTATTGTGCATATATTATACATTTTTATACATTTACATATCGTTTAAAAGCATAAATGACAAAAAAATTAACAAGTGGATTTAATATAATAATACAAAACAGCAAATGACAGTTTATAGGGCAGTGGTGGCCTAGTGTTTAGGACACTGCCTTTGAGACCTGAAGGTCTCAGGTTCGAGTCCCGGCCTGGGCACTACTGAGGTACCCTTGAGCAAGGTACCGTCCCGCTACACTGCTCCCTGG
This sequence comes from Arnoldichthys spilopterus, assembly GCA_037974385.1. Taxonomy (NCBI): domain Eukaryota; kingdom Metazoa; phylum Chordata; class Actinopteri; order Characiformes; family Lepidarchidae; genus Arnoldichthys; species Arnoldichthys spilopterus. Next base: position 17,727,197 of record JBBPDA010000025.1, read on the forward strand.
GCGCTGTTGATAGCTGCCAGCTGCTGCACATGTGATGGGTTAAATGCAGAGGTTGCATTTCGTTGTGGTGCTTGAGTGTGTTCACAATGACAAATCTTCACTTATAGTTTTTCCCCCGTTTTGCCATTCAAGCAAAAAAAATAAAGTTATTCTTTTATTCTTACAGTATTTGAGAGAATATTTGAAAATAAAAGTGTTCAGCAGTCCTGAATGTGACCCAGCAGGTCGATGATGAAACAACTGCCAATTGGTTTCTATTATTAGCTGAGTCAACAGGTTTTCTGTTTTTTTCTTTTTTTATTTAATTATTATTTTATAATAATTCATGCCCATTACAACATGCTACAGATGTGGCTGACAGAGATTTGGTAAAAAAAAAAAACCCTTTAAGTTTCTTTAAGTAAGTGCTCAGCAGACTGAACATTGCAGTAAAAGGTACAAGCACTGTCCTTTAAATTGTTTACAGAAAAGTGAGAGTAGCCTTTCAGATAGAGAGGACAGAAAGTGCCTGCTTGTTGTTTTAAGCATGCGAAGTAGAAGCTACTTTGTAGAGATGGACAGTTTGCTGATGGAGCACGGAGTGGCGAAAGGTTGGACGTTGCCGTCATGATGATCAGTAGCGTCTAAGCACAGGGAGAAAGCGCTTGAATAGCGAAGTGTGACAGAAAGAGCGTTTGATTCTCCGAGAGGGAAGAGCCTGCACCGATGGGGTTTATCCAGGAGACCCAACAAAGTCGGCGCTGTCAGCTCTGATGGGCTTTGATTAAGGCTCATGAGGGGTTGAGGCTGTTCAGTGTAAAATAACTGTCAGCGCGGTAATTGAATTTAATGAGAGGCTGCTCCCCCTGATTACTTCTTTAAGTGAAAAGCAAACATCTGAGGTTCAGTTTGGATGCCAGAGCCGAATTCACTCGCAGCCCGACAGAGAAACGGCTGATGTGCTTTAACTTAGAGCAAGTCTGGAACGCGGCACAGGGAGAGGATGTGTTCTGAAAGGATAATTGCTTCGTCAGTTCACCAGCAGTTTAGACATACTCTCCATGACCTCTGTATTAGAAAGAGGCTGCCGAACGCACTTATCCACGTTTAAGGACAATCGGTTCGTTAATGAATGGCGAAACCTGCAGCAGCCCGATCCAGACAACACAACAGCCTTCTCAAGGGCAGACGGGATGGTAGCATGGTCTGTCCACATGACTCATGATGCTCAAAGCCATTTCACAAGACCAGCGTAACTGACTTTAAGCTTCCACATTAAGGATGTGCTGAAGGTCACTGGCCACAGTAAGGGGGGACGATATGGCAAATATATTACATCAGGATACTTGAAGGCATTTTGATGGTAAACAGTATGCAATTACTTTTTCCTGAGTTTGGTGAACATTTTGGAGCAAAAGGCAGCAGCAAAGCAGTAATGCCACATTTCAAAAAGACTATAGAACCACAAGTATGTTGCTTTTTTATTCAGTGTATACAAAAAAGGAAGGAAAAAGAAATAAAGTAACAGCATAATGGTCTGACAGTGGTTTATGCTGTTACTGTACACTAGTTTTTGTTGTTAAGAAGTGAGAGGCAAGTGTAGTCAAGACTACCTTTAACTTTCTTCCAACTGTGTTGAGACTGAACCAAGGCAGAGTCTAAATGGACTAAGAGAAGTCTAAATCAGAGAGAGAAACAGCATCTAGTCCAAGATAAAAAAGAGAGATAAAATAAAGAAAAATCTGAATATTTTTGGAAATGTGTACAAAAAGATAAAGAGAACTTTGTGTATTGCATTTTGACCCAACCCTGAACATCCTGGGGAAATTACATAAGTGTCTGATAGATGAGACTGTAAATACAAGTGTCTTGCTCTTGATATCAAAGGGATGATCAACACTTCTTGACCTAGGCCACAGTCCACCCAACATAATACAATGGAGAGGCAGAGTAGAAAAGGTCTTCATTATGGAAAAAAACTACAGCAAGACTACAGGTGAAACTAGAAACGTTTGAGACTAACTAAAAACTAATAACACAAATAATAACTTTTTATCCCTTATTTCCTTATAAAGGTACCTATTCTACTGTGAAATGCTATTTTCATTAGTTTCTTTTATTTTTAGTTCCTCATTGGCACCTGTTTTAGATTTGCAAGTACACCTAATGGTACTGTGGACTAGGGTGGAGTCAGCGAATGGGATGTATTTATATATGTACAGTTGCCAAGATGGGACCAACAGTTTGTATGATATGGATGCTTATGTCTGAAGAGGGCTACAGATTAGGTTGGACTGGGAATTGGGGTGATTGTGACTTAATGTACATCTTCATGTATTCTATCTGAGTGGAGTAAATAAAAAGTTACAAAAAATACAGAAAAATCAATTTCACATTGAGATCAAGCCATAAGTAGCTTTTTACTGCTTCATGTCCAGATTTCTTGTACATTTCAGATTATTTTTGACATTTTACAGTGAACTGTACACCTATGTTATGATGTGCTAGAGCCAGTCAGAATTAATGCTTGGAATGCTAGAATGACTTATTACTTATTTCCATGTTTAAATAAAATGATGTAATAAAGTAATTATTACACAGTAATTTGCATTTTCAGTTTCTTTTTGTATTGTATTATATTCTGTCATTTTGAGTATATACTTTTTTGCTTGTTTCATGGTGAAAAATTGGCAGAAACATGGGAAAATGTAAAAGACCAACAGTACCTACAATAATAATTTTTCTGTGAAATCCAGTCATAAGAAAATTTCTCATCTAATAAACAAACATGGTATTGATTAGAAAATGCTCCAATGGATTACATTTATGTAATCCTAGGCCACAGCCAAGCGAAACCTCAGCCCAGTTGTTCTGATGGCTTTTTTTTTTTTTTTTTTTTTTAACAAAATAGAATTGACGTTCACGCTTTTTGCACTAAATCATCAATGAGCTGGTAAAGGCCAACATTAAGAAATATTCTTGGGAGTAGAGATGGGCTACAATGGCGAGCTCATTAGCAGGTAGCTGCCAGTTGTATCATGTAATGCTCCGTGCACTCTTCTGCTTTCTACTTTGACCTTGACCATGCTCTCCATGGTAACATGGACAAGAAGTGAAGCAGCTCTCTAGCTCTCTAGATTTACATTACAATGCTGACCTATTGCCCTGGTTCATAATGGCATCTGTAAACTTTCAATTGAGTCAAGTTCCCTACGGCTCATAAAGTAGACCTTGTAGCCTTATATGATCCCTCTGGTCAAACAAGGACTGTTCTCATTAGCACTGTGCTGTAAACCAGTCTTCTTAATGCTAAATGTCTTCTAGCATGGTTTCATTTGCTTTGCCACATTGTTTTTGCACAGCCTATTTTTTAATGGTGCGAAAAATCAAAGCGTTCGCTTTCACCAGGAGAGTAGCACTGAAGCTTGAGGTTCATTAGAGCAGTGTCTTAATGAGGGAGTCCGCCACATACTCGCACTCCTCTCCAGATCCTTAGATTATTGCTGAAGTTAATGCTGATTGGCTCCTGGTTTGTGCTGCGAAGGCTTGTCCCCTAAAGCCTGATCTCATCATTGCTAAAATGAATGAGATTAAGTGTAAAGGGGAAGGAGATACTAAACTTGTCTTTTATCAGCGGTTCACACTTAGCCAAATAGAATAGTTACAGTAAAGAGGAACTGTTAAAAAAACACACACTCCTTAATCTTCACAACTCATCGACTGCCCTCGATAGAGAGACAGGTAGACAGTCACGCATTCTTCAGCCGTTAAACTGCTCTGACTGAAATCCAAATGCTTCCCCCTGTGGCTTTATAGGGCCTGTATTGTGCAAAACTGAATTTTTCTCAGTTTTGTTTTAACTATATCAAGAGTTCGAGATTTCAAAATGTTGCAAAACATGCTATTCACACCAGTCCATACAGACCATACAATGATCAGTCATAACATTAATAACTACTGATAGATAACGTGAATAACGCTGACTCTAGCTATCTACTTATTCCATTACAATAGCACCTGCCAGGGCGGTGGGATACATTAAGCAGCAAATGAACAGTCAGTTCGTGAAGTTGATGTGCTGTTAGCAGGTAAAATGTGTCAGCGTGAGAATCTGAGCCACCTCGACAAGGGCTTTATTGATTGAGTCAGAGCATCTCAAAAACAGCAGGTTTTGTGGAGTGTTTCCAGTCTACAGTAGTTAGTAACTACCAAAAGTGATCCAAGGAAGGACAACTGGTGTATCAGTGACAAGCTCATGGGCACCCAAGGCTCACTGATGGATGTGCGTAGTGAAAGCTCATGGTCATGGTCATGGTCATGGTCTGATCCCACAGAAGAGCTATTGTGGTTTAAAAAGTGATGCTGACTCTGATAGAAAGGGGTCAGAACACACAGTGCACCAGTCAGAGCTGTTTCAGCAGCAGGAGGGACCTGCTCAATATTAGGCAGGTGGTGTTATGACTGATCAGTGTACATGGAAACTAATCTGCAAAAACAGCCCAATATGTGTTTAGTATTTCGTGACCTCATGTAAACTAACACATTTACATATATGTGTTAATATTCAGTCTATGATGATGCATTGTTCTCTGACAGAGTAATGGAAATGTGATAGAGTTGAATAAGTTTTATTGCGTATGAACAGTGAGTTAATGCACAGCATGCTCATAGTGATAAACATCTCATAATTGAGTTGGGCTGCTCAATTTTGACAGAAATCATAATTGCAATTTTTTTGGTCAGTATTGAGATCAAGAATATTTAACAGGTTTCATCACTGAATTTGGAAATGTAAATCATTTGTTGAAGTTAAAAAAATATCTTTTTACACTGTTATCTTTTGGAGATACACTGGAGTTTCTTGACCTTTAAATATAATTAAACTTAAAAACAAATAAAATACATTTTACAAATAAAATCAATACTATAAATAATAATATAATAAAATACATTAAATTTCATTAGATTATTCGAGCAGCCCTATAATTTAAGATGTTTAGCAAATAAAAATAAGGGGAAAAAACCTTTCTGGGCTGTTAAGTACGTTTTTTCAGTGTTCACTGTCCAGTCACATTAGTCGTGTTTTTGGAAAAGTCAAACTTGACTGGAAGCCTTAGCTCATGTGTTAATGTTCAGTGACATCGCTCAAAGCGTATGAGCATGTGTCATTGTCTGCCCTTCGCTGGTTTCTGCATTGGGGAATCTGCTGCTGTGGGACAGAGGTGAATCGCTGCATCTGGGACTTTGGAATAAAGCTAATGGAGGAGAATGATGAGTGAGGAGATCGCTCACTGAGAATCCTGCTTTGGTGAAAATATTTTATTATAGGCATCTATCACAGAGTATGTTTTCATTTAATTCTAGCCTTGTCATTTATTCCGTTACCTTTAACTTATTCAGGTACATTCAGTGCATCACTTTTTCACTCTAGGCCAAAATTCCTCAGGGTCCTTTAGGTTCTGAACATATCTCAGTCAAAACATGACTTGTTGAAAACTCTGTAGCAGTGGTTACTAATCCTGCTCCTAATAATCTTACTACCTTAATAGAGCTCCATCACCAGCCCAAACACCACTCAACCTGCTGGGTAAGGTGTGTTCAATCAGAGATGGGACCCTTTCTGGTAGATCTCCAGGAGCAGGGCTGGTCATCACTGCTCAAGAAAATCATGGTCCTACGTTCTGTAATGCTCTAAACTATGTTTCATTTCTATTTATGAACATCTGATCTAAAAATCTGATTTAAGTTACTATGCGTGACAGTAGGAGCTCCTACACCATGGGTGCCCAACTCCTGAGATCCTCAATGGCTGGTGTTAAGCACAGTCTCATAGTTTCCCTCCTCCCCACTCCCAAAACTTGGCAATGAGCAGGTGAATTGAACCAGTTCAGCAGTGTTTAAGCAGGGACATCACCAAACTGTTCTGGACACCAGCCTTCAAGACCTGATTTTGGCATTCTTTTCTACACAGTGTTATCAGCGTATGGAGAAACCTTGTGCTTGGAATTGTGATGAGCAGATCTGCTATTTGTGTTCTGATGGATGGATTGGATTGGGCTTAAGGTGGTAGTCAAATAATGATCTCTTACAGACTTGAAATGGTTTGCCACACTAGTCATTCCTTCATGGTAGCCCAGCATGTTTCACAGAACATTTTTAGCATCGGATTATTTAAAGTAAAGCAACCAAAAAAAAACAGTAAAGTTTGGTCTTTGAGGTACAATTCTTTGTACACAGTGAGCATTGTGAAGCTTATTTTTGCTGAGGTTTGTTAGGTTGGAACAGACAGAATGCATCAGCAGTGCCACATTTTATAAGTACTATGAAAAAACTTGAATGAGGGGTTGAATGATTAATCGTTTTTATAACAAAATCACAACTAGAAAGGGTACAATTTTCAAATCGCAAGGGTTGCCAGATTGCCCTACTCTGATTTTATGGCGTATTCAAATAAACCAGCTATAATGAATTTAATTATAACCTTCCACATATATGCAAACGTTTACAAGTTTTTAGTTATTGGACAAGCCACATTTTTTAAGGTGATTGGTATCGCCAGATGGAGCAGAAACATACTTTTATTCACAGTACATCACTTGTAAAACCTGTTTTAACTGTTCCACATTTCTACTTACCACCCCTCCTAGGTAAAAAAATCTGTTTATGTTCTTTATTAAATTTAGGCTTTTTTAAAATTATTTTTGGCATTTTAGTCTTGTGCACATTTGCAAAGTTAACTTGGATGACTGCATCAAAAAGTGTAATTAGATAACAGGGTGAGGGGAGGTTTATATGCTCCTGACCCTGCAGAGGCTTTGGTATTAAATATATTAATAGACACTGAAAAAGATGTGGTTCAGTTCAGTTCAGTTTTTTCTTATTATAGAAATATTTTAATACAAATAAAAGTTTTTTTAAAAAAAGAAATATGAAGAATGTATGTTACTGTGGACCAGCCTGACCCACCCTGATACCCTCTTACTGGTATTGAAGTTTTTGCGGCTTTTAACCCACTCACTCCTGCTAAGGAGCCCATATGAACCCTGAGCCCTGTCCGCCAAAGAACTGATCTAAAGTCATCACGACACCTGCACACAAGAAACTGCTGGTGCCCATTTATACAGATTAAATGACCAATTTTATAACTATTATAATTATATATAAATATTTTGATTTATTCTTTTTCTCCTTTTCTTTTCTTTTGTTTGCTATTGCTATCCAGTGTCGATCAGAGGAGGATGGGTTCCCCCTTCTGAGCCTTGGTTCCTCCCGAGGTCTCTTCCTACAGCTAGGGAGTTTTTCCTTGCCTCTGTTGCCTTTGGCTCTATGGGGGCTCTGACCCGGTTTCTGTAAAGCTGCTTTGTGACAAAGTCAGTTGTAAAAAAAGCGCTATAGAAATAAACTTGACTTGACTTGACTGTTCCAAAAAGTATTTTAAAATCTCTCTCTCTCTCTCTCTCTCTCTCTCTCTCTCTCTCTTTCTCTCTCTTTCTCGCTTCTCCTTCATATTTACTTGCTTGTACTCTTAAAACGTAAAAATTGCTTCAATCTTGCTGTCCTTTTTTGGCCTTTGCAAATTTTTATGATTTTTTAACCAGAGAACTGTGGAATACATTATAGAATCCCTCCACCCACACCCCACCCCTTCTTCCTTCTTACAGGCCTCAGCCCCTGACCACAGCTTTGGCTTCCCAGACGGCTTATCACGGGGAACTAATTCAATATCCCTGTGCCTGTTTTAAATGTCATTGGCTGAGCTCATCTGGAATGACATGTTTTTCATGGTGGATGTGAAGGCGCTTTATTGAGCAGGGACTGAAGCGAGGGGATGTCTCTGCCCTTCGCTCTTTATGTTTGCTCCACTCCTAAAGGTCTGCATGAGAAAATGAATAAAAGAGGACTTTTTTAAAATCCATCTTTCAATGCACTCATATCGCATGAGCTCTCTCATCCTCTCCCTCATTGGCTGTGAGTCATGCTGCATCCCTGGCTGACTGCAGAAAGTAAACTACTGCGAAAGTGTAGACCACAAGCTCAGAATCTGGAGCAGGATCAGAGTCTTTCAGTCTCAAAGAGACAGTTTGGTTGAATTAATTTTTTTAAATATTAATGCAACATCATGCAGTTATGCAGTGTTGTTGGGAACAGTATAGAAACGTTTGCATATATAACATAAGAGTTATAGTTCTACGTCAGCTGTTATGTAATACAGCAGTGAATGAGTCTTTAAATTATGTATAGTTCTGGGCATCATTCTGCAGCGCATGTACTGATGTACCTTATACAAGTAGTGCTGGTCAATATGCCCGAACATCTTATCATGGTATGTTGTTTATATCATTCCATATTGATTATTTGTAGATGTTATATACATACATTATTTATATTATTATTCATTTAAGATGCTCAGGCTTCAACAGCACTTTTGCTTTCAGGCTTACCTTTACTCACTAGCTTCGTGTGGCACTCTTTCCCCACATGGTTGCTGTTTTTAATGTGATGCCATCAAGTGGGTATGCAAATCAGCAGGTTTACCCATACTAGCCCTTAACTCCTAATATTTTATTATTTATTTATTTATTTATTTTAATTTCTGGTTTGCTCTAGATATTTTAATTGGTCCTTTTTAACAGATTTAACAGTTTTTAGTTGCTTACTATTTGATTCTGTTCTATCTGTAATGTTCTATACATTTGTAATCTTATTGTTACATTTATTGGTAGTTTTACCCTTTTTTGCTTAATTTAAATTAATAAATTGAATTAATTAAACTTTTTTTTTCATTTTTTAGTTCTGTCTTCACCAGTTTTTGTTTTCATTGTTGCTATATTTTACTTTATTGCAGATGAGACTCACCTTCCGTGTACTCTGAGTTTAAGTAAAGGATGAGTAATGGATTGATTTACTTGTATCTGTGGCAGAAACAAATTCTGAATGTTTATTGGAGTTTATTATTATTCACATGATCATATCACACTAAATATCAAGATCATTTTACCATCTAGGACAATTTTAAAGGCCGTATAATAGCTGAAGTGGTATCAGTGTCGCATAAATGACCTCAGTGTGGAGAATGACCGAAAGACTCTGTAAATCCACTGCATGGCGTCTCTGTGAAGCCCCTGCAGGCATGCTGGTATCATCTGGCATTTTACCAGCACAGAAACAACCGCCACCCAGCTCACCCTTGCCCTCTTTGCTCAGCCCCCATGGCCTGGATGGGCCGCGTTTGTTAGGCCTGGGGCCATACGCAATGTCCAGGGCTTGGGGTCATATGGAGCAGGCAAGAGCTGAAAATGTGAGGGGTCGACTCAGCCCCTCTTTGGCAGAGAGAAAGAGACAGAGACATAAAGAGAGAGGGACAGGGTCAGGAGGAGTCAAAGGGACGTTGCTCTTCTAAAAGATCTGTTTTAAGGTTTAAAAGGCAAGTCATCATCTGAGCTGACATGCCATTGTCTCTCAGATGGATTGGTCTGCTGTTACAGTCTTCTATTTGTTGTTTATGTGGGCTGAAGAAACTTTTCAACAGTTTGGCCAAAAGTAAGATACAGTTGCCCCCTTTTCCCAAATGCATTCAATTGGCCGTGACATGTTTGCTTCTTTAATTTTGCACTTGGGGCTTATGGAAAGCTTATGAACACGAAATTTAGTACACTTGCATCAAACTGCATCAGGTTGGTAGGTAATTTCAAATAGACTTGCCTATGTGGTTTCTGACATTGTGACATACATCATACTAACGTTATGTAGCAAAATTCAGACTTTAAATCCCTTCTGTTGTTTTTTTAATAAAAATATAAAAATACACAAACAAATAGAAAATGGTTTGAAATAATAAAGGTATTCGTTTTATTTGTAATAACATGTGAAAGTTCAAGGCAGAATTTGAGCTGGGATGATGATGATGAAAGGTGATATTATCATTATTAGTAGTAGTAGTAGTAATAATAGTAATAATAATAATAATTGGTTTTGATGTTTTGTTTGTTATAATGTTGTACTGTAATCAATAATGAAATACAGCACACCTACTCAAAATCTCAGTGTTTGTACTGATTTCTATCTTCTTCTTCTTCTTCTTCTTGCAGGGTTTCTGAAGCCCCAGTGCTCTCTGGCACCGCCCCCTCAGAGAGGCCGCTCAGGGGAAGCATGCTCCTGTTTCAGCGGCATGTGCCCTCTCCATCAGCGCAGACTATCCACAGGTAACAGTGCTTCATCACTCAGCAGCACTAGCTACAGCTTCCAGCACACAAAGCCTACACTGTACTCTGCCTACTGCGCTGAAATTCAAGATGGGTTTTGTGGGCATAGTGTACGCTGCTAAAAGTAAAGGTTCCTGACTTGGTTCTTAACTTGGGTGTACAGAATGCTTAGTTGGTTTAGAACCATCATATGAAAGTTATATTAACTTCAGAAAGGTTCGTCATACTCTCACATCTCTTTGATAATAGTGGTTCTTTAAAGAGCAAACCAATAGTAAAATCTCCTGGAAGCTAAAAGTGATAATATTTTTATGAATTTTTCAGCCCAGTAAAGAGGCCACTTACAATAGTACACACAAAACTGGACCAATACACACACAGTCATTTGTTTGTGTCTGGCACTGAGAGTTCTACAGGTTTCTATCGTTTTCACTTGCATCTCGTGTGACTGATCTTGTTTGGCACATCTTGCCTCACATACACCGTCTTGGGTTGAATTGTAAAGGCCTGGTGTGTATCATTTACAGTATGTTGTGTTGGTTTGAGTAGTCTTGCTGATAGATCTGTTAACACACTGCTATCAGTGCATCTTCTCCTTTCATCATCTAACTGATGTCCTTTCAGGCTCAGTGGTTTTGAGACACTGGAACACAGTTGCCTGCTCAGCCTTAATGTGGACGCTACTTTCCAAAGCTACTATGCATTGGCCACTTTAAACTTTCTGGCTTTTCTACCCTGGTGAAAAAGATGAGGAGTGTCATCCTGAGCATGGTGCATTTAGTTGGAAAATATGCATCCTTATTTTTTAAGGCTTGAGTCTTGTCAGTCTGGTCACTGATAGTTTGTGGCTTTCTTTATCTTTACATATTTGCCGTTTAGGGACAATAACGATTCATATAATTCTTCAAAGAAATCTCTTATGTCAACAGAGGCACAGTAATGCTAATAAGTATATATTCACCAATATTTTTCCCATGGGGATTGAACTTCACACACTGCGTGTCGTCAAGCACAGCAGAGCGAACTTCCTTAATTACGGGTATTTTCACTCATGACATTTTAAAACATTTTTTTGTGTAAGTCACCAAATAATTAATTTTATTAAACATTGAATTTTTAATTAAGCATGAGTTGTCACAAATTCTTGTTATGGGGTCCACAAAAGAATAAAAATGTGAAAAAGCTTCTTTTGAGCACAGCTAATTTCAGTGACACAGCTGAGCAGCATTAAAGTGAAAAGCTTTAGTTTATTTCTTTAACATTAACAGAATCTCATTTTATTAACTATAGTAACTATCGGTATTGTGACACAGTATTTAACCAATAACAACAACAGCAGTGTTAAAACACAGTAAATGTTTAATTTATTTAATATTTAGTTTTTAAGCAAGGGGTATTTATCATTACATTTTACATTTTGGCAGGAATTTTTTTTTACAGTGTACAATTGTCTCAAATTAGTGAAATTTGATTAGTAATGCAGAAAGAGGGAATGGCATTTCTAAAACTTTCTGTTTATTTGTAAGTTTAAATGAAAAATCCCAGAGTTTCAGTGTAGTTTCAAACTTTTGGACCACACTCTATTAACAACTGTTCCATATGTTCCTGTAAGGTTTGTTTACATGGTCCAGCCAGAGGCATCATGCTTATAAACGTTAATAATTCAAGAAATATGATTTTTAAATCTTTGAAAAGACATATATTTTAGATTTCATCAGTGTTGGCAGACATGTGCAGTGAAACGCATGAGCAATTCCATCTTGACTGTGTTTTACAAATTCCTATACAGCAGAAGTGTTTGAACAGTCTCTGTGGGACTTGTGTTTCGCCACCATTCTATTTGGAGCCATTAAACCCTGCGTGGTTAATTGGTTACTTTTTTAATGTCCCAGCCCTGATTTGCGTTTCCGTAGCAGTTAGATCTAGCCAGCATGCTGTATGGAGCTTGTGGACCAACAAGGCCTTTTTTACAGTTTTGTTTGAAGAGTTATTTGACGTTGTTGAATTATTCTAAGCCGTTTGCACTGCAGTGCTAATTCTGGTTTTATCAGTAAGAGAGTCAGTGTTTATGCCTCCTTGGATTCACAAAGTGAATGAAAGTGCTCTTTGAGTGCTTTGGGAAGCATGTTGGGTTTGCCTGAAAGTTAGTCCTGATTTTCCTTTTTATTGTCCTTTCCACATCCCACAAAAGGCCCATGTGGAAAAGCGGTCTTAAAAGCGCGGCATGGCGCGCGGCAGTTTGTTGTGGGGAGATGGTGACTGTGGAAACAATGCGGCCGTGTGTGTGTGAATGAGCCTAGCTGGAGTCGCACTTTATAGAAGAAGTAATAACCATGTTTCTAATTAGGGAATGTGTTGTTGTAAATCTTCTTGGCCACATCCAGCACAAAAGAGCGTCTTTAGACCTGCGTTCACTGGCTGTAGGAGGCCGTAGCGGTTGTGGGCAGGCTGAAGCTGGCTGGGTGAGTGAGCTGGGGGGAGCAGGCGGGTGATCTGTAGCTGATCTCCTGAACTTTACTGCACTCACTGATGTGGCCACACTTAAGATTCCAGTGGTTTTATATTGTTTTGGATTTTTTTGCGAAAAATAAAAAAAAAAAAATATATATATATATATAACTAAGGCCTCATTGGAAAGAGACCGTGAGAAATGCAGCATCCCCTGGCTCCCGTCTCCCCAGATCATTTCAAAGGCAATCATTTTTGTTATTTCTTTTACTAAAGACGACGAATGAGAGATGAGTGAAGAGGAGGAGTGGGGAAGGGGCGGGGGGTGGTGGGGAGTTTTTTGGAAAAGTGTTGTATGAAGTGAGCGAGAGGGTGCGCATGAAAAACAGGGCTTTTTGAAGGCGCTCACAATGCAGGCCTTGTCCTGTGATTCGGGCTCTTCTCACCGCGCCGAGCGGAGGAATGGAAAAGATTATCCACAGGAATGTCTGGGGTGCCCTCAAACGGAGCGCTCCATGTGACCGGCCAATGAGAGAGCGCAGCCGAGCGGCTGGCTAATTTTTTCCTGATGAACTCAGCCGCCTGCTCCATAATGGCTTCTGATTGCCAGCGCTGAACTCACATATGGTCCATGTTTGGAGAGCCCAAATGACAGGACCAATTCTGTACTGGGCGGGGGAGAAACGATTGCTGGCTTTGTCTTTGTTGTTTCATTAGAGCAGGCTTTTGGGCCTGGAGCGGCAAGGCTCGGACGGTCCAAACCCTGCAGCGTCAGTACTGGCTCAGTGCCGGGATCTCTGGCTTGCCTAGTCCACTCATCTCTTGCTCCAGGTGTGCTGCTTGCCTTTAATTAATCAATCTTTATTGACATCGCTTTGCTTAAATAAGCAGTAGTTATACCCAAAGCCAAATGCCTGCCTAACCTAATTGTGGTGCTTGGTTGGGCCTCTGTGCCTCTGAATAATCATCTCATGGCTTCATAAATTCTGCCAATTAATTTGGAGCTTATTTATCGTACAGAGTGCTTGGAGAGAACTTTCACAGGCCCATTACTGCAACTAGGGCCTGAATTAACCCCATAAATTACAGGGAAATGTAGCCGACTCCACAAGCTTGGGTGTATTTTTACTCATTGTTTGGAGTCTCTAGCATAGCAGAGCCATAAGCCTGCAGTTAAAGAGCACCATGTGGTCAGACTCCAGAGAGCCAAGCATGTGTTTGTAGACCTTGTGGTCATGCGCTGGGGGGGAGCATGGCGGGGTGGGGGTCGCGTTAAGCGGCCGTTGGCTCCTTATGTTTCCTGAAGCTAGGTCTCCGCTAGGTCAAAGGTCAAGGGAAGGGAGCTTGTTAGCTACGACATGTTCCACGCTCCCCCGTTTTAATTGGCCCTGGCCACCGTCCGCACACTCCCTCACAGCTTCCTGTTGGCCGGCCGGTCAAAAGGGCCTCGCGAACGCCAGCAAGTCGATTACAGGGACTGGGCCTCTCCTCCCTCGCTCCGATTCATCATCATCCTGCACATCAGCTATTTTAATACTCTTATTTGTTTAAGCTGCTCTTCAAAGGCAAGCCCAGTGGAAGGAGCAACCATTCAGCAACCATTTGTTATGTCTTTATGTTTTTTCCCCTCAAAATACATTTCAGTACATGCCTGCCTTTAGTTTATGTCCTCTCCTTGAGCCAGAGGTCTGTAGTCTGTCATTTCTGGGGTCACGGCCACCAAAGGAGTCTGAGCTAATTGGATTTTGAAGTTCATTTTCATCCGCTATTGGGTAATACGCTGAAAACCTCACCCTGAGCCACCTTCAGTGTCTGTGCTGATGACTGCATTCCATAAGTCTGTCCACAAACAGAGCAACTGAATGGGTTGTGACGCGTAATGATCTCATCTGAGGTAGTCTCAGTACCAGTACCCCCCTGCGGGACCCGTTCCAGATGCGGGGAACAATGCTGAAGATCTGCAGCGCTTTGTGATTAGTGAGAGCATCTGGGAAAGTCCAGCGATCCATGTAAAAATCTGCCACCTAATTGAAAGCAGCTTGCTTGCGTGTCACACGCGAGAGTCACCACATTTATCTCGCTAGTAGAATCGAAACAAAAGTGATGCGTGGTTTATCATTTTGCCTAAAACAAGGCGATGCTGTGTGGAGTGTTTTGGAGCTGAGTGTTTGATGCAGTGTGCTCTCAGTCAGATTTCAAAAGGCCTATATAACAGGTCAGATTAAGGGTCAGTGCATTGAAAAACATTTTTTTGTGTTAGAGAAGTTATCCCTTATTACATCCTGATTACACTCTGAGCTTTATTATTCAGTAACTGAGTTACAACTGATTGTAGAAGTGTGTCATACACGTTGGGCCCTGGCCCTGGGATTGAGATGAGGTATTTTAGTGTTATATACTAAACTAAAAAAAAACATTTAAATGATGTGTAGAGCCATTTATCTGTCATTAAAATAAATACAACAGTAACTTACAGTAAACAGTACACTCTGATTCTGTATGTTAATGTATTAGCTTTGTCATTTTTAAATCTCTCGTCAAGGAAGCACTTTAGTTACTGATCTTCATTTAATTAAATCCAGGGATGCTGGTGTTTTATAAGTTCATGCTATGGCTAGAGAAGTCAGGAGCCAGACTTATGTTCATCTAACTGTATTCTTTTAGCCAAAAGAGTAACTGTATTTGTATTTATTTGAATGATATATATTGTTTATATTGGCAAAACACATTACCAGCATAAGCTGTTTTAAACAAGCGTATTGCCTGCCTAGGATTTTTGCACAGTACTGTATGCAGTGTTTCAGGTTTGAGGAAAATTGGTGTGAAGCATTGGGGGGGCTGGGGCTCGGGGTGGTATTGTAGTTTATATAGATTTCCAAATTCTTATTGTTCTTCTTACTGAACTGGATGATTAAGCTTAGCATGCATGCACTGGAATAAAAAAAGAAAGAAACTGTGTTTTCATTGTGTAACCTGTAACTGAGTTTGCAGCATTGACCCAAAGAAACATTGTGGAAGATATAAATATTTCATGTCATTTTACATTAACCTTTCACTTGTTTATTCATAACCAAATACA
>JBBPDA010000025.1:17753173-17799882 GCA_037974385.1 Arnoldichthys spilopterus
TGTGTGTGTGTGTGTGTGTGTGTGTGTGTGTGTGTGTGTGTGTGTGTGTGTGTGTGTGTGTGTGTGTGTGTGCAATCGAACACCTGAATCAGCAGTAAGTGCACCCTCTCCGAGTTCATTAATTAGATGAAGTGTGTGGATACTGTTGGACAGTATATCTTCTATCATACCCATTTCACTCTGATCAAGGCTTGCAGCAGCAAAACATTTAACATTAGCAGATGCTAACCAGTCATTACTCCTGTATGACAGAGTTTGTCCTAGACCACAAATTATCTTCTCAAGGCATTCAGCATGGATTTATTGGTCAACTTTCTGTAAAGACTGGACTGAAATGCCAAGAACTTTATAGAATATCCACATTCCAGCAATACCATTTTGGTAAGATATAGAGGAAAGGTAAATATGTATATTATGTTACATAATACATGAGTAGTTCACTCAGTGAGATCTGGGCAAATCTGTTTACTGAATTTTATGTGTAGTGTTAATAAAGGTCAAATTTTCTGTGGTGCTATTTAACGTTACAACAACCTGTACCTCTCCATGAGTGGAGTATTTTAAAAAATGTACCCAAAACAACAAACCATATCCCAGAACTACCCTAAAACAATATCTTAGGCATCAGGCAACATATTCCTGTAACTATTTTGTTTGATAACATCCTGTGGCATGTAGTTACTATCACCACCACTGAAGTAATTCTAACTCGGGCGTCCTGCATCAAACCGCTATGAATTGCTTTGTTTACATCTGAGCGATTGCAGACAGGAATTACAGGAATATTCAACCCATTTTCCAGACATTTTGCTTAAAGTTATCTTGTCAAGTAAAACGACCCTATAGTGCTGGCAGAACATTTTACTTTATTCAAGCATCATTACATGAATCAAGGCAACCCATTAAGCCAGTGACAAGTATTTTACATTCCAACATTATACAACATATTTTCTGCTGTTAAAATTAATTAAAAAATTGTTTTTCTAATATGCTGATTTTATTGCTTCTGTTTTTATTTTTTTTATTTCTATTCTTGTGAAATTAATTTACTGTTAAGCATGCTGAGCTGCATTTCTTGTATGAAAGGTGCTGTATAAACAAAGTTTTATAGTATTATTATTATTATTATTACTATTATTATTATTATTATTATTATTATGTAGAATAATAATCAATATCTGGAAATTGTATAACACTCTTATGAATACAAATATAAGAAATATTGTCTATATTGAAAATTTTTCACTTGCCAAGATGTCATTGTTTTTAGTCAACACTGCTGACCCTTTATGGTGAACCAGTATTTGTTCTGCTACATGGGCATTTTGTTTTACACAGATTTCTAGCTGAAGTAAAGGGCCAAGGTTACTGAGCATAATCAACAATTCACTTGTTTCATGAGGTTCCCTTCAGTGTGCGTAGGCGATGGCTGTCAGATCTATTTCACACACAATTGAACTGTTGCTTAATTGCCTGTGAAAGAGAGAATGAAAAAAGCAGAGACTTTTTATATTAGCCTTGGATACTGAGCACAATTCAAAGACTTAGTTGTAATGTTAACTCTGTGTATCCCATCACCATCAGCCACTAGTTTACAAGCAATGAGCCAGTTGCCATAATGTGGATTGTTAGAAATGCCCAGGTAGTATAATTAACAGTGTTAGTAGTGGTAATGATCAGTGATTGCTAAGTGCTAGTGATTTCTGCACTAGATGATTCATTATACTGTACTATTAGAGAGATTGTTTTTAGGTGTGTCTGTACTTCTGCCTGGTAATGTACTGAGTCTGCATTTTTCATCATATTAAACACATTTTGGTCTGAAGGGTTATGCTTAAATGCCCTGGTGCCATGAGGGGGAAAGCTAGGACTACTCCAAAGGTCCAGCACTGACAGGGTGCCTTCAGAGAACACTATCTAAAAAAGAATTGTAGACAATTGGGGCACGCTACTCAGTTATAACTTATTTTTTCAGTTATAACTTATTGAGTTTCTAAAGCATATTTGACCTTGTTTTCTGACATTTCTGTGTTTTCTCTTTACAGAGGACATGGTATCACAGATAAAAGATTAAATAATTGCTAAAAGAGAATTTAAACAGAATAGTCAAATTGTGTATACTGTATTTTGTGTGGTGTGTAGTTCACCTATTTAGGGATTATGTAATGCATACAGTTTATGTGCCAACCTTTGTTAACCATCTTTCTGTACTTGTATATTTACTGGCAAAAATGGAATTGCTAAGATAAAGATTACGTTATGGAGTGTAACTTTAAAAATGCAAGTGAACTGGATTCTGTGTTGTTAAAAAAGTGCTTCGAACATATGATAGATATTTATTTGAGAATAATTGTTATCTGATTATCTTAGTCTTTGGTAAAACATGGACTGAACATTTCAGGGCCTTATTTTTATTTGTTACTACTTCTAAAAAAAACCCTCATCCCAATGCAATTGTGAGGATTCACAGGAAATGCTTGGACACGCATCCAAGTAAAAAAGCAGGGTAGATTGTGGGCAAACAGGTACATGAGGGCAGGGCAGAAATCCAAAACCAGCAAACAGGAACATTCAGGGCAAGAGCAAAATCTCACAAGATAAAAAAAACCCCTAAAGAAACAGACTTAGCCAGAATGGCTTAGAAACGTAATGTGATCATGAGTCTTAGCAAGGACCTGTGTTCCTCTGCAGCTTAAAAAGCCGTCCTGATGATCCCCGATCCTCCACACATAGGAAGGTGATGCAGACTGGCTCTGGCCACCAGCCAGCAAGAGTTACTTGGCTACAATACATGTCATTTTCCTACCCCTTCCTTATATTTTCAAACTTTTATCCATTTTGTAAAACAGCCTATTTTTGCACAGTGAGATGAAATATTGTTTCATATTTCTCCATCCTATTGTTCCATTTCACCTCCAGAAGCTAGTGTAAAGTGAAAGCTTTCATTAGTGGCTCACATTTAGTGAAAGTGACTATTTGCCATTGTAAACACACTCAAGCACCACAATGAATCATTGAGTCATTCAGTCATTCAAATACCAATGAACTGTGAACCAGGTTTGAAGTATAAATACGTCATTTTAGTTGGTACTGGATGGTACTGGTACCGATTCACCCTTTTTCAGTGAAAGACACAATGGAAGTGAACACACACCAGCAGCAGTGTGTCTTTTTTTAAAGGAAACATGAGTTTGATAACATTAATTAATAATAATGTTATTATACCATTATATAATATATAAATAACATTTTATATAAATATATAATTGATTTCAATGTGTGTGTGTGTGTGTGTGTTTGTGTGTGTGTGTTTTTGTGTGTGTGTGTTTGTGTGTGTGTGTCCTTAATCTCAGTTTTTGACAACTGTCAGTCCAGCTGGGTGGGCTGGTGTTTTGGCATTAAGGCTGAGTGTTTTCCTGTCCGTCGACTGCAGTAGGCAGAAACCAGGCTGCTTCTGTTTTGTCCTCAGCTTGCACTGTGGCTGGGCTCTGGTGGTGCACACCACTGATGAATATTCTCCTGCAAATCGTTTCAGATTAACCATGTTCCTGTGCTTATAAAGGGCTATTCGTGTCAGAAACAGCGGCCACAGCAGCTGTCTGTAACCCAGGACAGTAATGCTGTTTATTTAACACCTCCCTGGCCATCTGTCCCAGTGTATTATGATCCACTTCAGCCACGTGTGTGTCCACTGCATGATTACACAACAGCACAATGCGAGATGAGCCTCGCTTTTAATAGTGATGCTTCACCTGACACCAGCACGGTACACTCTCTCTCTTTCACACACACAAACTCTTTACCTCCTAGCTCAGTAGTACAAACTAGAGCTGCTTATACGATAGGAAAGGTACATAGAAAATTCAGCCAAAATATTTGAGTGAAAAAGTTTAAACATTTCTGTTTTTTGTTTAGTATGTAATAGCTGTACAATGAAATCGTGGTCCGTGGCTTTCTTTAGCTGTGTTTTTATGAGTTAGCTAGATGAGTTTTTCTGGAAATGCTTTAGTAATTGTTGGCTGCTTAGTATTTCAATTCAGCTTGGTTTTAGGAATAAAAATACTGTGCACTGATATTTTATATTTAATAAATACTTTCCTTTTTTCAGTCAGATCCACAATAGATCCAGCTTCTATTAGAGTAGTAGCTTTTCTGCAATGTCTTTGCTTCTACAAAATTTTCTGTTTAGATGTCTACATTTATCCTCTAAAGTTCAATGGAAAAGTTTGTAAACATTGATAAAATATTACCAATAATTTCTCTTCCCATAATCTTCATCGACAAACTTTTTTAAGGTTTTTTTTTAAACATTTTTCATTTAAAAAAATCATTCTAATTGAAATAGATCTGCTAATGCAAAGAAACAGTAATACTCACTTGTTCTTTGGTAACCCGTAAGGATCGTAATAAACGTTTTACTCTTCACCTTTTCAGATTTTTTCAAAAGAATTCAAATCACAGTTGATCGAATGTATGCAACAGATTTTAAAAGGCTGGGTTTTGTTTCAGTTTTCAGTCAGAAATGTTTACTCCTGTGCGTCACTGTCTGATAGCTGCCATCATGATGGAATCCAGACCCCCACAGGTTTTTCCCCATCCCCCTGTAGATCAATAACCGCCCCACATCTGGAATTCTGTACTGGCGTCTCTGACAGACATGACCAGTTATCAGTCACCGTAACATGCCCACAGACAGCCACACACACACACACACACACACCAACATGAACACACTCCTTGTGTCAAAGATACACACAACACAATCAGAGAGCAATCTGAGGCAGAGCAAAGCAGGGCCGGCTTCACTCATCCATCTGCAGGAGTTGAAGGTTGTTCGGGTCGAAAGTGACATCCTGTGTCTGGGTGGGGCATTGTATTACGCCACTTTATGTGTTTGCGTGGGTCCATAGAATTCTCGCCTGTCGTGTTTTCCTTCCTGCCTTGGAGATTACAGATTGTCTGCTGCCTTCAGGTCTTGGCTCAGGTGGGATCGAAATTTTTAACCTCCCAGATCTTGACGTGATGATGAAATGCTGAAAGATTTAGTGAAATAGAAATGGCTGTGAGTTCGGAAGTCCTTGAGATGACCATGACCAAGTAAGCAGTGTGGTTATTTTATTGTCAGTTCATTGTCAGTTTATTATGTCTCTGTGTGCGTTCAACTTAATTCAACTCTACAACAGCTTTCACTTGTTTCTGTAATTGCTGCATGTCTTCCCAGTAGCCACAGGGTATTGGCGTTCTATCTCTATAGTCTATATTTGCTGACTTTATTTGGCCATGGGAGTATGATATAGGATGGCTTTCTTACAAATGAACATGTGACCTGATTACTTCTGTCATGTTGGAGAAAAAAAAGAGACTGACATTGAACTTAGGGAGAAGAGGGTTTTGCAAAAGCCATACATTTAGGACAGTTTATTAGGTACACCTTGTACGTAGGCACAAGTTTATCTAGCCTAATTACTGACTAGTTCACCTGCTTCTGCTCATTTTATCAATCACCATCTATCCTGTCCAGCAGCAACATGGGAACCACCGCTGACCAGAAATTAGCTGAGATATATATAGCCAGGGTGGTGGACCATGCTCAGTACAGCAATGATATTATATAAGGGTTAATGAATTGCACGGACTGGCAGTCTGTAACTGTCTACTTACAATTAGCAGTAATCAATGGTAGCCTAGTGATTGGAAGGTCGCAGGTACAAGTCCCAGCCCAGGTACAACTGAGGTTGAGCAAGGTACCGTCCCACTACAATACACTAGACTGCCCACAGCTGATAGCTGCCCGTTGCTCCATGTGTGAATGGGTTAAATGCAGACGTCAGGTGTCCTTGTGGTGCATCTTGTGTTATGAGGTGTGTTCACAAAGAGGCCAGTGAGTGTAGGACATTGTAAATATGCATATAAAAGTGGGATTAAATCCTAGAAGGCTGTCATAAACTACACTCACTGCACTAAGTGCACGCTGGCAGGCTGTT
The DNA here is from genome assembly GCA_037974385.1 of Arnoldichthys spilopterus. NCBI lineage: Eukaryota > Metazoa > Chordata > Actinopteri > Characiformes > Lepidarchidae > Arnoldichthys > Arnoldichthys spilopterus. The sequence continues at coordinate 17,759,158 of JBBPDA010000025.1, forward strand.
CTGGTAAGGCAACCATGCAAAATAACTGATTTTCAGCAGTTTTAGAGGATTTAGGGACATGGCTAATTTATAAATAGTCCTCTTCTTCTCAACACTTTGCAGAAAAGAAAAAACTCGGAATGAAAAGAACATTGAATTCAATGCCTCTTCCTCGCTCAGTGGCTTGTTTAGTGGAGACAGCACATAATCACACACAGGAGATTTAAACCTGAAGTCTGTTTCTGGAGTGCTATTATGTCTTTGCACCTCGTGTAAGGAAGCAGGGGACTGTGTAATAGAGGCTGAACATGCAGGAATGTGTCTACACCTCATTAATTTTGTGTTAACAGACTTTCTGTTTTTTAATAGTGAACTACTCATTGTTACTTTCAGCTGCTAAGAAATCATTTATAGCTTCACTTTTGGTAGATACTAACTATAGTATACATGCAACACTTCACAAGACCTGCTGTTTTGGAGCTGCTCTGGCTCAGCCGTCTAGCCCTTACAGTTTAGCCCTTGATAATGTAGCTCAGATCCTTTTAGTCGCTCATTTTTTCTGCTTTCAACACATCAATTTCAAGAACTGACTGTTCACTTGCTGCCTAGTATATCCTGCCCCTTGACCAAGTCCAGCTGAAATGAGACGATCAAATTTAATCACTTCACCTAACAATTATTGTTATAAATTATTAATATTTCTCTTAAAACAGTAATATTTACACTTAATACCCAGCAATTCATACATCAGTCTAAAACCTGCCCATATTTTAGCCACTGTAAGGGATAAGCATAAGTGATATCATATGAATATGTAGTTTAATGTTAATGCTCTTTAGTCAGCATGTGCTGCTGTTTAATGGTACATTTTTGTTTAAAGCCATTATGATAAATATTAGGTAATTTTTGTAATAATTTGTTTCAGTTTTATTTTAATTTTTTCATTTTTTTATTTTTATTTTTTTGTGATATGGCCCACACTTCCCTCCACCCGTATGTGTGTTATGTGGTTGTGTGAGTGAAAGTGTGAGATTCTTCTCGAATGAGTCTGTTTGTTTGTACATTTTCTTCGCTTGCTGCTTTTATTCTTCACTTCTGGCGTGTGAGTCCCTCTGTGCTTCTCTTCAGGAAGAGAGGGGCTTCACACTTCCTGTTTGCGCTCTGAGAGAAAGGAAGAGCCAGAGAAGTCAAAGGAAACTCTCCCACCTACACGAATACATACTCACACACTCACATTTTTTCACACGCACACACAAAAAGAGACTTATAGAAAATTATATACGACCATGCACCATGTTCTGATGGCTTTCCTAGTGACTTGGATGGGTGTAAGGACAGAGCTTACTGAATGGGCTGGATTACAGCCAGACCTGACCCATCTTCAGCGTTTCTTAGTGATGGCCATTGTAACATTTTACAAGTGTGATATTTTTTCCAACCTGCTACAACATTAAAATGTAAAGAAATATGCAATATTTAAAAGATGCAAATATAGCTGGTAAAATATGATATGTACAATAGTTTACATTGTGATAAATGTTTTAATGTTCAAATTTTTATTAAAATTATGATATTCAAATTTGCCTTATAAATTAAAGCCGTTATTTAGCATTTAATGGCTGCATAAGCATGAAGGAAGGTGTAAAGCAGGGCTGCTGGCAGCAGGGCTGCTGCGAAAATGTGACATCCTTGGTTTGTAAACAGCTATCTCATTGGAGTTTTGGGGAAACCCCTGTAAAAACTACAACGTTCAGAAAAATCCTTCTCCACCACTGTTTTGGTTTGAATAATGCAGGACTGTTGCCATAACTTTTACTTTACCCCTTCAAGCTGACATGTTACAACTGGCCTCTGCCATTAGGAGCTCACTTTAGATAAAAATGAGAGACAAAGGGCAGCCCATGTGCATGAATTAGTGAAGCAAATACAGAGATGAAAGGTGTATGTTGTATATATGTTGAAAGCAGTCACTTCTGCTGATTTTTTGCAGTAAGGTTTCCTTACTAGCAAGTGATCCAACGTTTAATAAAAGTTTAAACATTTTTTTATACACCATTGTAGTATAAATGATTGTAGTTAAATTAGGTTATAATTTATAATGATTTATAATGTGAACTGTTGTATGTAGTTTGTATTGTATTCACTAATATTAATATATTTAAGTTATTATATAATTTGACTTTAATTTGAATTAAAAGCTGTTCTTTAACAACTTAAACTCTGTGCTTTTTTAAGTGTTAGTTGAGGCACCATTAAGACATCAGTCCCAGCAAGAGTGCAAACTGAGTAATAAATGAATTCTATACAGTTACTCTAACTAAGATATGAAGTGAAGCATGTGAGTTAGGAGATTGAGATGAATATTAAAAAGTTTATTATATGTGCTGTTGGGTCAAAATCCTGAATATCCAAAAAAAAAAAAAATACATTGCAGGATGGGGGGAAAAGCATAATTTTTTATATAAGTTCATATTAATGCTGTCAGGCAAAAATCTTTATTTTTGTCCTTTTTTACATTTTTTACAGAATTTAAAAACACCAGCTGACATCTGCATTGTGTCAAAATGTTATGATGAATGAACCAAAAAAAGTTGTTCTAAATTCCTTTAACAGTACATTTACATTAACCTACATTAACTTTTTAAGATTTAGTTTTTTTCATGTAAGGTTAGCCTTTTGGCGATACAAGGTTTTTGTCTCATAGCAACGATATAAAAGGTGTTTTTCTGAATAATTTTGGATATTTGAAATTTGGCCACACTGTAAACACAGTAGGCATTTTCAAATGGTGCACAAATGTGATGTAAGTAAATAAACATTTTGTTCTGACAGCAGCGTTATGCACCTTGCTGCTGTGAGTGCCTTAACACAGTGCTGGTATTAGATTGCTACTTTGTAACAGTCATTATTGTAATCGGTGTCAGGAGAGAAAAAAAATGGGCTGGTGCACCCATAGCTGTTTCTACAAAGAGGCTCCACAGTACAAACGCACTCTGCAAGTCCTTCCTCCTTCCTCTGCATTACAATAGCAGTACCGTCTTTTGTCAAGACTTTGTAGTAATTGACGTTTTAATCCATTTGGGCTCCTCTGCTTAACAGATGTCACAATTGTACGTCTTATTGCACATTAACATGGCTCATTGGATGACAGAGAGGGAGAGAGAGAGATTTAAAGTCTTCACTGTGACAATGTGAGTGAATTCTCAGTCTTATTACTCTGATGGAGCGGTATAGAGCAGACAGAGATTTTCTCAGCCTGCAGATCAAATGTCTCCTTCAAGGCGCAGTGTTGCTCTGGACAACTGAGTCAATAGAGGAGCGGCAGGCTTTGATCTGTCTCTTTTTGTAGAAGGAATGAGTGCAGATTAGCCTGAAAGACATTAACCTTTGCCTCGTGGGCAATACTTATTTATCTTGCATTATTGTGCAACTGATTGGTTGAACATACATTGAGCTATGGAGTAACAGGGACACGTGGGTGAGCCACTTGATGAGCTAGCAGAGAAACACCAGCTTCTTTCCTCACTTTTGAGGCTCAGCTTCTCACTATGGTTCCATTCTGAGAATTTGGTGACGGCCCCTTAAAGAAATGGTTAAGCGAAAAATCTGATTGAAACAATTTTCCACATAATGTGGATTTTGTCCATTAGCAAAGAAATGTTTGATGTTCAAATTTTGCTATGCTAGTTTAGCACTGGCGCTAAGAGGCTAAGAAGACATAATACAGGTCAATAGTCACCTAATAATAATAAGTCTCCAAAACTTCTCTCAACAGACAAAAATACCTACATTTCTTCATTAATGTGGTGCAGACATGTCCATGTCCATGTCCAGTTTTCCAGGAATAAAAGTTGTGATCTAAAGTCAGCTTTTGTGACAGTTGACTTTCATAAATACAGAGGAATCTGACCAAAGACCAATCCTACTTATGACCAAAATCCAGTCCTGGTGACTGTAGTGTTCCGACGTACACAAGTCTGCATCACCTGCATGAAGAGCTGAATGTGGTTTCAGTGTCTTAAGAGTTGATGTATTTTTATGGAAATGTGTAAGGTGACTACTCTAGTTAACCACAATAGACTCAATGTTCCACTTCTTAAGTAAAAACGCCCAAACATTCCTCGGCTGACCAACTACAGCTAGGGTAGGTTCTGATTGAGACAGGAGATGCACTGTGCCGTTGCTGATGGTTAATCAGACCCTGCTCTCGGTAGGCCGCAGCTTCCTCTCTGCCAGAGTTCAAAAGTCAGGTCACTGGTGAGGATAGGAACCGCTCTTATTAAGCTGTCAGTCATCCCGCTTGCAGTGGCAGGGGAGTGCCCCGCAAAGATTTATTGGATGCATATATCGAGCACATGCAAGTTCAGTGTTATTTCTTCCATTTTGATTTAGAATTTGGGAGTTTACTGGCAGGAGACTGCAATGCTGGAGTGGTTATTGTGAGAAATTATCACATCCCTGTGATGCTTTACATTATATTTGTATAGAACATTTCAGTCGCCAGAAAAGCACCTAACAAGTACAGACCAATCAGATATCACACAAGAACATTCATGGATACAACACACTGTTTTCACAAAGTTATTTGTGGACAATTTTAAAAGAAATAATACTTCAAGACTTTTCTTGGTAGACAATATGCATCATCATATCTATTTTTCTCAGATTTGATGCCTTGGAGTTTTCCATTCACTAAATCTTCTTTGCCAGTCATTATTATGCTCATATGTTGCCTCAGCACTATATCAACAATACGCACAAAACTATTGTAACATTGTCCTTCATCATTTCATAATTTTCTTTCCTCTTGCCTGTGGTCGGGTCATGGTGGCAGCAACATAATTGTAATATAATTTATCATAATAACTATATGACATGTATTATATAGCTCAATCCTTTACAAAACCAAGGATAACTACAATCAATTGGTAAAGAAAATAGTAATTCACAGGAATTCTGTCAAATTCTGTGGAGAATGTGTGCTTTTAATAAAAGGTGGGTAAAATCCCACGGTGGTTGAGTTCCCACGCTCATGATACCACATTTGTTTCCTATTTGTCTCTACACTTCATGGTACTGTCAATTAAAAATGATTTGTAAAGCTCCAGGTACTGTGACAAGCCTGTGTAGAGCAACAAATTATTCGATATCTTTTCAGACAGGTAATCCATCAAATGAAATATCACATTTTTAATAAAAAGAACAAGGACTGAATGTCTCTCAGTGTGCAAAATCCAAATTGTGAGGGAGCAAGTAAGAGGGTCTGTCATAACTGAAAAGCCTCATAACTTTTTAAATTGTCTTTAAATGTCAGCTGCCCTTAATGCTGTCGAAATATTTCATGAGTAATGGACATGTAGAACATTTAGAGCATTTATTTTATTTATACATTAATTTTCTTGTAAAGATAATATTTTACAAGGGTTTCTTATGGCAACCACACTGTGTATGTGTGTGCGTGTATGATTTACACTGTATTAGCTCCTGTGGGAGCTTGCCGATGTGGGTAATCAGCAAGCTGGATTAGGCAGTAAGCGAGAGCGTGATTATCCCACTCTTAGCTTTCAGTGCTTGGCCTCCTGTCATTGCCACTGTTGTTGGCTACATGACTCAGCACTTAGGCCTCTTAGCTGGTCTGAAGCAGCAGCTCAGGGCTTGCTGGGGGTCATGATCCCTGACCTTTCTCACCATGCTCAGGTCAGGCAGTGTGAGGGCACATATTGTATCCTTATCCCTGCCTGATGAGTAACTTTGACTGTCCTGTCTGAGTCTGTCTGTCTCTTTTTCTCCCTCCACAACTGTAGACCCTTTGAGGCAGAAGAGGAGGAGAAAAAGAGGGCAAAGGAGGAAGGGGGTGAAGGAGGACAGGAGGGAAGGGGTGGGAGGGAGACTGAGATATTCTGCAGGGGTTTGTGGGAACGCACTGATAAAGGCAAGAGCCTTAATCCCTCCTAAGGCCTGTCTGTGAGACCGCAGCATACACTCGGCCCTTTTGTGATCATTAAAAGTGTGTGTGCGTTTGTGTTTGTGTTTGTTTTTGTACATTTCCAGGACAACATTATTCAGACTGTAGAAAAGGCAGAGAAACAGGACTAACCTACCTTAAAAGATTAACAAAACAGTATCATAATTTTTTTCAGCTTTAATTTTGAAAACTCAAAGTGTAAATCTATGTCTTTCTAGGGACTGGGGTTAAAGTTGGGATTATGTTTAATAACTGGCACATTTCTTTTTGCACACAAATTTTTGCTGAATTTGGAAATTCTAGATGCTGTTTACATTGTGTCAAAATATCATGATGACCAGACCAGTAGAAATGGTCAAAAATGACAAAATAATGAGTATTGTAAAAGAGAAATAAATTATTTTTTAACTATTTTAGTAATTTTAAAACATCAGCTGATATAGATACAGTATAAATTAGTTTTAAATAATATTTTTAATCAAAACACTATTTAAATAAATAGTTATGCAAAAAAATTTACAGAATGTTCATACACCACATGTGTGTTCTTACACCACATGAAGTCTTAGCCAAGAGGTGTTTGGTTTGCAAATTTTTGGCATCTTTAGTTTAGCACTGGGGCTAATGTTGCTAACGAACATTAGCAGTCAATAGACACCCAACTAGCCTAAAATGCTTGTGTTAAAATATTTTAAACATTAAACATTCTCTGAACTGACCCATCTGCATCTGAGTTTTCATTAAGATTTGTGGGCATGTTTGTGACAAATTCCTCCAATTTTATAGTTTTTTATGGCTCATAATAAGTCATGTTGTGTCCTAAACCACAATGACAAGTCTGCATAACCTTAATAAACATAATACAAAGCTGCTTTAAAGTGTTGTTTACATTGTGTCAAAATATCATGATGAACAGACCAGCAGAAGTTGCTGAAAATAACAAAGTACTGAATAAAATCTTTTTTTCTTTACAGTTAATTACATTAACATGTGTTTGTTTATGTGGAGATAAAATTTTGTTCCAATAGTCACAATATGGGATGTGTGGCATCATGTTTCAACTTTGTATAAAAACAAGCATGCATGTATGTGCTCATTAGCTTCTGTCACTCTTTTTTTGGCACTTACTACTCCTGATAGCACCTAGGGTCTGTGTGATCAGCTAGCAGCCTTTCACCTTAAAATCTTTTGATTTGTTTTCACGTGGTGACCCTGCTGGTGAAACTGCACATGTGTACGTTCCTTTCTTCCTGAACAGAGTTTTCAAAATGTAGGTGCTGGTATTTTTAGAGAGTCTGGGTGGGACTGGAATGGGTGTTTTCTTTACTGTCCTTTCTCCTAGCCCTGTTTATGTGTGTGTGTGCATATTCCTGTAAAGGCTTTTCTGGAATTTGGAGCAGGAGTTGATCTTGTTTTGCTGCTTTATGAGTCTGAGTGGAGGTCTGTAATTGAGGTTATGGGTGATTAAACTCTCCATGGCCCTCGCAATCCCCCAGCCAGCCATCACTCAGTGTCACATACTATCCTCTCCACTCACTGTGTAATTGATTCCTGTGTGTACCCTCCCCACACACTTAGGTGCACACACACACGCGCCCGCACGCACCCCCGTGCACACACTCTCACCACACACACTGATTTAGGCCACATCAGCCACTGTATAGTGTCAGATCAGCTTGAAATGGAAACTATGCGCTCTTCAACCCGTAATGGCCTTAGGGGCATTTGCTGTGCTCCAGGATGTACCTAGCGATGTGGTGGAGTGTAGCTGAGCTTGTTAAGTTTTTGGTGTTATACCTTCAGGATTGCCTTTTTTAACACAGCGTCATCAGGACTAGGGCTGCCATGATTACAAGACTATTAAGTATTACTTGTTTATAAATAACCATTGATTAAAACTGTGTGCTCGATAAACTTATTTAGGGATTATTCCTTAGTTTGAATGATAAATATTTTAGTCACAGACTATTATAAAGCCATGCTTAAAGGTTTGAACATTCTTCACTAGGGGAAGCAATTGGGGCAGTGGTGGCCTAGTGGTTAGGACACTGCCTTTGCGACCTGAAGGTCGCAGGTTTGAGTCCAAGCCCGGGCACTCCTTAGGTTCTCTTGAGCAAGGTACCGTCCCACTACACTGCTCCCCGGGTGCCGTTGGTGGCTGCCTTCTGCTCCACGTGTGATGGGTTAAATGCAGAGGTCACATTTTGTTGTGGTGCTTGAGTGTGTTCACATTGACAAAGAGTCATTTTCACTGAAGTTGCTCATGACTAAGAGCTCTTGAAAGAGTGTTTGTGTATCGTCACTGTCTGAACAACTGCGTTGAGTTTTGAACTAGAAAGTAATTTTTAATTTAATTTTGGACCATTTCTGGTCATCTTGAACTTTTGTCAGTTTAAATGACTGCTGGTGTTTTCAAATTGTGTATAAAAGTAAAAAACTAAACAAAATGAGATACAACATTGTGTTTGAACAGCAACCATGTGTTTTTTGTCAGACGTAGAGATAGAGGAGTCTGACAGGATTTCTACTGAACCTAGACAGTAGGGCTGTTATAAAAGTAAGTTCAAAATGTAAATCCTGGTCAAAACATTAAAGCTGGTTTATGGAACTCTGAGTGAAATAGCTTGTGCACATAAATCTTACATTGACTTGGACGTGGCCTTTCTGTGTGGAGTTTGAAAGCTCTCCCAGTGTTCGCGTGGGTTTCCTCCGGGTGCTCCGGTTTTCTCCCACTGTCCAAAGGCTGCAGTAGGTTGATTGGATACTCTAAAATTGCCCATAGCTGTGAGTGTGTGTGTGAATGGTTGTCTGTCTATGTGTTACCTGCGATGGGTTGGCCTCCTGTCCTTGGTGAACCCCGCCTTAGGCCCCCAGTCAGCTGGGATTGGCTCCAGCTTTCCCGCCACCTGGAAACGGAAGAAGCAGTTTAGAAAATGGATGGATGGATGGATAGATTTGGACGTGGACGTCACAGATTTTCATTTCTGAACGATGTTATGATTGGTTTAGATTGAGACAGACACACAAATATACCTGTAGCTCATGGCAAGAGGTGATGAGCATGTCAAGTACTGCTCTCCAGCTGTGAGTCATGTGTGATCTTGTGATAGAGGTAGATAAACTCCACAAGTGCATTTCACATTTGTCAACCTCTAAAACTTCTCTCAACTCGCTCAAGCCAGACTTGTGAATGTGGTTTAGGACATATTCCTCCAACTTTGTTCATTTTTATTGCTCACAGTAAGTCATAATTTGTCCAAAATCATATTGACAAGTACAAAACTAATTCTGAAAAGTTTTTCATAAATTGCAGTAATAATTAAATGTGTAATTTATTAACGCTCTTAAACTTTTATTTAACTAGTAAAAGATCAAATAAAATATTTCCAGTGTTTTCACTGAACAACTTAAATGTTTTTTGTAAAACAATTTTATAATTTGACACCTTCAACAGACTCAAAAAAGTTGGGACAGCGCAAAAAAAATGGGTGGAATGTTTCTATAACATTCAAGTCACGCCATTTTGAAACAGTCCATAATAAGCAGGTGAGCTGATAACAGGTGAGGGGAACAGGATTGAGTAAAAAAAATAACGGCCACCAAAGGCTCTGCCTCTGCAAGCAAAGACGGCTGGTGACTCACCACTTCATGAGAGAATTTCAGTTAGTCAGAACATTTCTCAACACAAGATACAAAGAACTGAGGAAGTTTCATCACCAACAGTACATAATATTGTGAAAAGATCCTGGGAATCTGGGGAAATCTCAATGCTTGTAGGACAAGGCTAAAACCTTCGAGCCCTCAGAATATGCTACTGTGATAAATATCATTATATGAGCTCAGGATGACTTCAGAAAACCGCTGTCACATAACACAATTCAACGCTGCATAAAGAAATGCAACCTGAAACTCTGTTACGGAAATGGGGGTTTGTTTATGCATCCTTAATGAAGGCCTGGATGTTGTTTGAGCCGAGAGACATTTTTAGGATTTATTTACACAGGAATAATTTGGGTTATTCGAGTAACTAATGATTTCAAGTGTTTGTTAGCAGCATGACCCTCACAGCTGCAGTTCTTATCTAAAGACAGAATATCTTGCCACTGCTGTCTTAGCTGATCAACTACATCCTAAGTAAGTGTAAAAACTGGAGTGGAGTTAGTGCCTTCTGATCGATGTGCCATGATGGCCTGATGCATTTTTACACACCTAATTAGTATTAGTCAGAGGATGTTAGTAATGGCCTGCAAAGAGCTAATCAGTGTATAGCAGTTAGTTCACTGAGGTTGCATTTTCAAAGTTGGCTTAAGTCCGAAGTGTGTGTGTGAGTGTGTGTGTGTGTGTGTGTGTGTGTGTGTGTGTGTCTGTGTGTGGCCTATAATTGAGGAAAACACATACTCCAGTCATAGCACACATCACTGAGTACTACATGCTAATTTAAATTTAAGTAGCAATCACAGTTACATGAACACTACGTACACATACAAAGTGCTCTTGAATGCTACCTTAGTGAAAATGACTGCTTGTTCTTTTCGCTTTACAATTCTGTTAAAGTGCCCATATAATGGAAAATCACATTTTTCTCACTATTTTAAAATAAAGTGGTTGGATATAATATATTAACAGTGGTAATGTTTCAGAATGCACTATTCACCCCTAGCACATATACATATAGCAAAAGCAGTCTGTTTGCAAATTGGTTGTTTTTGTGATGTTACAGAATCAGATTAAGACATTTCTGCATTTCTGCTTCTGTGTATGCCCATCCTTTCATGGTGGTTATAAATAGTGTTGCTTTTCTAATGACATAAGATACAGGGTTGCCACTCCATTCAGATATCATTTACATATATTAGTCTCACATACTTACATATATACATTAACGTATTTGCATATTCACATATGCCAGTCATGAACTGTGGCAGAAGCACCCTGTTGAAATTTAAGGGATAAAGAGAGGTAGTAAAATGTTGGAAGTACAGTGGTTTTTTGATGCATAGGTCCCTAAAAACATCATAACTGAAACTAATGGGAAAGAAAATAAAGGGAAAATGAAGAATATGTGCCCTTTGAGGTCATACATATTTATCTGTAATCAAGTGACAGCATACAATTTATCATAGTATCATATTTCTCTGTGTTGTTTCTTTCTGGTGGTTTTGTTTCTTTAATATAGCCCTCCAGAATTCAGAGAAGTGTGTCATTTTCTGTATTATAGTGTCAAGCCCTCTATAACATTTATAAGATAACACATGTAATGGGGGTATCTCTCTTTTCCCCACATATGTCAAGTTTAGCCCTTTAATCTGCTGTCATATTGCAAGTCCAAGCAGAAAAAGGTCTCATGACTAGTGTGGAAAAACCCTTAATGCTCTACTAGCTTACTGTGTGTGTGTGTGTGTGTGTGTGTGCGTGTGCTTGTGTGTGTGTGTGTGTGTGTGTGTGTGTGTTATACAGATGTGAAACCTGTCCAAGGCTTCCTTCAAGCCAAAACACACATACGAGACCATGAGAAACACACATAACCTCCAAATAGGCCATGTTTCCCATATACTGGAATTGGGCACAGAGTTCATTGTGTGTTTGTCTGTGCGTTGTGTGTGTGTGTGTGTCTGTGCGTTGTGTGTGTGTGTGTGTGTGTGTGTGTGTGTGTGTGTGTGTGTGTGTGTGATGCGTTCTGAAGGCTGTTTTAAGTGAGAAGTGTTTTTTCTGGTTATTCCATTAATGCTGAATGTAATCTGGGTTTCATGCTAAAGTGTATTTGCAGATGTTGTGTAGTTCAGTTCTAGAAGAGTGTAGTATTGAGTGTAGTGTAGGGTGTGAGAGTGTAGTATAAAGTGTAGTGTAGGGTGTAGTGAAAGAGTGTGTAGTGAAAAGTGTAAGAGTGTAGTATATGAATGTAGAGTGTAAGAGTGGAGTGTAGTAAGAGTGTATTGTGTAATGTACAGTGTGAGAGTGTAGTGAAGAGTATAGTATATGAGTGTAGTTTAGAGTGTGAGAGTATAGTGTAGTGTGAGAGCGTAAGAGTGAAGTATAGGAGTATAGTGTAGAGTGTGAGTTTAGTGACGAGTGTAAGAGTGTAGTTTGAGAGCATAGTGTAGTGTGAGAGTGTAGTATAGGAGTGTAGTGTAGGGTGTGAGAGTGTAGTATAGAGTGTAGTGAAAAGTGTAAGAGTGTAGTATATAAATGTAGATTGTGAGAGTGTAATAGTGTAGTGTAGAGTGTGAGAGAGTAGTGAAGAGTGTAAGAGTGTAGTATAGGAGTGTAGTGTAGAGTGTGAGAGAGNNNCTGTGTGTGTGTGTGTGTGTGTGTGTGTGTGTGTGTGTTGGCCTGCTGCCAGCAGCAGTGCCAGAAAGAGAGTCAGCAGCCTCCATGTTTGTCATGTGCAGTGTGTGGTGATGGTTGAAATGTGTATGAAGACTGAACTTCACATGGACTGTTTCTGTATGTGTGTGTGTGTGTGTGCGTGCGTGTGCTTGTGTGTGTGTGTGTGTGTGTGCTGAGGGCAGGGGGTTGTTGTCCTTCTCAGGCCATCCTGTGCCCACAGCCATGAATGGCATCAACCACTGGACTCCCCACTATAGCCAATCAGAGCTCAGGAGTAATGGGCCTACTGTCTTTAGCCAATGAAAAACACCTGCCTTCTGAAACACCACTGCTAGTGCCAGTCATAACACCTTATTTGTTTGCTTTGCACGTCTTAGCCAATCATAGCACAAACTGCATGGCTACCATTGGCCCGGGTGGAGCGGGAGCGTGAAATACGTTTTGTATCATGCGGGCAAGCAAAGAAAAAGTTTTACAAATCCCTGTTCAAGAACGGCAGCATCATGAGACCTTTGAGAAAAACAGGCCTGAATAACACTGAGGCACCATTGTTCTAAAGTGCAAGATGGAGAAATAAAAGAGTCACAGAGTTGCCACTTCAAAAACATTTATGGTTGAAGTTGTTAAAAGGAGAAGAAGAAAAAAGGAGGGGCTGTTTTTTGAGGCCGAGATGTGCGAGTGTGTGTGTGTGTGTGTGTGTGTGTGCCTGAGAAAGAAAGTGAGAATAAAGGCAGAGAATAAAAGCGATGTATTATTAAGGATTATCCGCTTACGTCTTTGCCCTCTGTTAAAATAAAAACAGTGCTGTTAGACCTGCCATGGGGGCGAAGAGAAACCTGAGCAGGGTTTAACTACAGCAGAGCAGGATTCTACATGCAGCACCTTCACAGTCTCTCTGTTTCTCGCTTTGTCTCTCTTTCTCTTTTTCCTCTCTCTCTCTCTGACTTTCTCTCTCTCTCTCGCCCTCCCTCTCTCTCCTCTCTCTGTCTCTCTCTCTCTCTCGCCCTCCCTCTCTCTCCTCTCTCTGTCTCTCTCTCGCCTTCACTCTCTCTTGCCCTCCCTCTCTCTCCTCTCTCTGACTCTCTCTCTCTCTCTCTCTCTCTCTCTCTCTCTGATATCTCTGTCTCTCTCTCTTTCTGCATCCTTTTTTACTCTCATTTACTCCTTTCCTTTTTTCTCTCAAACATCTCGAAGGCTCTTTTTGCTCACTCCCATTGACCACTTTCATTTGATCACAATTGCTTTTTTGCTTTTTTTCTTTGTCCCATTTTTTCATCTTTCTCTTGAAACTCAACTCCATCTCTCTCCCTCTCTCTCTCCCTCTCTCTCTCTCTCTTGCTTTCATCTACTCTCTGTCCCCCAATTTTTTCTCAAAATGATTATCTCTCTCTTTTTCTCTTTTTGTTTTCCTTCTATCTGTATTTCCTTCCCACCTATGGTCAATCACTCATCCACTTTCCTTCACTTTTGTTGTTGTTGTTTCTTGTGGTCTCTTTTTTCAGCCTCTCTCTCTCTCTCTCTCTTTCTCTCTCTCTCTCTCTCTCTCTGAACACCTGAAGTCTCTCTCCAGTGGTTCAGGAGTATAATTGATTTGGACAGGTCAGGCTTTTAGGAACATGTTCCCGTGCTGATCCGTCACAGCCTAACACACTCCGCTTTCTGACCACTCAACACTCTCTCACTATACTGCTGTGTGTGTGTGTGTGTGTGTGTGTGTGTGGAGCCGGACCAAGGTTTTGAGGGGCCAGTGTCTTTTTCCTGCTATAGGCTGGCTATAATAACATGGAGAGCTATAATATTAGATTGATTCTATGGGATTAGTTATTAAAAACATGTGGCACATCCCACAAGAAAGTGTTTGATAACCATGATAAGCTGGGTGAGATTAGCCAGAAATGGTAAATTGAAACAGACACATCTGAAGATGTGATGATAGGGTATTTGGTCATGTCTTCAATATCTGCAGTGTTCCTCCAATCAACAGGAGGTAGAGGAAACTGGTCTTGAAGTATTTTTTTTTCTGAGCAGCACTCAGAATTCATGCCAACATCCAGCCCAAAGATAAAAGGGCCTGAGACAGAGAGGGAGGATTCCTTAGAGAGGAGAAGAGATATTCAGTGGTTTAGTCTTATGCAGGGGAGGTGACTCCATAGAATGATGATGATGGTGATAACGAAGATGTCAGTATTTTTTCTGACCCTCTCAGTAACACTCTTACAAAGAGGATTTGTCTGTCTAGGTTTTGTTCATGGGCAATATGATGATATGTTATCTTTATCACTATAAATTGGGCCAAGATGCACATATCTTTGCTTCTGAAGCACTGAATGACTTCATCATATAAAGACGAGTTACAGAGAGGCTACAAACCACCAGAGTATAGTAACGACAACAAGAAACTGATTAGATACTTTATTTTTTCCTCAATTGGTTTTCTTAAATACTTTGCTTGGCAAATGTTGTTTTTTATGGGCCTGTTTTCAAATTTGGCATTGCTGAATTGCTGGTGCGGTTTGAGTTCACTGCAGCATTCCTTCCCATTTCCACAAGCAGGAAGCAGAAACTCCATTTCTGACAAAACTTTATCAGGCGTCTGCTTGTGGGGTCTGGTGTGTACTGTACTGTGTGTGGGAGTATGTGTGCGTGTGTGTGGCAGTGTGTGGGTGGATCTCATTATTCATAAAGAACAAGCACTCCCCTCTTTAATGATGATTATTTGTCTTGGAAGTAGAACCTCCCTGTGGGTTTCATGTTGTTGTTTGTTTGTTGTGCACCAAGGAGGGGATGGTGGGAGAGGGACCCCAAGCACACTTTCCCCATGAGACACAGATGCACACACAGAAATTTGTTTTTATATAATATTAAGAACTTTAGTCATAAATATGTCCGATTTATATAGAGCCTATATAAATATAATAGTTGGCCAAACTGCTGACTCATCCAAGAGAAGAGTCTTAGTCGACCAAGTTCTCATTGGTTGGTTGATCGCAAAAAAAAAATTCTCAGACTCCCGTCAGCTGTGGCTTGTCATTAAAACATTATTTCTACTTATTAAACTGTATCAGGCAGGAATTCATCCAAATTGTGGGATCATTTTGAGGGTGTAGCAGACAAACTCATCTGTCCTTTATCGACCTTAGACATGACTAAAATAAATAAACACAATATTCAGTCAGTCTGAGCCTGACAGTGGGGTGTTAACTTAGCATCAGCATGTCTGATGCCCCAAAAATATATGTTGAAATAATTATATTATTATTGATAAAAAATCTGAATCAGTCGGCTAATGGCTTGAACTAATTGTCAAATAAAAAATTCTTGGATCGGTGGCCGCCCTCAACAATATAACATCTCCCAGTGCTCATGAGGTGAAACAACCTGAGAAACAGCCTGAACATGTTGCCAGCCCATTGCAAGGCAGACACATTCACACCCAGGGGCAAGTATGCAATTCCAGTTCACCTGTGGTACATGTCTCTGGACCGTGGGAGGAAACTGAAAACATGCAGACACAGAGAAATCATGCAATTCCATACTAGGGACCCAGACTACCTCACCCAGGAATCAAACCCAGGACCTTCTTGCTACAAGGCAACAGTGCTAGTGACAGTGCTAATCATTGTGCCATCATGTCGCCCATATACATGCATGTCCTTAAGGTCCTTACCCTTGCTAAAACAAACACATACAAGCATGTACACACACACGTGCATGCTGCCCCCTTCCTTTGAGGCGCATGCGCTCCCCCTGGCCCATGAGGCCTCTTCCTGCTGCACGTAGACACACTCATAGTTTCCCAAACCCCCCTATCCCGCCCCAGGGGTGCACAACTGCACTCTTTTCCGGGGAGGAGGCAGTGTTGGGGGGGGCAAGTGGGGCAGCCCACCCCGAGGCCCAGTGTATTTCTTTAACAGGCCAGCCAAAAACCAACTCACTCCCCATTTGTGTTTCATTACAGAGACCTTGAGCAGAACAGAACAGAGAACAAAAGAATAATAAGAAGAAAAAAGAAGGAGGGGGGATTTCAAAGGCTCGTTATGTGGTCAATAAATTCTGCCTGTGCACTAAAAAGAGCTCAGTTTTTTTCATTAAACCTGAAATGAGAACCAACTTCTTTCTGAAGCGGATACGCAAATCAAAAAAGATCTGTAAACCAAAATCACGCACACAAACACACTTTTTCTTTTGTTTAGAAAAGAAATTACACATTTTATGGGCTGTGATATTATCTCCTGAAAGCAGCCCTATAAGGGTATATACAGAATGATGAGGAGAAACATCTGCTTTGGAAGGTGGCCAAAGATACACATATTCTCTCTCTCACACACACACACACACACACACACACACTGAATGTTCTTTTTTACACTGCCACCTGAATAATGAATATCATTGCCAAGTATAACACTCTTGTGCATAAGTCTCACTTAGGTCCTGTCGGTCGTGTGCGTAAATGTGTGTGTGTGTGTGCAAGAGGCTGGCATTACCTCACAGTGCACTGCATAACAGAGAGAGAGAGAGAGAGAGAGAGAGAGAGAGAGAGAGAGAGAAAGAGAGAGAGAGAGAGAGAGAGAGAACGAGAGATAGAGACTATGCAGGCTTTCCAGAAATAGCTTTTAGCCCGCAGACACAAACAAGTACACACTCACACACTTACACACACTCACCAAAGAGGAAGTGACAAATTCCACAGTGCACTGCCATCAGGCCAGCAATCTCCCTCATGTGATAATTGTCAGAATTAATCACTTTGGTCCATTTTGACTCACTACTTCAGATGTAGACAAGCCATGTGACCTTGAAAACCTCCCTATGCAAGAAATATAGTGTTCATATATTGACTTCCCCCATAGTCTGCTTTCATTTCCTCTCTTTTAATTGGCTAATTTCTGTGTGTGTGTGTGTGTGTGTTTGTGTGTGTGTGAGTGGCCTGAATTGACATGGTGTTGATGCAGAAAGGGCTTCTGGGATGTGTAAAAACCAAGCGCCAGACCACCAGACTCCCTTTACGCCTCATAAAAGAGGCCCACTGTCCCAGGAAGGGAAACACTATGAAAACCACAGCCAGCAGCCAGCATCACTCTGGCAAACCTGTAGTACAGCTGTCACTGTTGATTATATTAGGAATTAAGTAATCAACCAATTACGTTGATGATTGAGTAATCAGTTTTTCAAAGGCCCAGAAAATATAAACTGACTTAACTGAACAATAACAAACCATAGAGTTCATGAAAAAGGAGAAACTAGAAAGTATTTAAAAAGACTTCATTAAAATGATATTTAAAGAGGGCTCACTAGTGGTGCAACTGCAAACATTGGCTCTAACCACAGTAGTTTTTCAGTCAGCAGTGATGCCACAGTCATTCATGGGTCTGAGCACAAGGCAGCTAATTGGCCTCTCCCTGGTTGGGTAGGATGGTTCCTAGCAGTGATATGGATGCAGGAGCAAACACAGTGAGGAACGTGAGTGTGAGTGAAGCCTAAACTTGGTCAAATAAAAG
The DNA here is from genome assembly GCA_037974385.1 of Arnoldichthys spilopterus. Taxonomy (NCBI): domain Eukaryota; kingdom Metazoa; phylum Chordata; class Actinopteri; order Characiformes; family Lepidarchidae; genus Arnoldichthys; species Arnoldichthys spilopterus. The sequence goes on from JBBPDA010000025.1 coordinate 17,776,930, forward strand.
AACACAATAACATGCGAAATTGTGTAAATTTGTGATGTTAATATACACTCATCTTTAATTTGATCACAACACTAATTTATCTCATAAATAAGAGGAAGCGGTGTCTAACCTGATACCTTTAGTCTGAGGCTGCTTCGTCTGATTTACATTTTAAGACAGTCTGTTCCATGTTCCTTTGTCTCCTCCCTTGTCAGGTGTTGCTCTGTATGTGTCTCTTTATGGTCTCGTGTGTTTGTCTCAGCCTCAGTTCTCTGTTGTCTTTTGTATTAGTAGAGTTCTCTGTAGTTTGTTACCTTATTGGTAGTATATATAGCCTTTAGTCCATTGTGTTTATATCTGTTATTATATATAGCTGCCTTACCCTTAGTCTTGGTGCATCAAAATGTCTAGTTCAGTGTTCAGTATTATTCTGCTTATATAATAATAAACCTTACAGTAGTGCAGACGTATGGGATGGCCTGCCTGCATTCTAACATGAATGTAAACAAGTCATCAGTGATATCATCAGTATTGCAATATGACAAATTCTTATCATGGGGAGGAACAGTTACGGTATATCATGGGCCATACGATATGACACACCCTTAGTATCAAGGCAATGTTTTTATTGAAAGAGCAAACAGGAGAACTGGGTTTTTTAGCAACATATGTACAGTGCGCTATGCAGTCTGGTATATTATTAGAACTAAATGTAGCTTAAATTAGATGCATGCAGGTTTTGATGTTGTGTGCGTAGGTGTTCATGTGAGCCAGATTAAATCTTAGCGAAGGCGTGTGCTGTGATTTCATCTCAACTGATTGTATAATGTTTCGAAATGCTTGCGCAACAGGAAGATCTGCACTGGAATCCGAATGTCCTGTTTGTCTGCAGCAGAGAGGATCCCGACCTAAGGAGAAAAGTGCAGACATAGGGTGGCTAAGGCAAAAGCACACACATTACAGGGATACTGACAACAAATCCAATTGTTTTGTCTAAATGTCACATCTTGTTTTTTGGAGCTGTGCAAACTGGAAGCTTTCTGCAATGGTTTTGTTTTTACCGTGTTAAGTTTTCAAGTGAAAAAGATTATCTGCATCGATGCATTGACCAAAATAGTGCACGATCCAATGTATGTGACATAAAAATCAATGTGTGTTTGTTCCACAATTAATTTGACTTCAATTTTTTTGTGTGCAGTAATGTGTTGTTCACTGGAAATTTTAACATATCAAAAGCGTATCATATCATTGGCTAAAATAATCAGACTGGATCAAGTCATGATGACTCTCTTATTGAGCATGTGTGCTATTGAAAAATCCATTTTTTAGAATAAAAACAAACACTGTCTAATCCAAACTTTAGAAGTCAGCTCTTCAAAATTCCCATAATCAGAACCAGCTCTTTTGTGGATCGACTCCCAGTCTTATATTTCCATCCAATATAACTGTTGTCTTCCATTGTCAGTAGGGACTAACAATAGAGACCAATGATGATAGACTGTATGATGTCTGTCTTTTCAGAGCACAGGTTATGACTGATGTGTTTCATTTCCAAACAAATGTGAACGCAAAAGGAACCTTAGTGCAAAATATTGAAACTGAAGGCTTGTGCTCCTACCTTACTCCTGCAAATCATTATAATAGATTAAAGAGAGTGCCACTCCCTGGCATTAGAGGCATTGGAGACATTACCAGGGGACAAGGTTTTTGCAATGAAATGAATACTAATGCCAAAAATGCTCATCTGTGGACTCAGTGAGGTCTATCTCATAAGCTTGTGGTTCATTCACCTTTCTCTAAACCTTTCTCTGTCCCCCCTCCTTCATTTTTCTCTGTGACTCCCTGGGTTATCTATGCCTTGGTGCTATATTAGCTCTGTGCCATGCTACTGGATAGAGATGCATTATAGAGCGCTGCGTCATACAGCTAATCAGGCTCGAGGAGAGCTCCACTGGTCGCCGCCTGTAATTACTTTCCATGTCATGTCCCACTCCGACTCTAATCAGGCCTCCATTGTGGCCTAAAGATTTAGGCCCACTTCTTCAGATATGAGACTTCTCCAGTGAAATGAATCCTAATACTGTAAATGCTAACCTCCCACTAGATCCCATTCACTTCTCTGTGTGCTAACATAGAGGAGCTGCATCCAAGAAGCTGACAGTAATCAGTTTTTGGAGACATAGTGGAACTGTAATGAGCAGGCCATTCGAGGGGGGTGAGGGAAGACATCATCCAGTATGGACTGTAGATTTCCTTTTGAGTGATTTGTGGCCAGTGTCATGCCTGACTGGTTTACATTTGGACATGAGTGTTAAAATAATGATTCTTCATTTAATAAACGAAATACATTTTTATAATTTTTCATATACATTTATATCATATTACTACCTCACAGAAAGTTATCACGCTAAATATTTACACACATGCTGCGTGATGCCCGAGACGTTGTTTTGCAATAGTTGTTTGAGAGAAAATTTTGGCCTACAATGTGTTTTCGAAGCATTCACACTGGAGTGGTATATGCAGGCAAAATGTTGCACATTTACTCATATTTGTCACTGTTTGTGTATATGTGTGCATGGGTGTGTGTTTTGGCTCAACGGATCACTCATATCACCTCAGAGTTGAAAAGGACAATTAGGCCGTATCAGAGCAGCGCAGCGTTGGCAGCAAAGAAAGAGCGGCGATAGCAACTGTAATCTGTAGCTTATCTGCACTTATCCTCAGCCAACTGCATCTCCTCTGCTTTCTTCATTCTGCGCTCAGTAAACAAGACCTTTCTCTGCCTCAGTAAGCAGCTCTTCCACATAAGCAGCATAATTATGGGGAGAGCAAGCACAGTACAGCAGGTATAATTATGAAGGTGAGGGACGAGGTTAGATCCACACCAGGCAAACAATAGGCTGTGATTTACCACCTACATGGATGACCTGGGTGGCCAATTCATATCCCTCCCAAACACTTATCGTCCATTAAAGTTTTTCTTTTCCAGTTGTTATGCACAGAAGCTTGATTGCACTTTCAGCAGTTGGGCCAGACTCAGGCCAAAACGGAGGAATCTTTTTAGTTGGGCTGAGGGGGAATAGAGGTGCAGTTGCGGTTCCGCTGTCATCTCACATCTCGGCTTGTCAGAGACACTGATGAGGACTGTTAAAGGCCTCTATTATCCCCCTGGCCCCAACCACCAGCACTCAGACCGCCTTGCATATCTTTTACCATGCAACATCTCAGCAACTGACAATGGCCAGAATCCAGCCCATCACAAAAACCAGTGGTATTCAGCCACTTTCTAGCCTAACCCTGGCCATTCCACATCTCTTCCACAACCAGCTTATTTACTACTCAGCTCTAAATCCCTTCATTAACTGAATAAGCTCTGGAAGTTGGGACAGACAAGAAATGTGGACTGGCCATGGTCTTTAAGATTCCAAATACCAATCAGACATGTCTGTTGACTGAATGGTATGTTGCATGCCACAGTTTATAAAAGATGCCAGCAGAATCCATATCCTTTGGCAAACTGATATTTTTTATCTTTAGGTTGCATGCCAGATCATGAGATAAAGATTTTCTGACAACAGATCTAGAATGAAAGAAATTGTTGACATTCTGCTTCTGCATCTTTTATCTCCAAGACACTTGGAAATGGTCTGATGCAGCTGGCCGACAAAGGGAGCACTGCATCAGAGTAATAGGGAACAGAAGCACAGCCAGCAGGCTGAAAGACTCGATCTAAACTAAATACTGTCATTAACCCAAGAGACCAGTATATATTCCTTCCATATATCTCTATTGTTCACTCCCTCAGTAACAACATGGACTAACATTAACTGAGACAGCTGATTAAACATTGGGACAAGAGGATTACTAACAATGTCTGACTATGCGATTCAGCGTAAGAACCTAATATTAGCATGTTTGTATGTTGTGTACCTACTCTAATTTGTGGCATATCTGTGTATATGTTGGTTTGTTGAGAATTTCTACTGATATATCACCTGTTCTACTGGCATTTTGCAAAAATTATTTTTACTACAGCTAACTTTAATTGGGAAATAGGCCCCCATCACCATTGGGTTTCTTGCTTCAGTTATGTTTCATCTGCTGGCACACATGCATGTGCCACAGTTTTTGTGCTTCAGAGTCATGGTGTCTGCAGATACTGATACTGTATACTACCAGTACTGGTGCAAATACCATTACTGTATCAGTGCAGGACTAGTTTATACAAATATTGGTGGTTTCCTGGGGGTTATAGTGTGTACCCTACACTTTAAACCTACTAACTCATTCCTGTGGGCCCTCCCTTTGCTGCAACTTGGTGTGTGTGCTGACAGGTGGCCTTTTGGAGCTGTGAGAGGGGGGTCCTGTCAGAAAGCTGTGCTGAAACAGGGGCCTCCTTCAGCAGAGTCTCCGGCGTTCTTTTGGCCGCCTCATGCATCTCCTGCGCCAGCACTCATCCAGTTTGAGTAAACACATCAGCCAGCACTATTTACTCTCAGCGCCTTAACAGTGTGCACCAGATTAGTCTGTTTATACAAACACACACACACACACACACACACACAGTGAGAACGGCTGATTAATACTGCCGACCATATCCTCACTTCCAAACCTACACACATGCACACACAATCCATTAGACACCCCACCACACAGTAATAGCCCATTTTTAGGGCATAATAATAAACAGCAGGAGCAGTTTGGAGATGAATAGTAAGTGTGGCCATGTTAATAAATGTCACAAAACATTGTCATTGACCGTGTGTGTCACTCATTTGGTTGAGCATGTCATCCCTGTACACAGGAGGACGACTGTGCAGGATGTTTACTCCCTCCCCCCACCATTCAAGCATACTACATACACCATACCCTGCCAAACACTCATCACACTTCAAATTGCCAGAAAAACATGCTGCACTGCTACCTACACCACTTTTATTTTAGGCTTCGCATTAATGCGGCCGCTTGGAAGTTCTTTGGGAAGTTGTTCCGTACCCCCCCCCTTTTTACCTATGAATAAACCTGAGCATTTCAGAGAAATGCTAATGATTTCTGTTTCATCGCCGCCTGGGCCCACCATCTGTGGGCTTCAAAACATGCCAGCCATCACCGCACAGCTTTGTGAATAATAGATTGTGTGTTGCTCCTAAAAGTGTGGCAGCGCAGGGACTTTTTCAAATCGGAGGAACTTGAACGTGTCCCTGTGCTAAGGAGCATCTTGGGAAAGGTTTAGTGGGGTTCCACTCATTGTCAGAGTAAATGCAGGGAGCCCCTTTTTTCAGTTAGCTTCTCAAGCACAGAGTTATCGAAAATGGATCATTATGTGTTCTCCAACTCAAATGTTCTGCAAGTGTACATCATGTTCAGCAGGGAGTGCCTTCTTTAGATATTCATCAAATTCTACATTTACTTATCAGCTCTTGCCCTTCACAAGTTCACATCAGAGGGATGGACAATCAGCAGTAGAGAAGGGTATACAGGTATCCAAATTCATCTTAGGATTTGTTTATTTCATTGGGTGTTCCAGTATATTTTCATTTGAACTGCTTTTGGACACTTTGTGACATACTGTTTAATGCAAAAGTTTCCAAACCACTGGTGTTATATGTCTTTTTGATTTTCTAAGGAACAGAAAAGTCTGCTATAGTGCAGTTATAACAAACTGGAGCAAGACATTTTTTCTTTATTGCACAAACTCTATTTATTTTTTAAACTAAATTCAGCAGACAAATACATGTCTAAGTAGAAGTGTGGACATTTATTCTTACTTCAAAATCAAGAAAACATGTATTTTGACTAGGGGTGCCTACATTTGTATACAACTGCACATCTCACAGCTGATTTCACTGCTAATTTAAATGTAAATATGCAGCTTATTTAATTTAATCAGCTGTGACCATAGGCTTTATGATTTCAGTAGCTTGCATCATGTTCTGCTCTATTTATTATTTAGTATAATTAATTCCTGAATTTTTTAATTCTTGGTCATTTCATAATGCTTCCCTGTTCCTACTGAAGGACAACAGCTGGAAATAAGCACAGTTGGCTAAACTGTGTAAGTTACAGTTACAGTTTACATCTAACTGTTGGACCACCTTGGAGATGTAAAGTTATTATGGTTTATCCTTCATCAGTTTCTGGCCACAGGACGCAGTTTGCTGGTTATTTGTGGTTGACAATGAAATGCTTAAAACTCCAATGTGTGTGCAACACACACACAGATAACAGTTTTGACTATTGATGAATGGGGTTAAAAAGGTTAACAAATGATGAACAGAGATGTATGAACTACTCTCTGTAATTGTTAGCTAATGAAGTGGGCTGCAGGTGTGTGTTAAAATGCCCCTCCCAGTCAGGACAGCAGCTTCATTACAGAAAGAGCTTGTCTGTGTTTTTATTGCTTTTTGTTCATATTTAGACAGGCGCTGGTTAAAGAAGTTTTTTAACAAGCACAGGCTTACCTCCGGTGTGTGTGGCTCTAATCTCCTGTAATGCCAGTCTTTGTCTATAGAGAGTCTAGAGCAATGGTGAAGGTGAGCAGCTGCTAATGGACCCTTTGCTGGACGGAGCTGTGGCACCAGGCATCTGCCCCATTCATAATGCAGGAGGCTCACACAGAAATTAGAGATAACTCAGGAGACGCCTAAATCGAACTACAACAGCATCTCCAAGTTGAGGAGAAATTGTTCAACATTTACTGCACAATCTTTCTAAAATACAAAGATGATGAACGTTCTGAAACGTTCTAAAATGTTTGTGTCCCGTGTCCCATGACCGAAAGCTCACTCAAGCACACAGTGTGCTATTAAAGTCATTATTTTATGCTGACGCATGGCTTGAAGGAATGCAAGTGAGACCGGTTTGTTCTCACCGAGTGATGTAACCAGTCAGGAGAGAAGGACTTGTTGTTAAACTTGTTGGTTCATGGCGCTCGTCTTATCAACCTGTGAGTGGAGTCTGGGAACGAGCAAGAGGATCCTGTTAATGAAGCTGCACAGTTCCTTTTCAAGTGCACACATTAGTCATGCAGGCAGCTTGTTGGCAGGCCGGGCTGCGGTATGTGTGTCTGTGTTGCATGTGTGTGGTCTCTGGGTGACAGAAAGACATGCAGAAAGAGGGAGTACTGCCCCTCCCTTCACATAATCATGCTTCTTTTTTTTTCACTGATTTTGACATATCTGCTGAGAGTCTGTGTGTGTGCTGCTGGAAGCTGCAACCAAATTCATGTAGTCTGCTATAAAGAGTAAGCTAAAGTAGTACTTCAGAATTGTTACTGTGTCAGAAGTACACTCTTTCAAACAATACATGAACAGCACCAGGATGCAGTACTATGTTATTAGCTTTTGGTATGGAAGGAAAAACGGAAAACTATTCTGTCCTGGAATTCTGGTGACACAGAGGGCCATGATTTGTGAAACAGCTGTTAACATTGTGAAAATAGTTGATATTTTTAATAACAGGACAAATGTGATTATTGTACTTTATTTATGACATGAACGTGTTTAAAAGTTTGATTTAAGTTACGTATGGTACAAGAGGTGGAACGTTACAGCCACTCTCGATATAGTACTGAGTATCTCAACGTGTTGAATATTGAATATATTTTCCCTGTTATGATCTTTTTTAAGTGTAATTATTAGTCCTGCCCCCCAACTGTCTACCAACTGTTAGTGAATGAGAAGAGTCATTGTCAATGTACTTTTCATTGGCCGGTTAGTTAAAGAGCCCAAAAAAATCCCCACAGACTCCGCAAGTGCAAAAATTTACTGGCCACTTAAAAAAAGGTGTGTTCCCTTATCTTTTGTAATATAATCACTTCTTCTTGTAATATAATCGCTTCTTCTTGTAATATAATTGCTTCTTCTTGTAATATAATTGCTTCTTCTTGTATTACAATAGTTCTTAATTTCTACTTTGATTATTTAAGTAATATTTGTGTGCAATCTCTGAGGAGGCTCTGAGTCCAAGAATTTCATTGCTGGTAATGATGTTTCAGTGTTACCTGTATATGAAACTTGAACTTGAACTTGAGAGGGAGCTATGTCTTATCTGTCCTTAAAGGTTAGAATACCAGGATTCCATCATGCCCAGGTCTATGTCTTTTTTCCCATCCACCACACAGCTTCATACACTTCCGGGAGTATTTCAGAAGCAGAGCCTGCCAAAATTGTCTACCCAATTTTGACTACATAGCATTCATGATGGAAACACAAAAATCAAAGAAAAATGACCAATTCAGCAGGTAAACCAAATCAGGGAGACAAAACACTCCTGTTAGGGTGTGAAGCCATGTGGAGGATGGAACAACACCACATCACAGATGCAAACGTTGCACTTGGTTTGGCCTAGATAAGCTGTGCTCTGCATCCTTCACCTGTTTAATTTCTTTACATGCAGTACATACAATACTCTGTTTCTTTACATACAGTGTGTCATATAAAACAGACGATATTTTAACTGATCAAATTAAAGATAATCTGTTAGCCCTTTGGCTTCACTACAGACTTTTCTAAATGGATTTGCTGATCATTTGCTATACATTACTCTTACTAAATTACTGTTACTGTTTGGGTACATACTGAACTAATGTTGAGTGTGTGACTCCAGCGTGTGGCTTTGGTTTTAAGGTGATGAGAGAAAGGAGAAAGAAAACGTTTAGAAGAAAAATGATCAGAACTTGACCCAGTCCGATGACAGTGGTCGTGTTCTGTCCAGTTCGGACACATATTATAAGCTCTAGTGTGTAATATTTAGTGTTTGATGTCAGTCTCCATACAGGAGCAGTCTTGGATCTTTTTCTACGCCCGTACACTGCTCCCACACACTGCCTCTACAGCCTGCCAGATCAAATCAAGTGCATGATTTACACACAGCCTCGATAACACTGAGAGTGGAGACACTACAAGTTGTGTTTTCGTTTTCAGGTCTTGGGTGGGCCGTGCATGCATAGTTTACAGTAGCGTTCTGGCAGAGACAGTAATCCCGCTTAATTTGCCGTGTTGTTGCTGTCGAGTGTGCTTCTGTGTACCTGTGTGGCGGAGCTGATCGGAGGCAGATGACAGGCCGTGCCGTGAGCGCTGAGCTGCGCTGTGGTGCGTCTTTATTTCTTCCGCTCGCCTTTTCTCAGTCCATTCGTGCTCATGCTGGCAAGACTAGAAGAGCTGGAGGACTGCCACTTCTTTTCCCGATGCTGCCAGGGTTGTGTTTTTCTTCTTTTTTTTTTCCCTTCTCTTATCTCATCTAGGGAGCCTGTTTATCCTGGGCGTGCTGCAGGTAGAACAAGCCCCTGATGAGGCTTCCAGTCTTTTTCTTAGATAACTTGTAAAACATGCTTCTGTTTCCTGCCAGACAGGTCAGGAGGAACACAGCAGTGGGGCGGGAAGGTGTGTGTGTGTCTGGGGGCGGGTGTAGAGCGTGAGAAAAGGATACAGAGGGAATAAACTGCTATGTCTATTGCAACAATACCAGGGAATAAATCACAAGAACAGACACTATGCTAATAATTATTACTACTCTAGCAGCATCAGTAGCAGTTAGCAGCAGCACTATAAAGTGATGGTGCAGCCAAAAATCTAATTTGCCTTATTGGCCCCTATCCTTAATGTAGTCATTTGACTGAGATGTTTTTTTAAAGGAGTAGATTTGCAAAAAGGTTTATTTTCCACTAACCCCACCTGTAGCCCAAAACAGATTTAGTGTCTAAATTGTGCTCCTGTAGCTTAGAACTAGAGCTACAATGGCAATGTAGCTAACAAACAACAGAAGTCAATAGTCGCCCAAATAGTTTACATAAAAATACATCAACACAACATCTCTGAACTTGCTCAAACCACACCCATCCCTTCATTAAGGTGGTTTAGACATGCTGATGTGGTTTAGCACACAATAAGACTTATTGCTAGTTATGTAGAATAAAGAAACCTCTTTAGGAGTAGGAGTGCAGGTGCAGTGTTGTTATTTTTTTAAAGCTCAAAAAGTCATAATGTGTGCTAAACCACATCAACAATTCTGTGCCACCTTAACAAAGAGTGGAAGGCAGTTTGAGCAGGGTGAGAGAAGTTGTAGTGATATTTTTAATGGAAATAATTTAAGATATTTGGGTTAGCTCTGGCGCTAAACTCAAGTGGCACTCCAAATATGTCCACACATGAAAATTGTGTAAATTTGACTGCGATAGAAATATTCTTTGAATGTTGTTGGTTCTTTACCTTCATGTGGAGCTGGGAGGCTAATGTACTAAACATCAAATAAAAACCATCAAATCTTGGATGATTTCAGCATGCAGTTCACATAATCTAACTGGTGGCTATAAGCTTTCATTACTTGTAAGCTACATCATTTTAATTAGTAAATAATGTAGAAACGAGGGTCTGCATGTCTGATTAGTGTGGAGAGTAGGCCACCAGGGTCTCTCTGATTTTAGGGGGAAGAAAAACATGGCAAATAAAACAAATGATACACATTGAGTTTCTCTCCTCTCCTCTATTCTGCTTTGTTCTGCTCATGTGTTGTGTGCTCTATTTTCTACCAGCTGTGTCCCCCTTTGAGAGGATTAGGGAAGGGCCCTTTTCATCCATCTGTAATCCTGATCTGGAAACCAGGCCCTGACAGAATAGAGCAGCCCATCAACCTCACACCTTAAAAAATACACTCGCAATACCAGTCAAAAGTTTCACGCAACTGAGTGAAAGTGTATTTTTATAATCTTAAAGACATTTCAATCTAAAGACATGTAGAAATGCTTGAACATATGTGTGTGTGTGTGTGTGTGTGTGTGTGTGTGTGTGTGTGTGTGTGTGTGTATGTATGTATATACAGTATTGTACAAATTGTGGTCAGACACAGAGAGAAAGAGTTCAGCAGAGTAGAAAGACAGTTCAAGAGGAAAACAAATTGTTCCTGTCTGGCATGGAGCATGAGGAAATGTTCCCCACTTTAGCATGGAGACACCTGTAGCGCCTCCTGGATGGTAGGAAGGCAAGTAGTCTGTGGGCAGGGTGGAAAATGTCCCTAGAGATGCTGCACACTCTCCTCAGACACCGCTGGAGCTCTGCAATTACGTGCACAAATACTGACTACTGCCTCTCAGCCTGCTGTTATGTGAGTAAAGGGGGAGAACTTTCTCCACTCACCAGCACTTTTAAAGGAGCCACATTTATATTATAGTTGTTAAAAGCTCCCCCAGCATTATTTATTTATTATTCTTGTATTTTCTCAACTTGAAAAATGGGGTAAACAGCTGTTTAAAATTGTACTATACTCTCCACAGCCCTTATTGATTTCCACATTATTAATGTACTTGTCAAATCAGATTTAATGTAAACATTGACCATCTGTTGTACATCTGGTGTGTTTTGTCATTGTTTGGTATTGTATCATGATGTATCATCATACATATTGCAACAGTAACCATCCCTACTCTCAAAAACAAAAAGGCATTCTGTGGGGCTTCTTCAAGCCTGTCCCAGGTTGCTCTTCATAAAGCAGCTTGAGAGAATGTCTAGAGTGTGCACAGCTGCATCCAGTTAAGGGGGGACTTCTCTAAAAGATCTAAAGTAGAAGATTATTTGATATATTTAACACTTTGCTTATCTATCATTTTTCTTCACTATTGTTCCAAAATGTGGAAAGTAGTAAAAATAAGCGAAACCCGTCTATGAAAAACTTTTGACTATATGAGGCTTCAGACGAGCGCTCACACACAATCACTTAGACGTGCTGTATTTGATCCAAGGGCACAGGCACTTATGCATGAAGAGCAGTTTACTCATTCTGAGTAGAAGCACAACTGTCCCCTGTGAGGGCCCATAAGTACACTCTGCGCACGCACACACACACACGCTCCAGCGCACGGGCCTGTATCAGTGCCTCTGCTGTGCTTCTGCCAAACCTGACGCAGCAGGCTGGAGAGCGAGGGGTCCTGTGAGCCAGGACAATCCCTAAACACACACATACACACACCACCTCCCTGCTGGCAAGGGGAAGAGCCCTGACTGACTCTCAGTCAGCTGAGCCCTTTGCTCTGTTTCCACAGCCCACTGACAGATTGGCATCAGACGTCTTGTCCTGATAAAGCCTGGCATCCTTGGGCCAGTGGGGGTTCAGGCTGCGAGAACGGAGAATGAGTCTTGATTTTTGACTTTGTGGTTTTTCTGTTTGTTTATTTATTTTGTGTTCTTTTGCCTTCTTGCCTATTTCAAATGAGTGTATAAGTGCATTAGGCTACTTTGTGTAAGTATGAGCGCTGACTGTAGACCCCCCCCCCACACACACACACACACACTGGCGGGTTTGTTTGGAGAAAGTGTTAAACAGGAGAGCAGGATGTGGAGGAAGTGTTTGGCTTTGTTGGAACAGCAGCCAGGCAGACGCTGTGCTAGGGCAGCAACTAGGGCAGAGGGGTACTAGCCCAGTCCCCCCACCATCTCGACCATCACCACCACTCTCAACTTTGGCCTGGAATCCATCAAAGGCGCCATCCAATAATGTTTGTTTTTCAGGAACACAGTGCTTCCGAAAAATCACCATCAATGGGACATGCAGTTACCATTACGTATTAGCGCTACCTGTTTTTCATTCCTGTGTAGAACAAGAGGAGTCTGCTTGCTTACGAAACTGTCCTGTAAAGCAGACATAGCCAACGTTTCTAAGAGTGCACACTGTTGCTCAGCTCACGAAGGCTTTCACTGACTGACAGGACTGAGATGCAGAGGGGCAGGGAGGATTTATGAAGAGCATGATTAGGCCCATCGACCAACCATCATGCCACACCAAAGCCACTAGTTTACACACTTTTGTTGTAACTAGATACAAATAAAAAAGCTAAATGCAATGTTAACTGCTAGGTCCACCCACTATAAGAAGCTTGATTGACAGTTTTGGGTTTCTGGGTATGTTTACATTACTTTGTACTGTTCGCTAATTACGGTAATGACTTCCAAAATTAATAGACTTTTGGTCATTTGCTATATAAGTGGCTGTCCTTCGGATTCTCCCCTGAACATGTGTCTCTTGTAGACAGAGCTCCCATAGACATTTTTGCCATTTGTTTTTTCAGATGCCAGTAGTAACATACACACATACATATAGCCTATACAGACACATATGTTCAAAATTCCATTATATAGAATGTAAAAATTAACCCTTAATTGTAAAACATGCTCCTATAAAAACATCAGCTAGTTTTATAATGCAATTTTAATACTTATGGATGAATTCAGGGTGGATTTAAACCAGGCTGAGATGTGTGTTCAGCTGGTGGTTTGTGTGTCTGCCTTTCATAAGCTCACTCTATACCTATTCCTCCTGAATAAAGAAGGATTGTGGGGGGAGAGAATAGAGGAATATGGCCTTGCTCTCTGATCCATCCTGATTAATGTTGACAGCATGATGGACAGGTTCAAGGCAAACAGTGCTAGTGAGAGAAAGGAAGATAAAGTGATGAAGGATGACAGAGAAGTGATGTGAGCTTGAAAAGTGAGAGCCTGTGAGTCAAACCACTGGTGTTAATGACCTTGCACCTCTCACTCTGTTCCTCTCTGGATGCCTCTCTTTCTCGTTCTCTCTCTGAAATTCACTTGGCAGGTGAAAAAAGACTGTTTGAATGTTTTGGTTACACATGTTGCTTTTTCTTCCTGTGGAGAATAGATGGCATCTTGGTGAGTCCCCAGAGAAGCAACATTTTCAGCTCAAAGAAAGCTGTGTTCTTGATCTGAGCTTTACTGGATCTGTGATGAAGATGAAGGGTGTTTAAATGTTGATATTCATAAACATGAATAAATGTGTGTGTGTGTGTAGTCACGCAAGCCAGGCTTCTGCCTATTGTCAGAGAATCTGGTGGGTTTGGTCATGTAACATGACCACAAAAGGGCCATTAGGCTGGTATGCAAAACGACCAACCACAAACTGTTGTACTATATGACGATGGAGCTTGCGAAACAGTGCTACAACACCCCTCCCACCATTAGACACTAAGACTTGGTTTGCACTTCAGGGCCAATCAGATTTGCTTAAGATTAAAGAGCTAAAGATTAAAGAGGTTTTTAGACGTAAGTGTTCACATTCCATGTTATAAGTGATCAAATCTGATTTGCTCGGTCTGGCTGTAGTTGCATAAGTCCCTGTTAAACAATAACATACAAAGCAAATATGTTTCTTTCATGTCGGTACAAAGCTGCAAAGGTGTTTTTTTCCATTTTTCCCTAATTTTTTCAGTTAACTTCCACCGTTTCCATCTACTAGCTAGGACACCCAATCTCACTTTACCAGCACTGTAAGGCTGAAGGCTAGCATGTGCAAACCCCTGTTAACGCACCGTAATCAGACAGCTCACTCCGCTTAGAACTGTAACTGTCAATACTGCCCACCCTGACTAACATTAAAAAGAGGGGAAGAGTCATACCACCCACCCAGAGATTCCAACTTTGCTTTCTTGGACTGCTGGACATAGTTACCTGTGGCATCATCTGTGACAGGAGCAGCACTTAGACAGTTGTGCCACTCGAGAGCCCCCTCAGCACAAGCTTTTCTTATCACACACTTTGACACGAAGAGCCACCACCCCTGAGTGACAAAAAAACACACAAAATCCAATCTGACTGCTCAAACCCACCAGAAATCAGAATGGAAACCACCTAAATGTGTGGCTTGAGCTTTTCACAGAAATTCACAGATTTTATTTTCAAAGTAATATACGGTGAATCTTACACCAAATATTTCCTATTGGACTGATGAAAACTGGTGTGGTAGGTAGTCAGTCAGAGCAGAAAAGACAAACTTACAGTAACTGTGGCCATCTTAGTGTATAAGAAATATCAGACAGTGTGTAGAATCCCTGCACAGGTGCAGCATATCCACCCTGATCTATATTGTGGTTAATGTCCATTTAGTTTATGTACTGAATTGCTGTGAACCTTTCGTGGCTTCAAATTATATTTGTTTGTGTTTGTTTACAGTTTGTATGTTGTGCTCTTCATTGCCTTAAGCTGCAGTCAATGAGCTTGGCTAATAAACTTCTTTTGATTTTAATTCTGATTGTCTTTACTTTCTTAAATGCTCTGTAGCAGTAACACTAACTCTCTCTCTCCCCTACCTCTGTCTTTTTCTGCCTCACAGATTCATCAGGTCAGGTGACATCCTCTCCTCTGAGCTCACCCACGTCACACCGTGCGATGCATCCACCCCTCCTCAGCCCATCTTCCATTGGGCCATCCGGGTCCCTCCACTCGCCCATCAGCACACTCAGCTCCCCCATGAATGGCCTGGGTTCACCCTTCTCTGTCATCAGTTCACCCATGGGTCCACATTCTATGGCCTCGCCCGGGATGGGCTATGGCCCCAGCGTTAGCCCACAGGTATGACCATAGTCTTAGTGCAAAGGTATGACCACAGTCGTAGCGCACAGGTATGACCACAATCGTAGTGCACAGGTATGACCACAGTCGTAGTGCACAGGTATGACCATAGTCTTAGTGCATAGGTATGACCACAGTCTTAGCGCACAGGTATGACCACAGTCTTATTGCACAGGTATGACCATAGTCTTAGTGGACAGGTATGACCACAGTCGTAGTGCACAGGTATGACCATAGTCTTAGTGCACAGGTATGACCACAGTCGTAGTGCACAGGTATGACCATAGTCTTAGTGCACAGGTATGACCATAGTCTTAGTGGACAGGTATGACCATAGTCTTAGTGCACAGGTATGACCATAGTCTTAGTGTACAGGTATGACCACAGTCTTAGTGCACAGGTATGACCACAGGTATGACAGCAGGGTTACTACACAAGTAGGCCTGTCACAGTAATAATGTTATCAGCTTGTTACACAATATATGTACATGATTTAGTTTATTTTTTCTGACCTTGATGTTTGCAAATTATGTTTACATACTTTTGTATTTACATATTGTTTTTATATGACAATGGATGCATCTGTGCATAGGCCTATCACAAAAGTTAGCCAGATGGGTAGCATTGCTGCTTCTGGGTCTATGTTTATATATATATATATGGCCTACTAATATAATTCTTCAACAAAATTCAAAAATGGAAATCAAGCAATTAGTTAAGACACTTCAAAGACCAGCAATTAAATTCATAAACTTAAAAGTTCACATTATATCAGCAGCGTATGGTGGTCTTTGTGTTTTTTGCAGTTTATTTTTTGGGACAATATTTACTTGGGCAGATAGCCAGTCAGAGACCTCCCTTAGCACTGGCACTGATTTAGCATGCTCTATTGTTCAGGGTGGGCCAGCTAGAGCCAACTGTGTGGCACATACCACCTCAAGCGAAGACATCAACTAACAGCTTTGTGTCAGGGTCTTTAGGCCAGAGAGTAGCTGAAACGGTGATGGGCAGTTGGTCCCTGGAGTTGAAGCTAAGAACCTGCTTTAGCTGTGCTTTCTGACACCAGAAAGTCTTTATTTAAACATGTGCTAATGCTGCTATTGCTGTGCTTTAGAAACTTAGTGTGTTTTGCTTCTCTCTTTGTCCCTCTTTCTCTTTTTTTCCAATTCTCTCTCTCTCTCTCTCTCTCTCTATGTCTCTATGCATTTCTTTCTCCCTCTCTGATACTCTCTCGCTCTCTCCCTCTCTCTCTTTCCCTCTCCCTCTCTATACATTTCAGTCTCCCTCTAACTCCCTGATACTGTCTCGCTCTCTCGCCCTCTCTCTCTCTTTTTCAGTCTTTTGTTCCACAAATAGGCCTGCACGTTTCTTTGCCATTTAAAAAAAGACTCACAATTAAGACATCAAAGCCTTCTGTGTCCCAGTTTTCTTTCAAAGCCAAATCTAAAAAGGAAAACCCGTTCCCAAAATTCAAGAATGATTTTTTTTTTGTATTTAAGTTTAATAAAATCCTAGGAAAGAGCTCTCACCCTTATTCTGACTGCAACACATACTATAGTTGTGCTCGTGGCTTTGTTTCCATTTCAGATAATTGTGTCGCTTCTCCAAAAGAGTTAGCAGAGTGGATTGAGGACACACTTCTAGCATAACAGTGTTTTCCCATTTCTAGAAAGTACAGTAGATACACACACACCCCTCCACTGTTATTTTTTTTGCGGTTCTTCCTTATACAGCTCACTAAGACAGAGAAAGAGAAAGTGTTGATGGGTTTATATATTTTGCTTTTATCATCAGAAATGATTTGTGGTGCTTTGTGCAGTTGTTGGTCTAAATGATCCTACATTATAAGTATCATAACATAAACTCTTATACTGCATTACTGGAAGTAATCGACATGTAGCCTTTATGTGCATTCTTACTAGAAGAGGTAATAGAATTTAAAGCAGATATGTATGGTGATATAGGGCGTCCTTGGAATACTTTATACTTTACACTGTTTTCAGATAATATCAACCAGAAAACAGTGTGTTGTCATAAACAAAAATGTATTTTCCGGTCATGAAAGTAAAGCAGACAATGTCTTTTCCTCTGTTTCTCTCTATTTCTCACTCTACAGCTGTCTTATTGTCTCATTCTCTCTGTTTCTCTCGAATTCACTCTATACTCCTCTCTGGCTTTCTCTTTCTTTCTCTCTGTCTCCCCCTTGCCGTCTCTTTCTCTTTTTTTCCTCTTTTCATGCCACCCTCATGCTTTATTTCTCACTGTTCTTTTTCTCTCTCCCTTCTATTACTCTCTGGTTCTTTCTTTTTCGTTCCCTCTCTTTCCCTCTCACATTTTCTTTCTCTGTTTCTATTTCAGTCTATTCTCTCTTTCCTGTACTGTCTGAGGGGATATTAAAGGTGTTCTTGCAGGCAGGCTGATAGAAAGTGATTTAAGTCAGGTTGTAGATGCCACTTGTGTTTAACACTCGGCTGAGTGGATGTTTTCAGCTCTAGCCGGCCATAACAGTCTAGCCGCTCAGATCCTTCATTTTTAACCTCCAAGGATCCGGAACAGGAGAAGGTTTGGTGATGTGTTTTTATGGAAACCATTTGAGTGTCTGTTGACTTCTGGCATTTGACAAGCTCCAGAGCTAAACTAAAGAAGCAAAAATTGGATTGCAAACAGGTCTAGGCTACTTGACTATATCTGAGGTAGGTGGAAAATTGTGTGAATTCGATTTTTTTGCCAAAGTACTTTTTTATGAGGAGCAGAACATTTGGTTAGCATGGAGCATCAGTACTTGGGCAAAGTGGGTTCGTTGATTTAAGTAATACATACTTAATCTGATAAAATGATTTATTTGTTAAGTGTCATAGTGTTGACTTTTATCAGCATTGTTCAGTTTTTGTACACAGTGTCCAGTATTTTAAGACAAGTTTGTTGGAATACTTTCTCTAGTGCTCTAATTCAGCCCTGGAAACTGTCAAATTTAATGGATTTTCACATGTTACATGCCCAGAAAAGAAATGGCCAGATAATCCAGCTTGCACCATGAGTTTCATGTGTCTGCTAGTCAATTAGTTCACAATCACAAGCCTCTATTTGTCTAGTGTTTCTGTGCAATTTGGCACTAATGGAATGTGTTGAAAGGGCTTTTGGCAGCATAGTAGATATTCCACATAGCCTCCCATTACACCATTCATCCATTACACCTGCAGATGACTTTATACTCAGCTCCTGTGTGCGGGTTTTGGAGTGATGTGCTGTGAAGAACTGGTCTGCAGGTGCTGTGCCACCTAATGTATGCTTAACAAAGGGCTTTTGATTCTGTCTCCATGTTTCCACTGTCATTAATTCACTGTGCTTGCTGTTTGTGCTGCATGCATCATTTCACATCATGACCAGCACTGATTTTTTTCAAAAAGAGGCCACACATGCAGCGGGCCAGAATTCTCATGTTGTGCTATTTTTTTCAAGAAGAGGTTTTTTCTCTCCTACTTCTAGAGCTTTGTTTTGTCATTGTCTTCCTGTGCTTCTGGCATGTTCTGTACAATGTCTCTGGGCCATTTGGTTGGTTGGATACTCAGACAGCTGTACACTTACCCTGTCTGCAGCAGACACCACCATCAACCAGCAGCTGGGCTGCATTATGCAGAGCTTGAGCTAATTTTACACTTCAAGGAGGCTGTCCTGGAGGCTCTAACCTAGCATGTGGAGTGTGAACTAAGGGCATTGTGATCTGTCCAATTTGTATGGGGAAAAAATGGAAGTTCTCAAACTTTCAATAGGGATAAATATGTCTGAGGACAGTTGGAAATGCCTATAAACTAGTCTAATTTAGACAAGATAAGCTGATCTGCCAAATGCTTTGTAATGCTCCATTAAATTTGCATTCTATTTAGTGCACAGTGTAACCAATAAGCTTGTTGAGATACGCGTTTAAGACGTGTTCATACATTCAGGTTTTTTTATTGTGTCTTTTTGTCAGCACTGAGTGCAATGTTACTGCATTTGGTAGCTATACACTCCACTTTTACTCGTAGACAGTTTAACTATGTCTAGATATAGACACGGAGTCTGATGAAACACAATGCAGTTATTACAAGTAGCTATTGGAATGAATTTCCACTTCTCTGTCAAACTAACATACTGTCACATAGTGCACTAAGGAGAAGAGACCTTGTAGTCATCTCTGGTGTTAGCACATTAACTCATGTGCAGTGACAGCTTTAGGTGTGGGGGCATTCAGTTGATGCTTTTTAAACTGAAGCACACTTACATTGTTGCCTATGGAGCAATGTACATTATGTCTGAATGCATTCCTCTATGCCACATAATGCACACTGATGCATTTTAAAATGACTCAGTATTTTTGTTTTCAATATTTATACTTTCTAAAATATTTACCTTCTGGAATTGTGCATTGATGCTGTAAGTTGTGGATAATATCTGTACTAAAATGATGTAAACCAAGTAGCAGAACTGTATTAGGTTTAATATAGTCAAAGTCTATTGTAAAATAGGCTCTTTCAGAAGTAATCATGACATGCCAAAAAATCTAAAGCTAACTGGCTCCATCTCAAACTCCTCTAGCCAGGTCAGTTCAACAGTAACACATCATTCCACATAAAGTGGCCACTGTGTGATTGGTGTGCAGAGGCCACAGTAATGCAAGAGAGGTATAAACCTTTTACAGGAGATTCCAGCAGTATTAGTATATTATTGTGTTGCAATGATGTCACCAAGGGCCTCTCAAGTGTGTGTTATTTAGGTGGCAGTAGCTAGGAGACCTGCAAACCTGTCTCTTACGCTGTATTGAAATGGCAAACAGCAGCTCTATTCCTGTGAGGCGGTCGTAAAGCTGCGATTTACACACACTTTCTGGACAGCAGCATTGTGCAATGGCCTAAATGGGCACACAATAGACCTGTGTGTACAACCCTGAGAAACGCTGTTACGGCTTTGATAGGGTCAGGCGGTGCACATAGCCAAAAGGTTTTCTTTCCCCTACTGGTCTCTCTCTCTCTCTCTCTCTCTCTCTCTCTCTCTCTCTCTCTCACTTTAATGGAACCCCAAGAGTGTGCAACAATTAACAAGGTGGGTCTCATGTTTCCCTGTATAGCAATGAGGTAATGGCCCGGGCATTTATCTTTGTGCAGGTGAGACACAAAAGATGATTTTTTCCCCCTCATTCAGTGTCACACCTGCGGCTGGGCCTCTGCTGGGGTTCAGTGTGTGTTTCTCTGCACGGCTTGTGGAGGCCCGGTGCTTTGAGAGATGACAGAGGAATCTGTGGTCACAGTAAAGGCTCTCATTGTCAGTTACTATGCAGTAAATCTGACGACTGTGTAAAATCTCTGTGTGATTTATGGAACGTTTTGTGCTTGGCCGTTCTCTGATGTATGACGAGAAAGGACACTAAGTCAAAGCCCAGAGAAAGGGGCTGCAAGGGGGATCCCTAACGCTAGAGTCGAATCAGAAATGTTGTTTAGACTGGGCTAAAGATCTATTCTACTATCCATGTGTACGTGGTCAAAATGAAGATGATGTTGGACAGCTTTATTTATTTGGGTCACTTACTATCAAAGACCAATCCACAAGAAAGATGGGGACATTTCATTTTTGATAGTTTTGAACAAGCAAACCATTCACATAAATAATCTGGAGTTGATTATATCTCAAAAATTAAAAAAAACTGGGAAGAGTGAGTTGAAAAAATGGATTAAAAAGTAATAAGAAGAAGAAGATTATAAAACAGATAGCAATCGTGTAAATAACATATCTCTACAAATTGAGATTCAAACACAAGACAAACCATTCTGTAGAAACACTATCCTTATGGTCAACAGAAGCTGGAATCAACTTCACAGCACTTACAAATTATTATTATTATTATTATTATTATAATTATTATTATTATATTTTTTTTAACTAAAAGACATGTGTTGGACTTCTCTGTAACACTCACTTCAGTGTTGCCCTGTGCAGCTCTAATGCTTGATTGCATCAGCCAAATGAATAAATGTACATGTTAAATATTATTATTATTATTATTGTTACACTAGTATTAATTTTATTATTAATGTCACATCCAGAGCTGTGCAGAAGAACTCTAAAGATCTGTAAGGACAGCTCATACTGTAGTGATTCTTGTCTTCTGTGAAGAGCAGCACTCTCCAGAAGAATTTTCATGCTTGAAAGTTTCTTGCTTACAGTTCCTGATCATGTGGAATAAAAAATACACTCACAAATGCTCCAGCAAAAAAACAGCACCCCAAACTAGTGGATAACAAAATGTCCTTATGAATGCAGTCTCGATGCAAACTCCAGATACAGCATGTTTGAATAAAACCAGCAGCAAGAAGTTGACCTTGCACTCAGCTTTAAGCTTTACGTAAAAGGTCTTTAGGGTTTGGCTGTGGTCTGGTGCTGCTGCCCCACTTTTTTTCCACATCCCCTGTGATTCATTATTCATTCAGTGTTTGGCCCCTTGGTCCTGGTGCTACTCCCTGCAATCATGCACCCCTCCATGGGGGTTTTCACTTACTAACTCAAAAGACTTTGGCTGTGACTTTGCCATGTGGCATCTGTCAAAAAGCAAATTATAAACCAAGTGTCTCAGTGGCCTGGTGTGGCTTTACTCCTAAATGCTCTGAAATCTCAACAGTAATTGTGTTAGAGAATCTCACATTATTTTAAATGGCCCATATCAATGTAAAACAATTTATCCTCACTTTTTATTAGGGTTTTTTTGGTCAAAAAAATATAATAAAATGCATTTAAAGTTGTTGTACCTCAATGCTGGACCATTTTGTATCTTTGGGTTTTTGTATCTTGTAGCACTTAAATTGACCTGGACAGGAGCCTTTTTGGACATTGTACCATTCATATACAGAAAATAAGCTGCAATAATAGCCAGATTGGAATTTATTGATGTCACAAAAATCTGCGCATTTAAATATATTCTCCTGTTTAGCCTAAAGTATTCACACCACACCCATTCACAAAGAGTTTCTGCCCAGACTGATTTATGTTTAAGACACAACACAGGGCAGCCAATCCGAGCATTTATGTTACTTTGACTTATTTACATAATTTGAAAGCTGCTGACCTTTACATTGTGTCGAAATGCCCTGATAAATGGACCAAAAGATTCATTCATTGCAGATTCATTGAGTAGATTCATTTAGATGAATGTGGTGGTGGGATGATTAATCATGTTTTATGCTGTGGTATTAGGGTTGCAGTCAATATGAAATATGATGAAATTTCTCACAATCTGCTACATTTCTATGAACTTACACATGCAAACAAAGTATAATCGGAACACTTTATGATTAAAGGTCAAATACAGCATTGTAGTCATAAAGAAAAAGCAGCTTCTCAATATAAAACAATGCTCACAGTAAAATGAATCAAATGAATTGTGAAGTGAACACACGTCGATTTTTGTCACATGGATACATCTGATTGTTCACTATTTTGGTCGATGCATCAAGATCAGTTTATTGTTACACTGCTATGTGGTTTATCATTTCAACTGGTAACTGTCCATCGCATCTCCCAGTTTGTGTATGCACCACAGAAAAGCTGAACAATTGACTCAATCTTCTCTTCTACCCTTCACTCCTCTCCT
>JBBPDA010000025.1:17808969-17826258 GCA_037974385.1 Arnoldichthys spilopterus
GATAAACAAATGATATCCACTCCTCCATCTCTCATCCATGCTCCAGCAGAGTAAACAATCACACACTCACCTGTAACAGTGTTAGATTGTTAACTCACCTCAAATAGCCTTGCTTATGTGGTTTCTGGCACTGTGTGCCTAGTTGCATGTTTTCTTGATTGTGAGAATGTAGATAAATTAACTTTTGATCTACAGAGAACACATTTCTGAACATCTTAGTGCACAATTTCTATTACAATAATTTGGCATCCTGGGAAAAATAATGACCAGTGCAAAAGTCATGACCAGTATGTTCAATTCCAAATAAATTAAAATGTGCTCTAACATTAGCAAACAAAGTGTTTTAATGCAAAATATAAGTTTGTTCCCCCTTAGAGAAGTGTCAGAGTTTGTTCTCTGTTCAGAGGGGGATTTTGTGTTGCTTTGGTGGGTGGGTGCAAGTGTGTGGGTGCAGAGACACTAAAGGGTTGAG
This sequence comes from Arnoldichthys spilopterus, assembly GCA_037974385.1. NCBI lineage: Eukaryota > Metazoa > Chordata > Actinopteri > Characiformes > Lepidarchidae > Arnoldichthys > Arnoldichthys spilopterus. Next base: position 17,809,442 of record JBBPDA010000025.1, read on the forward strand.
CCCCAACATTTTAGAAGACAGCACAACGCACAGGGGGCCATTCTAATGACACTCTACACCAGAAACAAGGATACATGTTCATGTGTGGGGAGGAGGGGGGTATGCTATTTACAGTAACACAACTGAGGCCTTGTAATCCTTCCACTGCACCCCCTCCCCCATACACACATCATAGACAGTAAGTTTGGGGAGATTGAGTTGCATGTTCACTGAAAATAGACAGAGTAACAGGCTCATAGAGTCTCAGTCGGGTGCTTGGATGAGCCACAGAGGAGATGCATGGGAGCACAGCTAGAGATCAGGTACTATGAATGTGTGTGTCTGTGTGTGTGTGTGCGTGTGTGTGTGCGTGTGTGTGTGTGTGTGTGTGTGTTTGTGTGTGTTGGTTTATGTACCTTTTCAGGACAAGAGAAGGACATGGGTGGCGTGCTGTTTACTAAAACTATATGCTATATGCTTCTTTTCAGGTTTAGGTTTCAGATTAGTCTTTAAAAAATTCAGCAGGACAAAATCTCATACTTATCTTCAGAATGGTTTGATTACAGGAAAGGGTTACGTTTCCTTCTTTTAGTGGAAGGCAATGGTTCAAAATTTCATTTCATTTCTATTGGTCCATTCATCATGAAATTTGAGCACAGTGTAAAGAGCCACTGGGATTTTGACGAAATAACATACAAATCATTTCTGACAGCATCAACATATAGCTGTACTGTAGGTTTTATAGTATTTAGAAGCTCAATAAGTAATTTCCCTCCGTGGACATGCATCATGCCGTCCTGCATAGAGAACAAGTAACTTTATCTAACTAAAAGGCCAATTACAAAACAGCTGAACTATGAGCTTGTAAAAATGCTTTAGATCTCATGACTGTTCTCACTCCAAGTGATTGTTTATTGGTTAGTAAAGGTTAGTAGGTTAGTAAAAAGTTTCTACTTGCAGACTTGCACAATTTTAGAATTAACCTTAGCCATGTGTCAGTCTGTGTTTGTTTGGGTTTCCTATGTGCTTCTGTCCTCATGTATATGTCCTAGCCCCGCCTTGTCTCCGCCCTTTTCACCTGTTCTTTGTTTCATGGCCCTCTTTTGTTCAGGTGTTCAATGTTAAGTGTTTCTTTATAGTCTTGTATGTTCGTCTCAGCCTTGGTCAGATCTCTGTAGTTGTTACCTTTTCTGTAGTTTCTTTGTGCTGTAGTTTCTATGTCATGTTTAGTCTTAGTGTTACATTGTATTTTGCATAAACCTTTAAAAGCCAACCTGCTCGCACTTACTTCCTACAAACCACCAAGCATTACAGATATTAACATCAACATACATACAAACAAGCTAAACATGCACAGAAAAATTGTAGGTTGTTTTCGACTTTACTTCTGTCATATTTATTACTGTCTTTATTTCGGGCAGTGGTGGCCTAGTGTTTAGGACATTGCTCTAGTGAACTGAATGTCCCAGGTTCAAGTCCCAGCCTGGGCACCACTGAGGTAGCCATGAGCGAGGTACCATCCTGCTACACTGCTCCCCGGGTGCTGTTAATAGCTGCCCGCTGCTCCACGTGTGCATGTGTGATGGGTTAAATGCAGAGGTCACATTGCGATGTGGTGCTTGAGTGTGTTCACAATGACAAATTGCTGTTTCTGATCTTAGAGATAAACAAATAATCATCTCAATTATTAAAATAATAATTATCTACATGAACTACATCGTATCTGCCATAATGCATTGTGTATTGTATTAGCTCCACTGACCATGGTGGTGTGGGAGTGCACTTACAGTTACAGTCTGTAGTCCATCTGCTATTCTTCATCATCTGTTAGCACCTTTACCCTTTTCAGTAATAGTCAAGACCCCCACAGGATTACCAGGGAACAGACCCTTCTCAGTGACACTAACATGGTAGTGGGTTGTTAGTGTGTGTGTCTGTGTGTGTGTGTGTTTGTGCAGCACAGAGTGGAGTGCAGTTCTACTGCATTTTTAAACACCTTTTTGTCTAAAACTGTACATCTGCAAGGTGGACCAACAGGTTAGATGTTTCGAATGAAGTGTTTTATATATAAAATATATAGCACAAATTATTATGTTTAGGTACTTACATTATATATAATATAAATGGGATGTATGTATGACCCCAGCATCCTGACACTGTATAAAACAAACGTGTGTGTGTGTGTGTGTGTGTGTAAGCGTGTGTGTGTTATAGAGCCCATTTTATGAGGGTAGAACGAGAGAACCTCATCATAACTGAAAGTGCTTTCTTTCTCATAAACACTGACAGCCTGTATAAAATAAAGCAGCACCGCAGTGATTTATTCGATCCTCTCTCGTTTACTCACTGTCCACTAATGTCTTTCTTCCGGCAGTGTGTGAGAGCTCACTGTTTCAGCAAGCTTAGCCTTGACTCGCTTCAGTATTATTCAAGGACAACGGCCATTTCTGAAGCAATAAATCAAATTGAGCACATTGGAGATATGTGGCTTTTGTCTACGCCGAGTGCCATCTGCGAAGTGTTTATGTGGATGAGCGATGTACCACTGGTGAGGGGTTTGAGTTCATCTTAAAAGCAGCTTTTACTGCTTGTGTGTATGTGTGTGTGTGTGTGTGTGTGTGTGTGTGTGTGTGTGTGTGTGTGTGTGTGTGTGTATGTGTATGTGTGGTGTATAGAACTGCTTTTATGTAAGTAATTTGGTACATGTGTGTGTTTACCTGCCCTGCGTGTTTAGTTACACTCTGTTCAGTATAGCTTTAGTGTACGTATGTGTAAACATGATTCTTGCACACACATGTGTTTGGACACTTAGGCAGAAGCCCTGCTCTCTGCAGCAGTGTGTATGTGAGGTGCATAAGTGTCCTCTGGTCATCTGACAGGCTCAGTGTGCCCGTCTCCAGCACTCATGTCAACACATAGGCTGAGTGTTAAGTGAGAAGTGACGGCGGCCCTTCCTTTCTAAACGGGGTCCTGACAAAACTGTCTTGCTGTGCTCACCGTTCGTGCCCTTGCTAAAGCGCTCAGACTGAGCTAGATGGCTGAAGATGATGAAGCACTGACATTCCTAATGCATTCCGGATCTCAGACCAGTTAATAATAACTACGCGTGTAGGTGTGTGTGTGTGTGAATATGTGTGTGTGTGTGAGTATGTGTTGTAGCAGCTGTAAGTGATACAGTGTAGTGAAGTGTACTGCAGAGGGTTTTGTCAAGGTCCACAGTGTTTGATACTGTTTTTATCACTGTCCAAACCTCAAATCCCAGAAACTTAAACAGAAGAAAAGGAAGAAAAAAACATTCTTAACATGTAATTTACATGAGTGTCATTTATTGCATGTCATTTTGGATTTTGGATTTGTTCATTTATTATAAAATGCAGACACAGTGTAAAAACCTGTGGTTGTTTTCAAATGGAGTGAAACACTGAAAAACGCATGGATTGACAATGTTTTCATATCTTAAATATGATATTTTGCATATTTTAATGCACAATATCTTTTTCATTATATCCCAGCTGAAAAGAGAAGCTTGTTAGCTGAGTCGAGTCTCTGGGCAGGCTCGTGAATGAAAATGTTCTCTCGTTTCAAGCAGTTTTGCTTGGCCTCCTTTTCCCTGTCCCTGCACTGACTTTTTTGAGGAAAAAGCGAAAACCTGATTCTGAACTGTGCAATAATTTTTGCACAGGCACACATTTGACTGTTTTTTTTTCCATTTGCAGAAGTGTGTTCCCTGTAGAGGATGTGTGATTTTTTCACATCTAGTTGACATCCAAAGGTTTAATACCTCTGTGTGCATTTCAGCAAATCAAATAGCAGAATAAAATCTTAATGTTAGCAAAATGTGTCATTTTAAATGTTTAAGTCCATTAACTCTTATTCAGCCACAGCTATGAAACTGATTTGTATGTTGTGTATTTATGGGAGTATGACTGGTATTACATACTGGCTGCCAAGGTTTTAGGGGATAAGTTTATCATTTAACATTTATTTCAGTTTGTGCTTAGCAGTGATGACTGTTGTTAACAACACACTTCTCTCTACACTGTGGGCGTTTCATCAGGAAGACCTTTGTTGACTGCCTCTCACTCTGTGTTAATGTGAGAGACAATTCAGTCACACGAAGCCTCAGGAGCGTGACCTAATCACACTGTCTCATAGTTACAACACACACAAAATAGGGCCCAACCAGTATGAATATTTTCCTACTGATTTTGAAAAGCCAAAAATTCTATTGACTGATAAGGCCAATTGCTATGAATAATATGGTCAAAAATGAACAGATTTTGTAGCTAAATAATGCTTCACTGACTCAGTCCTTTCTCAAATACACAGCAGTAAATTAATACATTAAATATTTGTATATTATTTTTATAGCACAGGCTGTGATGCTTCCCAGATTTGTAGACGGTAACTTTCATCTGTTCTGAGCAGTTTTCAACAAATGAGATGCCCCTGTCACAATATAAAACAAGGCTTGAGAAATTATTGTCTTGCTTGAGGGATTTTTAGTAATATGTACCAGTGATAAGATTAACACCATCCATCCACCTCTGATTCACCTCCATTTTTTCTGCTTCCAGCACATCAACTTCAAGAACTGACTGTTCAGTTGCTGCCTAATATATCCCATCCCCGACATGTGCCATTGCAATGAAAAAGCTCAATAGTCAATGTTATTTACCTGTGAGTGGCGTTAATATTAAGGTGAATGGTGTATTGTAACCTTTGGCAAATTTTAAACTCTAACATTAATAGAGGCTTTCGCATTGCACGCCATGTAGTAGCATGTTTGCCACTCAGTCTGACAGAGGGGTGGTTCTGGAGGCAAAGTGACATCAATGCAAAGCCTGTATAGTTGATTTCCTCTGTTTAAACCTGAATACTTCTGGGAGAAACATTTATTTAATCATCCATTATTACTACAATTCTCTCAGTAATTCCTTTTACTACAGGCATTCTTTTACAATCCTATTGATTGTACATTATACATGATATACTGGCCCTATTTCTTCCCGTGATAAAAATTTATCATATTGCAATACTGACAATTTCACTGAGGACATGTTCACATTCTCACCATCTCCTACGCGTTTCTACAACATTTTTGGTTGTTTTTCCAGGGGTTATGCTATGAAACCTTTGACTGTTTGCATTTTCACTGGGATATTAATTTGTATAATTTTTCAATTCAGCTTTATATTGTCCTTAACTGGGATATTTAAGTATTTTATGGTCACAATTAGGTTTTTACTGTATTCATCAAGGTGTGTGTTTGCAGAGCTCTCGAGACTGGGTTGCCAAAAAGATAACGTTGAGCGGCTTATTTTCATATTGTCATTTATTTAATTACAGCAGAAATACCCTGAGATATCCTGATGTAGTTTTAAGTCCATATCGCGCATCTCTAGTAACAGCTTCTCTTGTGAAAGGCCCTACACCAGTAGGTGCTGTGTTCATGGAGACCCTTCTACTTTGCAGATTTTAGTGTTGTCCATACTCCCATACACACCTGACCCAAATACTCAGTTAAATAACACGCTCTTCCTGGGTTGAAGTGAGTGTATAAGATCAGAAAAAGCACTGAAATGTGCAATGCAAGGGGACCTGCTGATATTGCTTAACATATTAACAAACCGATGCATCACTGATGGTCATTTTGGGTGGGATATTTTGCAATTGTGGATTTCACTGCTATACATTTGAAGCTGCTATTACACATGACACACATAACATTCCTGTGCCATTTTTGATTTGGCACAAGTGTTGAATAATGCCCTGCGAAAGCATGCTATGTTTTGACAGTGTGCTTCAGTGATTGTAAATGATGAATTGCTGTTGATTGTAGCTTATATCTCCCCCGACTTCCCTCATAAATCTGCGTGGGGTGGTGCGGCGCTCTTTTTTCAGGACATGCATGTATGAACAAATCTCCCTCTGTGTCTGGATGAGTTCACCCAGGCACATTTTTGGCTCTGGAATATTTTTGCAAGAGGAGAAAAAAACAAGCTTGTCTTTATTCCACTGTCCTGTTAAATATTTCATTGCAGCTATCCTAGCATAGAACATTTGCACTGGCAGTGTTGATAAATGAATCTGGGGACATATGCTGCTATGACTGTTTGCCTATACTCAGTGAGACTGAGAGGGAGAGGGGGAGAGAGAAAGAAAAGGGATCTTCCCAGACAAACCTGCATTAATCATAAGGGAGAAACTCCGCTTGTCTCACCAAAATCAGTTGGAAGGCTGTGTTCAGAGGGAGCCGCTGCATTATTTCACCGAAACCTGGGCTGCAAGCTAGTGATATGTGTATTGTTTATTTCTGTGAGAAATACTGTATAATACGTTATTCTATACTGTTCTGTTATTATTCTGTATCTGCTATGGTATCCTAGGATTTGTAGTATGATGTGCTGCTGATATGTATTCCATGGTAACACTTTATTTTAACACATTTAGGAATTTATTTAAGCTTTTGTTATCCCTTCAATAAAAAATTGTAGTTTTAGCCTGGTTAGTTAGTTGTCAAAAAGTCAGTTTGCATCACATATTTGGTACCTATTTGTGATATCTTGATTAACCCTTATTAATTATAGTAGTTCCGTTTTATTCATTACTAATGTTGGCTGAAAATAGTTTGATGATATATTGGATGACTTTTAGCACAAAGGTGTAAACATACACACAGTGCACAATTTGATTAGCTTTACAATACTGGGTTAGAGATTTTATATTCCTGCAATATTTTGAACAAAAAAAAGCTGCTGAAGATAAACGATGACTGTGTCCAGGTTGTTGCATAATCTACTAATGAGATTAGAGCTTGGAGGTGGGAGGACTGTGGTGCACAATTCACTGTTACTCCCTTACTGGACCCTTGTGTTCAGAAGCTGATATCTATCTAAACAGTGTGTGTTGTTTTTGTGTGTATATGTTGCAGTTAAATTCACCGATGAACTCCGTCAGTAGCTCTGAGGACATCAAGCCTCCACTGGGCCTAAACGGCGTGATGAAAGTGCCAGCTCAGCCCTCAGGCACACCTGTCTCCCTCACCAAACACATCTGTGCCATCTGCGGAGACCGCTCCTCTGGTATGCACACATACTCGCATCCACTCATATTAATGCCTGTGCTGGCGAAATGTTCAGAATCGTTTAAAGTTTTTACCTTAAAGCATTTTTCTGGAAGTGTGTTTTGTGTGCCAAACCCAATTTGACAAATGTGCCAACTCCTCAGGTAAACACTATGGTGTGTACAGCTGTGAGGGCTGCAAGGGCTTCTTTAAGAGAACTGTCCGAAAAGACCTGACCTACACTTGCAGAGACAACAAAGACTGCATCATCGACAAGCGCCAGCGCAACCGCTGCCAGTACTGCCGCTATCAGAAGTGTTTGGCTATGGGCATGAAGAGAGAAGGTACAGCAGATTACGTAGAGGACTCTGCCCCTCACAGCACTTTACGCATGTTCTGTTTTTATCATCAATGTAACAAAACATCATGGACCAGAATCATAAAGCTCAGTGGTAACTGTTGTGCCATGCAAAATGTATATAATATGTGTATAATAATGTATATAATAACTGAACGTAAGTCAACCAGTCCTTGCGAAAATCAACATGCTAATAGCTAAAGCATATTAATGGCCAACACTGAAAGCTTGCATGGGTGCTAAAATGGACAAGCTGTGTCAAAGAAAACCAAAAATGTCAAGATCTTATCTACAGATTCTAAGAAAAGTAAAGACGCAGCAACGATCAAAGAACTGAAAAACCACAGCAAATCCACACAGCGTCAAATGTAACAAACCTGCACTTATATGGAAATTAAGGACTGTTGCTGCCAGTTCATAAATACTTGTAAAATATAGATATTGGAGCTGCATCTACCTAGATAAACACTTTTTCAGTTTATTTATTAAGAAGGTTATTTTTTTCATATAGAAGGCTACCCTCACAACCTATAGAAGGTTTTCACTAAATCTTACATTCTGTCAGATGCTTGGTTAATATTTTTAAGCAGTTACCTGTTTATATGATATGACTCCAATATTATTGGATATTCATATTACCAGGAACTATGATCAACTGTCAAAATGATGAAATTTGAACCTGATCCAAGTAAATATATATATAATAATAAAGTTATAGTGAGAGCAGTGAACAGTGAAACAATTTGTGTGAAAGTTAATATTTAGAGCAAATGTGCTGAAATCTAATCTCACCCTATATGGAAGCAGTCAGCTGCGTGTTTGATGTTAAAGGTTTGCTTCTTTAGTTTTGTACTGAAGCTATGAGACTTGTGTAGCTGATGCAGTAATGTGAAATCTGTCTGACACTGTATGACATACAGTCTTCTGTAGAAATGGGCTGAAGAACAGCCACATTTCAGGCCTCCTACTGCCATTTCCAGCTATTTGTCCTTTTTCATTTATTATAGTATCATATTCAGTGTCAAAAGCCGCATAAGCAAGTCTGTTTGAGAAACCTATGAACTTGAAATGATTTGAGGCAATTGAGTAATAATTTAGCATAGGTTATGCAAAATATGAATAGTTATGTTATAAGCTTTCCTTACTGGTTAACAACACTAGTCTTATAACTCCAATGTAAACAGAAACCAAACACATCTTGGCTGGTTGACATCATTTGGGTGAGGAGGGAGAATTATGTAAGTTTGACTGTTACTGAACAGTATCTTTAATACAGAGTATTGATGAGACATATTGAGTCCTTGAAGTTTCATGAGATCAGACTGTTAAACAGGGCTTTGGTATATCTATGGCCTTCTAGAACAGCATCGATGGTGTTGTGAGCTTTCAGCAGGCTTGTGTTATTGTGATAAGTGTCCATTGTATTGCTGGAGGGAGAGGTAAGTGGGTTATACTGAGGCTTTAGACAGCAATGAGAAATAATCGTGGATAAGAGGTAGTTGCTGTTTTGTTTCCTAGACACGTTTTTGCTGTTGAAATGAAGAAACTTTATTCTCTTCCCTTCCCGATCAGTACCTCAGGCATGTGAGTAGAGGAAGATGTGAGTAGAGAAGGATGAAAGAAGAGTGAGAGAAGGAGCTTATCACTATAGAGGAGGAGGACATTAGCACTTTTAGCACACTAGTCACACTCGTCCCCGAGAGGAAGAAACGGAAGCACACACTGCGTCAGTTCTTCAGAGGAGAGCGCAACACGAGCTGGTGAAATATTGATCTGAGAGACTGTTTAGAGACAGAGTTTGGCTATAGATGAGTTATGCGTTTAGAGGATTTAGCAATTTCTCATTGCTGTTCTAAAATGGTTCAAAGAAGCTGACATGCTGCTTTTAATGATTTACCTTGTACCATTAAACTGTCCTCTGTATATACAGCCATGCATATTCAAACACACACACACACACTTGGGCTGTCACTAAAGGTTATAGAAATAATATGGAGATTACTTTTACAAAATATTAATGCAGTAATCAGATAAACATCATTAAAATGTAAGCCTGGTAAAGTGTTTTGATATGGAATGAGTAGTTGTAGAGTGAGCACAGACAAAATTGTCAACAACAATGACAATAGGAACCAGACATCTGAACTTTTAAAGCCCCTGTAAGCTTACAGATGTCATTACACTAAATGGTTAAGGACACTCTCTCTGGTGCCTGAAACACTATTTTAGAATAGTTTTGTGAAAGGGTTGTGTCATAAAACTTATTTTTAAATACACATTAATGGTGGAAAATACTATGAAGGATTTTCTAAGGCAAAATGGTTTGCAAAGAAAACTCATTTTTTTCAGATTTACCACTATTTTCCCATCATCAGCATTCCATATAAAACCCCAGAAGACAGATGTAGGTTCACTACCGGTTTGGGTAGTAAATAAAATGATTATATGTGGTTGTAACATCTTAACCACTTTATTATTCAGAAAGTTTGAAAAATTGGTGGAATTCTCTGAACATTAGCAGAACACGCATACGGTTTCATAGATTCCCATAGATTTGCCATATTGGCAAAAAAAGAAGGATGCTTAACAAAAAATAAAAATAAAACTACACAACATACATGTAAATGGCTGTGATTCTTCTAAAGTTCCATTATTTGTCATACAAACTGCCAACTAAACAGGTTCATTGAGAAAATCTGCTTTATTAAAAGATAGTTCTGATGCATATTAAGTAATCAGGATAACACTAACATCTACAGTCAGATTTGGCTTCTGGTTGGATTTACCTCCCACAAACTTTCTTCTTTCTCTTGTATCTTGATAGAAGCATATTATGTTGTTGTCCAAAACACTCTTGTCTGTTCATTTGTCAAAAGTAACCCATTACAGCTCCTTATCTGTACTGGCAGTGAAAGTGGAGTCTCTGTATAAGACAAGAGAGGCCCACCAGCTGCTTCTAGTTTGGGGACTCTTAATGAACATGAATGACAGATCAGTTCACAGATAGAGATTACACGCATATACATTTCACACATGTAGATAACACAGATAGCTTAAAGCTTAGGGCCCCCATGCCAGAGCCACATGACACTTAAAAATAAAGGTACCTCAAGTGGTTCCTTGGCTTGGACGTATAGTTCTGGGGGAAAGGTCTATAACTGGCTCTATTCATTTTACATTATTTATATGTTCTTTAAACGTTTATCCTGTCTAACCTAACCTATCGCTGCTGATACTTCCAGAGTATTTGTCTCTGTGCAGTTTATCTCATTAAAATCCGCCACCCAGTTGCAAGTGTTCATGCATGGCCAAGTGGACCAGCATGTGAAATTGAAGCTTTCTGTATATGATCATGTTTTCTGCCAGTATGTAAAAGAAGCACCATGCTGCCTACAGAACAATTTATTTTCAAGAACCAACATAAAATATACCCTTTTACAGGTCAAGTCATTACAAGAGCGTCACTGAGAAACCAAATTATTAAGAAAAAAGAGATTAGACCAGAACAGTGTTGTTTTGACCTTAAATTATATGACCCTTTTTGGCACCCTTATTTTAGTAAGAAAAGTGAAGGACCTCCAATACTTTAAACCCCACCCAGTTTTGTGTGTTTTTAAAGAGTATGAGTAAGGCACAACAAGATGTACCATGACCCAAGCACAAGTGTGTATACTCGGTCGACCTCTTCCCTTTCACACTCTTTTCCTTGACCCCAACATGGCCTTTCCCCCGTTCTTACTAACATGTGGGGCTCGAATTCTGTCTAAGATTACGGTTTGTATACTGCGTTTGGGCCTTCCATAAGCCCCCCTGTAGCCTGGGGCAGGGGAAGAGCAGGGCCACGCCAGCCCGAAAAGGGCCAAGTGAAACTGCAGAAAAACAGGATTAAATGAATTTATGCTCTCCTCCTACTACAGGGGGAAATAAAGCTAACTTGATTTCGGCCCCTTCACCTCTCTCTGACTCCAGGAGAAGTATTCTACCCTTGGGCTGACCTCCAGAAGCAGACAGCAGTTTCTGTAAAGTGGGGCCCCCTCTCCCTGTCTCTCTCCCTCTCTTTCCCCCACTGTACCCTGAGGCCCCTTCAGCAAACCACTACTCTGATTCAGCTCTGAGGAAATAGCAGAGGATGAAAGAAAACAGAATGTGTGATGTGAAGTCAGTGTGTGTGTGTGTGTGTGTGTGTGTGTGTGTGTGTGTGGGAGGGGTGTGTGTGTGCGTGTGTGTGTGTATGTGTGTGGGTGTGTGTGTGTCTGTGGGGGGGGTGCGCGTTTGTATATTCTGGACATACAAAGGCCATAGGAAAATAGTCGCAACGTACATCTTAAGGGCCACTAAGCCTTTGTAAAGTTTACAAAAGCTTAATGTTTTTGTTCCATTCTGACATTATAAAACAACAAGTGTGTGTGTGTTTATGTTTCTCTGTGTGTGTGTGTGTGTGTGTACAAATGGGGGCATACTGGGAGGGACGTTTGAAGGTTGGTGGAGGAGCAGAGAGCCACACATGCACAGAGAGAGAAAGAGCGAGAGAACGAGAGAAAGAGAGAGAGTTTCCATAACCACAGGGCTTGAGGTGTGGTTAGTTCAGCCTTGGCCACAGTAAGACTGAGTGTCTGCTCAGCACTCCAACCACTTCCTGCTGCTCTGCTCGAGCCGATCAAATGTCTGATCCATTAAACTAAACATTGAATCAGCAGCCTCATCGCAAACAAAACACTCCACTGTTCACTCTGTTCTCAAAGCAGGCCCAGATTTACAGCATCTCTGACGTGTGTGAATGACCAAAATAGTTTACGTCCACAGCACAGCTACATGTCATTACAATGCAAAAAAATAAAGCAAAGCAAAGCACCAGGTAGATCAGAGCATCATGCGTAGGGTTTATTATCATAATTATGGTGATCTTGGATCATGACTAACCTCTGACGTTCAATTTCTAAGGGTCTTTTCATGAATCAAATAGCTCACAGGATAAATACCTTGTGTAAATAATACAGATCTGTCTTCAACATTGACTTGACTTGAATATGTTCTCTGTATATGCAACTGCAATATATCAATGCATCAACACATGCAGCCCTGCTCAGTAGTTGTGGATGTGCATGTGTCAGTGCTGACTCTGTAAGCAGCAGTAGTGACCGGACCCAGTGTTGTTACATGCAGCTGTCCAGGAGGAGCGGCAGCGAGCCAAAGACCGAAACGAGAACGAAGTGGAGTCTACCAGCAGCGTCAACGAGGACATGCCGGTGGAGAAGATCCTAGAGGCTGAACTGGCCGTCGAGCCCAAGACTGAAACCTACATTGAGACCAACCTGGGCATGCCCTCCAACTCAGTAAGCAACCTTCTTCTTACTCAGAAACAAATCCCACATTAAAAGACTTCCTCCTGCAAGGCCCCACATGGCCAAATGATATTTGAAACTCCACCAACACGTGTCCTAACCTTTGTTTAAATATGCTTAGTTCCATCCACAAAATGATTGCAATTATTGCTGCGCCCAGCCTAGTTTGATGATTTAAAGATAAAGATCTCATATAGTAGTGTAACAAATCTAGCCAGAGAGACTCCAGAGTTGCTTTTATCTTAATATTATATAAAAACATTGTTGATGAATGAAAGGTTTCTACCTGTGTTCCTGATAAAGATTTATTAGGGTTGTAGATTATTTGATTAACCAGATTGAGATATAGCAGTATGCAGATTTTTACCCAAATTAGTCTTTGCCCACCCTATAACATGACGCTATCTGTGAGGGTGATTGTCGCATCTTTAAGCATAGCTACTAAAGCAGTGTCTTTGGACAATCATCACACTTGGAGGAGACCACTTACTACTATTCCTGTTAGGTCAACTAGCACATAACCTTGCTGGCTAACATCATTCTGGTTCAGGTTGCTGGTGGCATCCTACCCACTCAGAGCAAACAAGGCCAATTATGCTGTCTTGGATACTTGGTTATAGTTGGCTGTGGCATTCAACTTGCAGTCTCCTGGCATAATAAGAAAAATCATGGAACCCAAAGCACAGAAGAAAAATCTGTGTATCAGTGTTGTTCTATGCTCTGTAATGGTCCAGTATCAGCTCTGTAAAAGAAAAACAGTGGGATCGTTCCATCTTTTTGATTTCACTATTGAAACAAACCTGATTCAGATCAGTTTGGTGGTTTAGTATGGATGTTTGACCAGGGAAATCAAACTACGTTTGAGGACAAATGTACAAAAATTTGACACCTCCACTCTGCTAGTATTGTTTAGCTTGGCCTGACATTCTCCATTCCATGTAACTCAGTAATTTCAGTATGTCAGAGTTCTTGAGAGAGAAACTTGAGGCCAGGGACTCAAGAACGCCAATCAGTGGCATAAAAGCTGCACAGCCATTCTACACCTATTACTCTGTGACTCATTCTCTCCTTCTCTCTCCTTCTCTCTCTCTCTCTCTCTCTCTCTCTGATGTTCAGTCATTTTAATCTACTGCCTGCATGTCTCCACTCCTTTGTAGCATCTTGTTACATGAACTCCAAAGCAGTAGCATCACATTTAACTCAAAGCAGGATCCATAAACTGCTTATTAACATCCTTTTTTGTGCATCTTCAGAGCTATATGTCCAGGCTGCGTGCTTCATTTAATCCATTTCAAAGAAAAATGGAACAGCAGGTGATTGTGTGTGCTCAGATAAAACTGGCAGTTAGCTGCGTCTGACTGCTTCACCTGTGTCAGCGTAGCAGAGAACCTGTTTAATCACTGCAACTAACAAGCACCTGTTGGCTCTTACAGGAGGGAGAAATGAAAATTGCAGACAGCTTTTAGGCTCTTGAGTGATGCAACTGGTTAATATAGTTGCACCTTATTGCCAGGACCTATGCCCTGTTTTTTGGTGAGGCGGGTAACTTAGTTTTTTTCTGCTGTTAATCTAGACCACTGCTGATCATAATAACTATTCAAATAAAAAATTGATGAAAACCTGCCTTATACTTATAATATGTATGCCCAATGGTGCAATTCAAAAATATGGTGGCCTGTAAGGTCCGAGGAAAGCGGGAGGACGATGCAAAATATGGAGGTCAATGCTGATACTGATTCTGATACAAAAACACTTTTGTAAAATGCAAAAATTTGGACAGAAACAAACAGGATGAAAAGTTGTGACAGCTGGCGCTAATATTGCTCAGGCAAAATAATAAAATCGCACAGCTTCCTAAAGGTATTGCAGAACATTTTTTTTTCTCCTGTCACATAAAAATGAGTACATGTAGTACTTTTAGGGTAGGAGAGTGTTTTCTGGTGATAGAGGTGTAGTGAGAGCAAAAGAGAGAGAGAATGAGTGAGAGAGAGAGCAAGCAAGAGAGAGAGAGGTTGAGTGCTTCTTTTGGGACAGCTGTACAGCGTAGAGAGAATGTCCTGGAAGTGAGGGTAACGGTTATGCGAGTAAATGGGGTTTATTTTGGGCGGAGAAGGATGTGTGGGCTGGAAGGGGTGATGTTAGGGAAAGCAGAGTGAGGCTCCTGGGAGAAGCTGCCAGGCTGACACTAGAAAGCACTCTCTCTGTGTCTGTCTGTGGTGAGCACTCTCTCTGCACTGACAGTAGAGCTCCCGTAGAGGGCACACTGCAGCGCTGCCCTGTTATTAACATGTGATTAATGTTCTTTGCGGTTAATTGAGCAGTTGAATAATCATGCATTCTCCGTCTGTAATTGAAAAGTTATTGATTTCTGTAAGACATTTGATTAATTGACAAATTAGGCCATTGTACCTTCTGAGGCCTTCTTTTTAATTTGCCTCACACTGCCTCAGTAGAAAATATAATGGGGTAACAAAACTACAGGAGCCATATTTCCCTACAGCACTTCCTTCTGTGTACTACAGTCTGTCAGGAAGACGAATATATGTCTTATATGAGCTTTATAGAGGTTTACAGTTTAGAGTGTTAACTAGTAACCGACTTTTTTAGCTTATTGTTACAAGTTTGTTTGAAAAACGTATGAAAATCATTTTGATGCTGAAGTTAAAAAAATAAACTTACTTGGTTAATATGAGTTTTCTCTCTCTCTCTCTTTCTCTTTCTCTCTTTCTCTCTCTCTGTCTCCTTTTCTCCCTTTCCCTCCCACTGTTTCTGGCCTGTACCCCCATCCCAGGTCTTTTCAAAACCACTGCCCCGTGCATTAATTAATCACAGGGCCTCGGCCCAGAGTGCAGCCCCTGAATGAGCCGTCACAGCAGCCTAATGGCCGGGGTTTGGCCGAGCTGAATAAAGTGTGTTTATCTCATGGTGACCTAGAACAGGAGTTAAACAGGCGTTAGTAACACGCCTCCAGTCACACAAGTAAGGGCCTTCTCTGATGGAGAGAGAAATCTCAGCCAGTCACGCTCTCCATCTCATCTCAATCTCCCTTTCTATATGTAATCTCACTCTTTCCTTCTTGCTCTTTTTCTCTTATTGTCCTCCTCTCTTTCCTTTCCTTTCCTCCTCTTGCATCTCTTGCTCACACTCTCTCATTTCTCTCTGTCTTTTCTAACTCTCCTTCTTGTCCCCTTTTTTCTCCCCCTTCTCTCTCACTCTCTGTTTGATGTAATTTTTTTTCTCATCCTCTGCCATCCTCTATTAACTATAAGTTCTCTTTTCATTTCTTTGATAGGATTTGTC
The DNA here is from genome assembly GCA_037974385.1 of Arnoldichthys spilopterus. Taxonomy (NCBI): domain Eukaryota; kingdom Metazoa; phylum Chordata; class Actinopteri; order Characiformes; family Lepidarchidae; genus Arnoldichthys; species Arnoldichthys spilopterus. The sequence goes on from JBBPDA010000025.1 coordinate 17,825,487, forward strand.
ATTGAAAGGCTGAGTATTTACTTATATTTACTTAATTGTTTTTCAGTTGTTTTCAGTTTGTTTTGACTAAGGGATGCTGTTTTTGAGGGTTTTCCCACGAAAGCTCACAGAGGCCTCTTTCGTCTCCATGCTGTCTCCACCGCAGACATACACACACACCCTTTTTTCTCCCAGTTGTCACGCAACTGTAATGCAGCTTAAGCAGAATATTAAAAATTAAAACATCTTTCGTCTCCTCTCCTGCAGTTATGAAAATTTCATAGAACAATATGCAAGCGAGGCGTTTCTGTGAGAGCGAGGGATGAGGATCGGCAGTGAATAATGCAGTTGGAATGCTTTCGATTCATCTGGAGCAAAAAGGGAGGAAAAAAAACAGCAGTTGTTTTGCAATGGTCATGAAGAGACTATTCAGAGCGTCTCCTCAAATCCAAAATCGTGGCCATCACTGCTACCCTGGGGGGAGTCTCACAAACAAATCATGCGGCCAGCTGCATCGCCGCCCCACGCACTCAAACACACTTAGAGTGGAAGAGTGGGGAGATCAGCATCGACCGTTTTCATACAAATCATCAGCGTTATTCTGCTGAAAGCCACAGCTTACTGACAAATAAGAGCTGAGAGATATATCATCCATGCCGGTCCATACTGGTATTGATATCACCCAACAATACAGATTTTTGCATTGTTGAAAATAATAATTTCATTCAAATTGAACCCTTCAGTTTTTGAAAGAACAGTTTAAAACACACAGCAAATAAATAAATGTGTAAAT
>JBBPDA010000025.1:17843232-17871495 GCA_037974385.1 Arnoldichthys spilopterus
AGCTACCAACAGCGCCCGGGGAGCAGTATAGTGGGACGGTACCTTGCTCAAGGGTACCTCAGTAGTGCCCAGGCCGGTAGTCAAATCCTTGACCAGCAACATGAGTGTCCAGTGTTTAAGCACATCACAAGCCCATATCCCACCACTGCTTTTTCTTAGCCCGTTCTAAAGGCTTTTGTCCCGTCTTTAAAAATCTCTGAACTGATTGGCTGCCCTGGTCTGTGCCTTTCTAAAAGCAGTGTAGGTTAAAACACTTGAAGTTCAGCATGAACATGTGGACTAACATGAAATAGCTTTAAAAGACTAATATACACAGATCAGCCATAACATTAACACCACCTGCCTAATATTGTGAGTTCCTCATGCTGCTGAAACAGCTCTGACTGTGCTGCACTATTTTGACCCCTTTCTATCAGTCAGCGTTCACTTTTTCAACCACCTTGTCAAAGTGGAGATCCTATGCTTATACTCACCCATTTTTCCTGCTTCTAGCACATCAACCCCAAGAACTGACTGTTCACTTGCTGTCTAATATATTCCACCCAGGTGCCATTTTAATGAAATAATGTTATTCACTGGTCAGTGGTGTTAATGTTATGGCCTAACAGGCATATATGATAAGGTTTATAGAAGGGGCCCACGCTGGTGCCGGTCACTTAAAAAAGAAAAAAAATCTTTATTGAGTCACAGGTCAAGTCCAGAGTGACAATGTAATACAGATGCAGTTTGTTTTCCATGCAGCCCTTTTCATCACTGCAGTGCACTGAATCTCAAGAAAATACAAAAGGAAAGAGAGAGAGAGAGAGAGAGAGAGAGAGAGAGAGAGAGAGAGAGAGAGAGAGAGAGAGAGAGGCTGGGTTAATACCAACTCTCGTCTTTGTTAAGCAGGAAAATAAAAGATACATCATACACAACCACTGAACCAGTTACTGGAGACACAGTTAAGACCACCGGACAGAGTTGGTTAAACAGAGAAGCTGTAAGTATGTACATATAGTGTAAGTTTCATAAACCCAAGTTGTCCCCCCACCTTTCGTCGCATAGTATTATAGCAGATGCAGCATCACTGTGGACCTTTCAACCGAGACAAACAGAAATCTACTGCGTAATTTTTATTAGTAACCAGAGAATTCACCTTCGTACACCTTCGTAGGGCCTGTTTCCCACATTTTTCATTTTAGAGTCAACCCGTGACTTCATGATTTGTTTATGTACCAAACCCTTAAACAGCCTGTTATATTATGCTGTGCCTTTAAGAAAGATGTATGTAAATGACCTCTAGTTTAATTGGCTGCTCCATTATTGGTAGATGAAACAGTCCTTACAAATTCAGCACTAATAAGCAGGGGTAAACCGTTCTAGGCTGTTTTGGTGGAAAAGTGTACTGGGTTTTGTAACATCACAGAACAATCTTAAACTAAGTTTACATACTACACCAAACTTCCAAAAAAAAAGAAAAAACATTGGTTTTCCAGGACTTAAGCCCTTTAAAAAATCATTGGTTTGATCCTTTTTTTTTTGTCAGTCATGTTTAACTGAACCTCACCTTGTTAGTCTGTTAAATTCCTATAGACAAGTTCAAAAAGTCCCATTAGTCATGGAACACTAGCAAAAATCATTTGCATTTATAATATGCCAAGAAATTTCAAAGTCAGTTCAGAAAAGTATTAACTGGTACAGAAAGCTGGGCAAACTTCAGAGCTTCCCATACTTTGAATGCAAATATGTCTGAGCAGTGATTCAATCTGAACCTTTTTCATGGGATGGATGTAGCTCCAGAAATTGTAACCACACCCTCAAAAATATGCTGGAGAAAAACTGCTCACTGCTATAAAATGTTAGATTTTGGCTTGTGATTACTATAGAAGTACGAAATCCTGCACGGTGAAGACAACAACAGTTTTTTTACACTGCATATTAAACTCAAGACAAACCATACTGTAGGTCACAAACCATAAAACAACCAGCATTGTAATAGAACTGTGTGTGTGTGTGTGTGTGTGTGTGTGTTAGAGTGCTGTACAGAAATACACGCAGCAGCCTTGGCCATTATTGGCACCTTCCAAAACATACACAGGATAAGATCATACACAAGGGATGATTAAACTGAATGTACTTGAACACATGAAGCACCACAAAGTCAAATCTTTTAACACCTTTCACCATTGGCAGCTACAGTTGAAAGAGATAGGTAGTAGCGAAGTTAGTTACTGTTTTTAATTCTCTTATACCAGGAGGCACCTGAATCTGGTCCTGGAGGGGCAATGTTTTGAGGGGAACTCTGGTGCACTGGACACCAGGCCTCTAGGACCAGAGTTGGGGACCCCTGCCTCAGACAATGAGATCCAACTGTGGAGTGGAGGGAATAAACTCCAGTCTTAAAAATGGCTTTTGTGTAGTTGTACAACAAAAAAACAGAAGGCAGAGAGTTTCATCTGCGAGAATGACCAACAAATATGCACCCGAAGCTCACTTCTGGCTTAAGGTAATGTACAAAATGAACACAAGTATATATAGTGTCATTCTACAAAAACGATGCATGAAACAGGCTGTCCCAAGCTAGCAGAGCAGTGTGTTTAGTCAAAACTGCCTAGATCTAAAAGACCAAAGTTTTAAGCTTTGCCAGAACACACAAGCAAAAGCTTTGAGGGTTTAATTGGTGAAAAAGAAGCAAAACATCCAGGTTGGGGTAAGGCAGAGAGAGAGAGAGGCAGAGAGAGAGAGGCAGAGCGAGAGAGGCAGAGCGAGAGAGGCAGAGCGAGAGAGGCAGAGCGAGAGAGAGAGAGCGAGAGAGAGCGAGAGAGAGAGAGAGAGAGAGAGAGAGAGAGAGAGAGAGAGCGCGAGGCAGAAAGAGAGAGGCAGAAAGAGAGAGGCAGAGAGAGAGAGAGAGAGAGAGAGAGAGACAGAGAGAGAGAGAGAGGCAGAGAGAGCGGCAGAGAGAGCAAGAGAAAGTGAGTGCACAAAGACCGCTAAAAGGAGTGGTGTGTTGGGTGCTCTGGACATGTGCTTATACCATCATCCTTCTCACCAATCAAGACCAAGTTATCACCAGCATGGACAGTCTGGCCTCATCTTTCTGATGATAAAAGTCCTTCTTCCTCAAAATGAAAAGTACAAAATTAAAAAAAGGAAAAAACAAAAATTACAATAATAAAATAATCCTGCTCAAGCACATGTTCGAGCTTAGCAGTCGCTTTTCCACAGTTTGATGGTCTTGTCGTTTTCTAGTGCTGCTGATGCAATGATGTTTTCTGTGGGATGGCAGGCGGTTGAGATCACCACATCTAGAAAAACAGATCATTTTATTAGAGGTGTGGATACACCGTCCATCATCGATCCTGAATGGTGCATTTAGGAATAATTTAACAATAATTGTTTATGATGTCGATTTGTTTAACTTACAGATTATTATATAGATTTTTTAGCAGCTTTGTAAAAAGAGATGCCCGCATGTCTTAAACTATTAAACACTGGAATATTTTGATAAAAAACGTAACACTAGGAATAAACAAACAATTTAAAATTAAAGCTAATAGGAAACAAAAAAAAACATTTTATACTGATTTGCAAGTATATGAATGAACAAAGATGTTTAAAAAGTGTATTCAGGCTGATCCTAGTTTGCTCTGATAACCAAGTTATGATCGCATCATCTTATTGGGCCAAAATACAGTTTAGCAATGTGCTGCCATACTTCTTTACCTGTGTGACCTTGTAGTTTCTGTACGATCTCCTTGGTCTGCAAGTTCCAGATATAAACCATGTTGTCTTCTGAGCCAGAGACAATCCACTGAAAGAGAAAATGTGTTTACTCTTATATTTTCTCTCCTAAATGAACCTTATATATATATATGCTTTGCATAAGCAGTAATCAACCGTCACATGGAGATGCTTTCACCCTCATTTTAAAAGTCCCCAAAATAAAAAAAAACTAAGAAAAACACTCACCTTGCCACCTGTGACCGAGAAATTTGCAAATATGCAGTACTTCTCATTTTTATGACCGGTGTAGGTTTTCAAGCACTATAAGAAAAGAGATCATGATATGAAGAGAAGATTACAAATGTTTTCAAATTACAAAGCACTGTTTGGTTAAAAAGAAGCTTAATGACGAACTTATCAGGAGTCCAGGGAGAAATCAGATCAGCTAAAAAGGTTTTATGATACTTTCTGATTTTAGTGCTGTTGGCTCAAGTTCTGTGCAAAGTTTTTTACACCACTGCTATTACTGAAGGTGCAGAATCACACCAAACGCAGGACGCCATCCTCACCTTATGATACAGCAAGTTTTCACTCCCACAAAACCACTGTGTTTAAACAATCACCAAGGATACACTGAAGGCCTGTAACAGTCCTTACCTTTCCTTTGCTGTAGTCCCAAAGTTTTAGGGTACTGTAAGGAAAAAAGTAAAGCACTTAAAATGTACAAAAATCAACTGATTGAAGTAAACGTCTCTTAACTTAAAGCCCTGAAAACAACGTACCATCATACAATATTTGCATTTATTGCCACTCAAGCAGTGAGGCTGTAACTTACTTATCCAGTGTGGCAGCCAGAATGTATTTGCCGTTGGGAGAAAACTTCACAAAGGACACAGGGGGGTTGTCATCATCTGAGAAATATATGCACAGGATGCTACATCAGTATCGTCATGCTTATTTCATGAGTGAAGTGTAAGACTTTTGCATGGCACAGTGGTTTAGTGAAAACTCACCGATGAGCGTTTTAAGGCACTGGCCTGATGCTGTGTCCCAAATACGGCTGTAAAGGGAATAATATCACCATTAGTTACGTGTTTGACGAACAGAATTTGAACTGCAACAAAATAGGTTTCATTTGTGATTTTAAAAAATGACCGATTATGGAAGTAAAATTGTTTTATAATAAATACTACAAAATGAAGTATTTTTGTTCATTTCTAATTATCCTAATCGACTTGAATTTAACTTATAAAACTTCACTAATTAGCTCATAAGTTGAATGAAGTTTGTTTAATAAAGCAGAAAGCTAAAGTCTGAAGTGCGGTGGCCCACCATGCCTGGAATCTGACCCATCCATACTGAACAGTGCTGAGGTAAACTGGGGGCTTAATTTTGAGTATACTCACCAAAGTCCATCGTAGCTGCTGGAAACAATCAAAGATCCATCTCTGTTAAAATGGACCTGGAATAAAATGTGCATAAAAGCTTGTTAGACTCTTTAAATACGGACTGTAGATCCCACTGTTCCCGACGAGTGGTCAGAGGGTGTCGATACTCACTGCAGAGACTGGGTCAGAGTGGGCCGGTAAAGTCTTCAAACACTTCCCTGTCTTGACATCCCATATCCGAACGCTCTCATCAAACTAATGAGTAGAAAAGAACGGTCAGATTTACAAATGCTGGCAAGAAGCAGCAAACTCTGAATGCTAGAATACGCACGTGATTATATTAGTAATGGAGTAATTTACTGATTGCTTTGGAAATTACTTGGGTGATCAAGGTTCTTCAAAACATGTGAATAATAGACCTGACTGAAGAATAACAAGACTCCAAAAACTTCAAAAATAACTGGAAATATATTAAAACTATCAAACCACCCTGTACTGCTAAGCAGAATTCAACTACAGCCCTCTCGTACAAACACAGCTTTAAAATGTCCAGTTTCACTAATGCTACGCTCGGAAAGTTATTTCCATCACTAAAAGTATATGTCGTGCAAAATATCATTTATAAGCATAACACACTGCTGATGCCAGTAATATCAGTCTACTGCAATTACTAGAGAATGACTTTTGTGAACTATGCTGGACTGTGGTAACAGGAGACCTACAGATAAATCAACAAGCAACTACTAACAAAAGCAGCAGCCAACTACAGATCCCCACAAGTATCCACAATCAAGAACCGAAAACCATGGAGGGTTTGAAAACACAGACTTTACATTAGATATATAAACTCATTGTGTGGAACATGTAGCCGCTGAAGATCAGTGATAAACTGGAAACTGTGTTCACCCTGCACAGAAATCTCAAGTGTCCACTACTTAACCAAAGAAAAGCAGATAGGACAATATTTGACAAATGCAGTTATTATTACTACTACTATGTAAAAAATATGGATGCTCCCTTGTTTATCTTTTCAGTATAATAAAATTTAAAATATGTTGTAAGTAACGGACTTACTGATCCAGATACGATGAGGTTGGACTGGGGGTTGAAGTTACAGCAGAATACATAGTTGCTGTGGCCCTTCAAGGTTTTCAAACACTTTCCCTAGGAAAAATAAACACACACAACACATCCATAAACCACCTACTACCAGGGTATACATTTGCTTTAATGACTGCTGGGCACTAAGCTCCATACAGAGGTCATGTCTATACGAGTGAAGGTCAGGGCTACTTACAGAGCTCACGTCCCAGATCTTCAACGTTTTGTCGTCAGAAGCAGAAACGAGGAGGTTGGAGTCAGAGGACCAGGCCACATCCGAAATGCCCTGCAGATGAGCAATTATGAGTTACACTGTGTACTGGCTCTTACTGGTAAAATGCAAGTGGTAAAATGAAGGTGTACTGGGTGTTACTCATCAAGGGAAAAACAGTGGGTGTTGGATGTTAGTGTTTCAGAATTGACCCTTTCAATAAACTTACAAGTTTATGCCCAGATATTGTCTTCTCAAACTTTCCATCATACGCTCCCCAGATTTTGATTAGTTTATCAGCAGCTGAAAATCAAACAAAGCCATTTGTGAAGACTACGAAGAGCAGCAGTGACCAGTATCAACAAGAAACAATGGATTCAAGAATCTTTCATAAACAAATATGCCCTGAACAAGCCTGGATGTCTGTACTAATGTTTATTTCTTTAAACTCTAAACCAAATGCAAAGAAAAATAAGTCCCCACTTGCTCAATATGACTGAATGATTATTTACCTTCGGTTTTAATTTAATGCTCTTGTATTTACAATGGAAAGGTTCTGACTAGACTTAACTTTAAAAATAACAACAGTCCACTACATAAGAAGATCTGCCTTACATGAAAGTGTGGGTTCAATGTTTTTACAATACTTCAATGTCATTATCACAAGATCATGAGTGTTTCTTTAAGATAATAATTGTTTATCTGAAATCACAGAAAATTAAAAGAATTGATGCTTTTTTTAAATAAGGCCAAGTGAGTAGGCTGAATACCCATGACTCTGCTCTTCACCGTACAGTGAGAGACTTTACAACATGCATAATGTCCTCATACTCTGGATTTAGTACAACCAAGCTGAACAAACGCTCCATTGGGATGAAAACGCTGGTGTCTGTGAGACCCCCATTTCAGTCACATTACACAGCAACACTGACAGTTTACTGCAAACAAGTCGCTAAAGCCCATGTTGGCTGTGGAGACACTGTGCAGTGTGCAGCATTCAGTGAAACAAACTTCCCATCTATTTGTTTATTTGTTTAGTCTAGCAACCAAATTATGAGACTTGGCGACTAATCTTCGCATTCTGGGCATTTTTCTATCTGTAAACTTTGATATACTGAAACATACTTCTATGGCTCTGCACTTGTAGTCAAGTCAGAAAAAGATTCTCCTTTCACATGATCTCAAATGAATAATGTCATCATCTTGATTTTTTTCTGTTCTCATAGGAAAACGTACATGTACATAATGATCTTATGATACATGCAAATATCTTGAAGTCTCAAAAAAACAAAAATGAACTAGTCAGGAAACCTGACTAAATAAAATATTCAAAGTAGGATTAAATAATATTTATACAATATTTATACAAAATTTACCCTAAGCACAATTTAAGTAATCACAGGAAAAGAGTTTCTATAGTTCTGTACTGGGACACTGTCCAAAACTACTTACACGAGCTGGCGAGCCATTCCCCACTTGGGCTGAACTTGACAGATGAGACTGCTTTCGTGTGGCCAGCTAACGTGAACTTCAAGGTGTAGTTTGGCTTCACGGGTGCTGACTAAACCAGGATAAAAGATTAAAACAGTTAGGGAAATAATGCATCATACATTAGGAAATTTCAAACCACAAACAGTAGTTTGAATTACTGTGAGCTCTCTGCAATGGATAAAAAAGTGAGATAAGAAACACATTTTCTAAAGTTACTTGAAAAAGATTTACCCAAAAGAAAAACACTAAAACTAAAATAAATCAATAATAAAACACACAAAAGCCAAACCTAACGAACACACCACACCTTCTTAAACATCACATTCAAGAACTTCAAAGAAAATCTAACTTCCTCAAATTCAAACACCCAACACGGCAGAGTGCGAGACACAGATCAAGGTTAACTACACAGTTTGCTTAACGTCAGCATTCTCAACAGCGTTGAATTTATATAGCAACTTCCACAATATCAAGGTCAGTTGTCTGCTACTGTTTAACCTCCATCATTCACTTTCGCGAGGTAGATGAAATTACGACAGATGATATATATATATATATACACACATACACACACACATATACGTTCATAAATCTGTATTGATGAAACCAAAATAGCAAGTGATCCAATGCATCGATGCAAGACATAAAAATTAATGTGTTCACTTCAGTTAATTTTACTTTATTTTCATGTGTGCAGTGTTTTGTTCTGAGAAGCTGCTAGTGCTTAGTACTACACTGCTGCATTTGACCTTTAGTAATAAAATGTTCACATTATAATTTATTCCCATGTGTGAGATCACTGAACTTTAGCAGACTGTGTAAATACTGTCATACTGACTGCAGACCCCAGTATCAAACCGAATCAACTGAATCATATCAAACCAAATCACATCACTGCAAATTTGAAAAAAAAAATAAAAATAATCGATGCATGATCAAATTAAGATGAAACTTAAGGAACGTTATTTACATTTAACTTGTATAGATATAGCCCTTGACTTTAAATTCCTTAAGTGAGCTGTGGGAACCATTTAACATGTCCAAGTGAGATTTTTCTTGCACTTGCCCGAGTTAAACCCTCTAAAGCTTTTGTTGACGGGACGTTCAGGTCCTCACCTTGCTCTGGCTGGCGGATGCAGCAGAAGATGTCTGTGTTTTAGTAGCTTCAGTTTCAGGCTTCTTCTCTTCGGTTGCCATAGTGACCAAGTAGCAGGTAACTAATTAAGAGAAGCAGGTTGTGCCTCAGTCAGACTACAGAAACATCCATCAACAACAAAGTGTTATTCATACAGGTTTATCACACTGCTGATCTTTATACAGCATGAAAGATGCTGATGTAACTAATCAGTACAGGCAACGCTTTACTTTAACCACCACAATGTGAAATTATTCAGTTCTTCAGGATTTTCTTCCAGTTAGGTAGGAAACTTTCAGAGAACTTTTCTTTTAACAAACAGTACAGATTAACTCATCCAATAGGCCTGTTACAATAATAATTTTATCAACTCATAGCACAGTAATAACAAATTAGCCAAAACATTAACACCATTGAGTTCTGACCCCTTTCTATCCAGATCCGCATCATTTTGTAAACCACTGCAGCTCTTCTGTGGGACCAGACCAGATGGCATAGCCTTCACTCCCCACATGCAACAGTGAGCCTTGGGTGCCCATGACCCTGCCAGAGATTCACCAGTTGTCCTTTCTTAAATCACCTTTGGTAGGTAATAACTACTGCAGGCCTGGAACACTTCAGAAGACCTGCTGTTTTGGAGATCCTCTGACTCAGTCATCTAGCCATCACCATAAGCCCCTTTTTCAAAGTGGCTCAGATCCTTATGTTTGCCCATTTTTCTTGCTGCCAGCACATCAACTTCAAGAACTGAGTGTTCAATTGCTGCCTAATATATCCCACCACCCAGAGAGGTGACATTTTTATATAATAACTAGACAGTCAATGTTATTTTCTACCAGTCAGTGGTGATAATGTTATGGCTGACGGGTGTATGTTAACTACCTCAATATCAATAAATGGTGTTTATAATTCATGTTTGTCTACATAAAATGAACGCACCTGTGGGTAGATCTATAATGATATAAAAACAGAGGCATACACCAAAGTTTGAGTCGATGTATTATTTTGGTGTCTGAATTCAGCTTTCATCACCAAAATTTAAATAAAGAAAAAAGTATGTATTCATTAACTGAAAAAACATTATCGTTTATCACATTTATTTCTGGGACAATAGATCTTCCAACAAAAGTTGTTATCGTGACAGGACTATTGTTTACCACAGTGGCTTTTCTGTTTTAAAATATACCTCATGACCCATACGAACACACACTGTGACAGTGGAGCAGCAGAGTACTGCCGACACTGTAATAAAATTGGTGACAGTTGACTGTTCACATATTATTAGGGAACTTTTGAGGCCTGACTGGCTGTTACAGATGTGTATTATGTGGCGTTATGTTTGCTGACTGAACTTTATTCATGACATCGAGTTTAGTTGTGCGAGTGAACCAAGACTCAAATTAATAATGATGCTATGTAGTAACACATCAGCAACTGAGGGCATAGTTTGTCTATTTTACATTGTATTTGTTAAAGGTATAACTGCGTTGTCCGGGTCTGTGCTAAGCGGTCACCTGAGAGTGATCTCCTCCCTGTTCACATTCCTATTTTCTGCACTTTCCCTTTAGTAAAGCCCCTTCACAGAGCTGCTGAGCTTCTCTCTCTTACTGCTCGACATGGGCTCTGTTTACGTTTCTTCACACACAGCGATGCGGGACATAGCACCTCACACGCCTTGTTCCAGTCTCTGCGTTCACACAGTTAAGTCAAAAACGAATTCGCATTAAAACGACACGCTGAACTGTTTACTCTCCAAACCAAATTCACAACTGTTCTCTTCTGCACTTCTTGGACTCACATTCCTGGGAGCTCGCATTTCAAAAACGCAACACAAACACAAGTAGTGAACTTTGCAGAAGCAATAATCTCCGTCAGGACTTATTTTCAGGTCATAACGAGCGAACTCATGAAACTAGAAAATGTAGAGAAGGTGGAAAGCGCTAACGCTGCTGAACTTTAGCTCCAGGCTAAAGGGGGAGGCCTAGAGGGCTAGCATGTGATTAGCGGGCTAGCTAACACTACAGTGGGCCAGCGCTAATTTATTGGTCAGATTTACCTCATCTTACATCCGAATCGGTAAAAAGGCACTCGCCTAACTAACCTTACTCGCTGTGTGTATAACCAGACAAACCGATCGCCCCGATTTGCCTGCAGCCCTGTGAATCGGGAAGGCTAACGCTAGCCCCTGTCGCTGTCTCTGGCTGAGGGTTTCCTTTCTCTGCACATGCATCTCCATTCAAACAATACCCGGAGAACCGCACGCACCACTCGCAGTCGCGCTGTGTGCGCGGAACTGTCTCTGAACAAACCTGTGAACGATCCGACAAGCTCGTCCCGACAGATGTGGATTCCGGTACGGAGAAAGAAACACCACGTTTAGTGTTTACATTGACTGAGCCGTGTGTGATGGAGGAGCTGCTGTGGGCTCAGGCGGGGAAATGTGGCATCATGGAGAGAGCAGCGCCACGATGGAGGGACGGAGGAAAAGATTACAACGGCAAGCGAGCGCGGACTTTCAGCGAGCACACTTCGCAAGCTCGGAGAAATAAATAATATCTGCCAAATTTTACATTTAATGCATTTTAATTTTATTCAGTACAATTTTATTGTTTGTTTGTTTGTTTGTTCCACAAAAAACTAAACATAAAAGTATGTTTGCATAAAACATTTTAATAGATGTATATATATTTAATATTTACTTATTTATTTTCCATATACACAGTTAAACACGCACAATATGCAGTGAATTGCAGTATCTGTATTTTACCCATCCGAGACAGACACAGAGCAGTGGGCAACCACTGTCACAGCATCTGGGGAGCAGTTGGGGAGTTGGGCGCCTTGCCCAAGGGTGATTTAGCCTGCTGGCTGGTCCCAGGACTCGAACCAGCAACCCTTCAATCACAAATACACTTCTCTAAGCACTAGGCCATGACAAATTACACATAATAAATTAAACACAAAAAAGAATTTAGTAGCTAAATGTTAATAACTAAAGTGGAACTGAGTAAAATGTAGATTTCCTTCCCCATAATAATGTCAAAATTTAAAACAGTTTAATAAATGTAAAAGTATTGGGCATTAAAATAGGAAAGATCATGTAAGTACATGTAACTAATTCAGATTCAGATTCAGAAAACTTTATTGATCCCGGAGGAAATTGTTTGTTACAGCAGCTCAGACAGACAGAAAAGACAAGGAGGCATTAAGAGAAAAAAAAATCAAAATATAAAAAAATTATTACAAGATAAATAAAATATAATTGCTCTTTAATTAAAATATACTATGTAAACATTCTTAACACTATATACTATAACTATACACTAAGTAAACATTATATAACATTATATATATACCGGATCAGTTACACTATATACTATAACTCTGTACTGTGTAAACAGCTGTATGAAACAGTATTGTGCTTTAAGTGAGTATTGCACCAATGGAATTGCACATGGGGAAAGGAGTATATTGCACTTTCCCATAATATATTATTGAACCTAATAAGTGGTAAAAGCTGGTTATGTAAGTAAGTGAGATTCAGTAGGAGTTGTAGAGTCTGATAGCTGTAGGGAGGAAGAATTTCAAGAACTTCAAGCTAGTCATTCTACTGCTAAAAGTGCTCCTCTGTCAATCACAACACTGTGCAGGGGGTGATCAGCATTTTAAATAATAGCTGTAAGTCTGGTCAACGTTCTCCACAATTTCTGCAGATGGCAGCCCTCTGTGTTGTACTTGAAGTCTGTGGTGTACAAGGTTTATAGGAACGGAGACAGAACTGTTCCAGTTCCGTTCCAGTTCCAGTACTACACATCACGGTGTCAGACACACAGCCCTGTAGCCGTACATACTGTGGCCTCCCAGTCAGGTAGTCCATAATCCACTTGACTAGGGGAGCATCTACCTGCATTGCAGATAGTTTGTTTCCCAGCTGGGCTGGCTGGATGGTGGTGAAGGCACTTGAGAAGTTGAAGAACATGATCCTTAGGGCACCACCTGGCTAAACACTCAATGCTGGTTATTATTGTACTCTGCATTTCGCTCTATGAGTACTGGGATAGGCTCCAGCAGTCCCTGGGACACTGGTTAGGATGAATGGTGCAGAAAATGAATGAATGAAAATGTTCAGGCTTACATTTACACCGCACAGTGTGTTTAGTAGCTGTAAATATGATTTGGTTTTTATTGTGGTATTACGATAATTGCAGCTAAATATCATAAAAAATTATATCTTACAAATGAGTTTTAGACACAGGTTTTGTAAAATGCAATTTTCTTTACTGTGACCTCCTTAATGCAGGCTCTGGTAATAAAAAAAATCAACCTGCAATCATAATTGACCTATTGACATAAACATAACTCATTGTATCATATAATCAATACAAGTCTTGTTTATTATCTCCCATCATAATTTAATGACTGCCTGCTTCTAAGACATCTTCTGAGTTTTGATTATGTAACCAGTAGGTGTTGTAATATAAAATGAATCAAACATTTTGATTTCTTTTCCCACATCTATCACTGAAAAAATATTCACCATCCGTGATTTATGAAATGCATGATTACATACGCATGGTATGTATGGAAGGAACTGCATTACAATTTCCAATATTGCATAAACTTCCATAGCAATTTAAAGAGCCTACAACATGAAAAAAAATTTGTTTTCTGCTTTTTTAAATTAAAAGTTAATTAAAGAGCACTCTTTAAACACTGTTACTGATTACAAAAACGTCACCTTCATCTTCAGTGCACGTGGTTTATATATAAAAAACTAAACTGAAAAAAAGTGTTTTTGTGATGTCACATAAATCTATGAATTTATGTATACCTACATATTCAGCCTACAGCAGTTCCACCAGTCATTTCACACTGAAGTTACATGACGTTTTTTAGGGGTTGGACACCTCTTTGAATGAGGCGCCATACAGGTCAGCCAATCAGAACAGGGGTCATTTGCATATATCGGATTTGAAGTAACAAAAAAACTTTTTTATTCTAATTTTGACTGGAAGATGATCGTATAAAATGAACACATGTAACCATAAGTAAAAATCCACTGCAGGATTCCGTTCCAACCTGCCCGGATACCTCCGCTGCTGCAGTGCAGTTAGGACAAAATTCTAAAGAGGATTTTTACTTTCAGGACCTGAAATGTCCGCACCTTCTAATATCACTGCCAAAAAGTAAGACTTGTGATCTGACGTAAAGATTAACACAAGTAAATGCTAAGCAAGCCAAATGTAAACATATTTGAAGCGAGGGTCAAATAAAAAAAACACAAATGCGACGAAACAAGGCGCCACCGCGCATGCGCCCAAAGCTCTTCGTAGCTCATCTGCTGCTGCCGCCGCCTCCAAATAAGAGCAGCGGCGCGGATCAGCAGCAGCCAGCGGCCCTCGGAGCCCCGATAAAAGTAATATGCCTAACTTTTTTCCTGTTTTCTCTTTATCACATGTGTTTTACGCGCAAGTAGTACGCCGCGAGAATACAGAGAGGTTCACTACTACATAACAACGCCTAGCCTTGTTACTGTGTCTCCTGTACCGACGTAGCTGTAACTTAGCGAGCTGCTGACTAGCATTGTTTTCAACAAAGCTTCGTCTGTGCTGCAAACAATACGAGAAAAAAAACGCCTGACTCCGCTTTAACAACGCTAACCTGCTTTGAGCTCAAAACTCACCTGTTCAGTGAAGTTGGGGTTGCCTCTTGGCTTTTTGTGCTTTTTTCGGACACATTCGTGTGATCACGCATCAATATTTGCAGATATTTTAAGCTTCGAATACGAAATGGACTACATTTGCTAGCAAGATGGCTAACTTAGCATGTTAGCCACAACCACCCGCCATCTTTTTGATGGATGTCGCTAGCGGCGGGCTAAGCTATGCTAAGCTAAGTTAGTGCCTTTAACGCCAGACGTTTCAGGCTAGGCTAAGCTAGGTAACTGTTTAGCGAGCTAATCGTAAGTTTCCCTCCATCGTGAACTCACTTCTCTGTGTCAGTGGACTGCATCGCGCATGATCTCCCAATTGCGTAATTTCTTAGTTTCTTACGTTTAAATGAGAAGGTCGCATTTTTATGGGTTTCATGCGCTTGTAACGTTACTTTGTCTATCTGTTAGCTTCGTTTGCTACTGTTGCCAACGTTGGCCAACTAGCTAGCAGGAGTTTCATTATTTATACGCTCTAGCTCTTTAAGCGCTGATTTGTTTATTTTGAGTCGGTTTTAACTTCTTTTTCTGAGAAGAGTCCGCACAGCTGGGGCGCAAAGATGTGCTGTTCCGTCCTTTCACAGTTCTGTTTTCTGGCCTAAGAATGAATGAGCTACTGTATCAAGGCAGCAAAGCCCGCTAACTTGAGCAGGTGTTAGCCACTGTTTACGCGGGAGGTCGGCGTGAGCTTTGTGGCTATTAGTGAAATCAGCACGTTATGAAGTACACCCAGTGAGTCTGTGACAGTGGTTAAATAGTCGATTTGATCCTTCGTGTGATCTCTACTGAAATGTCTGACGTTAGATAGCTGAAGGAGTCAAATGCACAGATTTTCCCCCCACATTTTCCTATGTGATGGTTCACTTTTCTTGTCAGGAACGTCAGTGCATTTCTGCAGTTGTAGTGCGCTCAAAACAAATAACATTACAGGCACTGCGTGTATGTGAAGGGTCACAATTATAAACTTTACATGACTTTGAAAACTATTTTACTGTAGTTGGTGACTGTGGTGTGAATTTCTTGTTTTCCAATGGGTGATAAAAGAGCAGGTTTTTTTTTACCACTATTGTTCTAATGCTTTGTATTGTTGATTTGCTGAATGCCAGTCTGTTGCTGTCAGTGTGTAACAAGGTGTGTGTGTTGTTTAATGTGTGGTTTGTTATTCATTTGTCCCCTACATGGCAATTATAAATGTATATAACAACATTGTTTTTGTTTCTTGTTTTTGTCAGAGGTTACGAGGTCTGATTCTGCGATGGGATGTAGTCCCACTCGGAGTAGTGAAGTGAAGAGAGAAAACCAGCACGTGTCTTCTGAAAAATACACCTTAACCTAAGTCTTGTGCAGAGCAAGCAAGTGGCCTTTTCTTGAACCGAAATGTCTGATGTCACTTCAGCTACTTCAACCCCACCTCAGGTTGCTAACCCCCCACCTCCTGAGGTAACAAACCCCACTAAACCTGGCCGCAAAACGAATCAGCTTCAGTACATGCAAAATGTAGTGGTCAAGACACTGTGGAGGCATCAGTTTGCGTGGCCATTTTACCAGCCTGTAGATGCTATCAAGTTGGGGTTGCCGGTGAGTGTTTTTACATTTGTTTTAGCCATGATTGTATTATCCGAACTAAGAGATTGGCATAAATATGGAAACTGCTCCTGTGATTCTGTCATATATGGTTCTAGGCAAGTTATTGCCATGCGTTGGGTTTCTGCTGAATTTGTCTGGTGTACTGACCACTTTTTTCAGCATTTTTGCAATTACTAATGTTCATACTAAAAGTTGGTCATTTTGTGTGAGTGTAAATATGAAACTTTTCTTGGTTATTCTAATAATGTATTTTGTTATTAATAATATAAGAATAATTTATTTTAGGACTATCACAAGATAATAAAGAATCCAATGGATATGGGTACCATCAAGAAACGGCTGGAGAATGTCTACTACTGGAGTGCCAGCGAGTGCATGCAAGACTTCAATACAATGTTTACCAATTGTTACATCTACAACAAGGTCAGTCTCTTCTTTGTTTTGACATATTTTTATCCTTGTTTTTTAAAGTTTTGTCTAGATTTATGGTTTGTTAATG
This sequence comes from Arnoldichthys spilopterus, assembly GCA_037974385.1. Classification (NCBI taxonomy): domain Eukaryota; kingdom Metazoa; phylum Chordata; class Actinopteri; order Characiformes; family Lepidarchidae; genus Arnoldichthys; species Arnoldichthys spilopterus. Next base: position 17,860,057 of record JBBPDA010000025.1, read on the forward strand.
AGCTCGAGTTACTCATGATTATATAAACATTTTTGTCTACATATTAAACTCTCATGCATCCATCTAACCATGTTGATTTGCCCTTTATATCAATTAGCCAACAGATGACATTGTTTTAATGGCTCAAGCTTTGGAGAAGATCTTTCTGCAGAAGGTGGCTTTGATGCCCCAAGACGAAGTGGAGTTACTCCCCCCTGCTCCTAAAGGCAAAGGCCGGAAATCAACACCAGGTAAAAGCAGCGTTGCGTTTACATTACATTTATTTGTTTGGCTGATGCTTTCATCCAAAGTGACTTCCAAGATACATTATGTTCATGAGTTCTTGCAGTTCAGCTGTCTGTCTAAACTTAGTGTCTCTTTACTCTGTGTAATGAAAATTGGTTTTTCACTCTAAATGCAGGTCAGCAAGAGGGAAATATGTCTTCTGGTTCGCCTCCTTCAGCATTTCCAGGTGCCACGTCGCCAGGCCCTCAGACACCAGTCATCTCCTCTCCAGCAGTGCCTGCAATCACCCCAAGCACACCTGCTGTACAGAACACAACCACTGCCCCAATCATACCTGGGATGCCCCCCTCGCAACCTGTTATCAAAGTAAGTCTCCGGGCCAAGAGACAAAATTGTAACATCTTTACTTTAGTTGTGTGTCTGTGATGGTACCTCATTGCTATGTGTTTCTGTCCCTGTGTGTGTGGGTTTCTTCTGTTTCCCAGAAGAAAGGGGTAAAGAGGAAAGCAGACACCACCACCCCTACAACATCTGCCATCACTGCCAGCAGGAGTGAGTCGCCTATCCCTTTGTGCGAAGGCAAGCAGGGCAAAGTGGCCTCTCGGAGGGAAAGCACCGGGCGGCCAATCAAACCTCCGAAGAAGGACCTGGAGGATGGGGAAGCAGGCCAGCATGGAGGCAAACGCGGCCGACTGACTGAGCACCTCAAATATTGTGACACCATCCTCAAAGAAATGCTCTCCAAAAAGCATGCTGCATACGCCTGGCCCTTCTACAAGCCTGTTGACGCAGAGGCACTTGAACTGCACGATTACCATGATATTATTAAGCATCCTATGGACTTAAGTACAGTAAAAGTGCGTAGCCTACATTCTTTGTTACTTGGCAACATATAAACTTATTACAGTACTTTTCAAAAGAGTCAAGTTAATTTCAAGCCTTGTCAGGCTAACGTTTAATTGTGTTGCAGAAAAAGATGGACGGTCGAGAGTACCAGGATGCACAGAGCTTTGCTGCAGATGTACGATTAATGTTCTCAAATTGTTACAAGTATAACCCACCTGATCATGAGGTTGTTGCCATGGCTCGAAAACTACAAGTGAGTTGTTTTTGTTCTGCACTTTTTAGTATTTTGCATACAGAAGTCTTTATTAAAACTTTGTAATCTTGTAACAACTCTGTTTTGGGGTAGGATGTGTTTGAGATGCGCTTTGCTAAGATGCCAGACGAGCCAGTGGAGGTAAACGTTCCTAGTGCTGCTGGTGGGACCGGTGTGGTCAGTAAGAGCACTGCAAGCAGCGAGAGCAGCGGCGAGTCCTCCACCTCTGACAGCTCCGACTCTGAGGAGGAGAGAGCTACGCGGCTTGCCGAGCTGCAGGAACAGGTGGGTGCGGAACAGGTGGGTTTCAAAACAAGGTCTGACTATCTAATCCTCCAGAGGCCCTGTCAGGGTCTTCTCTTTTTTTTCTTTATTAAATGTTTATCCTTTTCGCTCACTTCCACCTTACCCTTTTAACCAATCTTTGCACACTAAGAAGGAGAGGGAACAGCTTCAGTAGAGGAGGAGCAAGTGACAAGGCCACTGGTCCCTCCTTGTTCACAGCCATATGAATCACAACTTCGAGGCCTGTTTATTTGTTTTTTTATATATTTTTAAATAAATGAATTAAACGTCTTTTTGCCCTCTATCAAATCCCTTTACAGTATGAATTTAGCACTTTTCCCTGCATTAATTTCTTATATGAATCTTCCTGCACACCAAGAAAGCCTTTTTTTTTTTTTTTTTTTTTAATTGACTGTCAGTCTCAGTTAAAGGTGTGAAGTATTGGCTCTTTACTTGAAATACCTTTGCTCTTGACTGGTTTTGATCAGCTGTCTCTGGAGCTCTGTTTTTTCTCTCCTCATTTCCTTTTTGCTTTCTTACTACTGTATCTCTGGAGCACCCCAGGTGTAGCAGGCAAGGGGGAAAAACAGGTGCACCAAGAATTTTATATATATATATATTTTCTTATGTGTTTGATTTGTGACCCTGTTTTTGCTATTTTGTTAGTGTATTTTACAATATTCCAATATTTGGTATACAGCGCACATGGCTGAAACAGTGGTAGAGGGTAAGAAAGCCTTTGACAGAGTTTAGTGGTATGGGCACTGCGAGAAGGGCCAGAGTGATTGCAAAGTAGTTTTAGTGGATTTGGAATTGCAAGTGGAGTATTGTTTTGTTTTCCTTTTTTATTTTTTTTAAACATCTGGATAAATTAAGCAAGAGTTCGAAATTTGTTTCTCCCAGATATAACCAGAGCAATTAGATTTTTAAAAGTTAAACATGTCCTACTGCCAAATTTCTGGAATGAATTTTGGTATTGTAGATTTACAGAGAACTGTTTATTGATGTGTGGTTTCTGTGTCAGAAGGCATATTCTCTACTTCCTCCTCCTTTCCAGATTCTGCTTTATTTTCTCTCTTCATAACTCATTTAAATTCTTTTATTAAAGGATGTTTGCTTGTCCAGTATAAGAAATGCTGTGCATTCAGATCTTTTTAAAAAGTAAATGTAGACACTGTCATAAGTTTTATTAATTGTTAATGCAGATCATGTTTCGTTGCACTGGTTCAATCCAATAACTGTTTATCATGCAGGCAGTTTAGAAGTACTTTCCAAAAAGCAATAGATACTGGATAAGCAAGAAAAAGTGTTTTCTGTTAAAATGACCCAATGCATTTACTAAAGAAATTATATAACTGAGTAGTTATAGGTGTTGTCCAAAGACAAGAGTTTACTTAATCTAAATTTTTGATAGAGTATTAACTATATAGTGACCATTACTGGACACCCTACACTCTCCTCTCTTGATTGCTGAGCTTGTGTTTTTGGATTGAGCAGATCACTGATTCCCCCTCTCCCTGCCTCTATCCCCAGCTGAAAGCCGTCCATGAGCAGCTAGCTGCTCTCTCGCAGGCCCCGGTCAGTAAACCAAAGAAGAAGAAAGAAAGGAAGGACAAAGAAAAGAAAAAGAAAGATAACAAGCACAACAAAGCGAAACCTGAGGACGACAAAAAAGCCAAGGCAGGACCACCTACGAAGCAGGCTCAGCCGAAGAAGGCCCCGGCCAGGAAAGCTAACAGCACCGTTCCTGGCAACAGGTACTCTCTTAGTCTTCACTTTTTAAAAATACATTCAGGGTATTTTTTTCCACAGACTAGTTGCTTGAACAAACCATTTACTTATTTCAAATGTAACATTTTTGTGTACGATGCAACCTTGGTCCTTGGTATACATTTACTCTTTGTTTGCTCTTAGCAGGCAACAAAAGAAGGGAGCCAGAGGAGGGCCAGGCTGCGAGTCTGACGATGACGACACTGCTCTGCCCATGACATATGATGAGAAGCGGCAGTTGAGTCTAGATATCAACCGGTTGCCAGGAGAGAAGCTGGGCAGGGTGGTGCACATCATTCAGTCCAGGGAGCCCTCACTACGAGATTCCAACCCTGACGAGATTGAGATTGACTTTGAGACGCTTAAACCTTCCACCTTACGCGAGCTGGAGCGATATGTTAAATCCTGTTTACAGAAAAAACAGAGAAAACCTCTACGTAAGTTCACTTCTGTTCCTTTTCCTGGAGGCTACATACTAGCAGGATACAAAGTCTTATAAAAATTCCTGGTGTTTTTTTCCAGTTTGGAGAAACTTAGACATTTGCTTGTTTTCCCTGCTTCCTCTTCCTCAGCTCTTTCGTAATAAGGAGCAAGCTTTAAAAAAAGGTTTTAAGAGCAATGCATTTTCCCAGTTCAAATGTTTTCTTGAATTGGAACTGGGCCTGTGTTCAATTTTAAAAATGTATTTATTTATATATTTATTTATTAGAAAATATGTTGGCACTGGGAGCAGAGGGCGTTTGTTGGTAAACTGTGGGATTGGGACAGTAAATCTGTTACCTGCTTTAAAATACCACTTACTTACATTGTGAATTACAATGCAAGGGAAAAACGGAGCATTTAATGGGGCTAGAAAGGGAAATTGCAAGAGATCTCATGCATATACTTTATTGGAAGCTTATATCAGTGTTTCACATTCAGCCAATCTGTTTTAATTAAACTATGTAGCGATCCTGTGTTTGGCCTCTAACCTCCATATTCTTTCTGGTCTCTAGAGAAAGGTGGATCTGGGCCAGGCACAGGCCCGTCCCGACTCAGCGGGAGCAGCAGTTCTTCAGACTCGGGCAGCAGCAGCTCCAGCGGTTCCACCTCAGACAGCAGTGACTCCGACTGATCCTTTTTTATTTACATTTTTACTCCTTTTTTTAATGTTGTATGCAGTCGTGGTTGTTTCTCTGAGACTTTTTATAAGAGGGGAAAAAAGAAACCGTGAACGTGCATCATGTCAAAACATGATTTTTTTTCTTCACTGATATACCATTAAGGGGGGAATGACACAACTAGATCACACATTTCCACAGACTCTGAAAGGGATGCCCAGATCAACCAAACTAGAACAATGAACAAAGAGAACCATATGTGGAATGAAAGGAAGCTTCCTGACCTAAACAATATTAAGTCAGTTGGCATTACAGGCAAATAAATGTCATCTCTGTGCAAGAGAACGATAATGGAATCTCCTAGAACTTTCTCCTTATCATCCAACCCTTCTCGTTTGACCCCTCAGCTTCTCTTCTCCTGCAGGCGGTGTTGTATTTATTTTTTTATTTTTCGTTGTTTTGTTGCTGTTTTTTTCCCTATTCGCCAGCCTTCATGTCAACAGTGGATTTATTTTTTTAAGACCTTGTTTTTTCTTGAACTGCCAGAAGGTCTCGTATTTTATGTTCATAAAGTTCAATCATGTGGTGTTTGTGTCGGCGTGCATGTTTTACATGGGCTCGGTGAACCAGTGACTCGAAACCTGCTTCCGTTAAACATCACAAGTAAATTATTCGTTTCAGCAGTTTAGATTTAGAATTGTGGACAATTCTAGGTCACACATTCATGAGAAGGGTGTGGAAAACATTAATTGCGATTGAACTTTCAGCATAATGTGGGTGCTTGTCTTGTTTGCTGCACCTTTTTCAAAAGTGAAAGTACACGGTCCTAAATCACTCCACCCTGCTCATGACTGGTGTCTAGATCTGCACCAGCTGGAAGCTGTCATTGTCAATTGCCCATTATGTACATCTGGCAGCAGAAAATCCATTTAGTTTTGAGCGGTCGGTTGCTGTATTATGGTGTAGAAATTTCTAGGAAGTGTTGTTCCCTTCTGAATGTTTCCTCTGAACTTTTGTAAAATGATTATTGAATCACAGTCTTCCTCCAATCATGCTCATGCAAAATTGATTTCTGAATGTAAGACAACAGCAGGTTTCTCGTAACAAATCTCCTTTTTAAAAGGAATAAACGGACGTTTCTGGTGCCCATAAACCTCCACCATTCCAAATGCTGCCTACTCCTGCTCATATCTACAAAGCAGTTCATTATGTCCTGTAGTTTTTTTGTTAGAATGTGCAGTCTTGTCGGTTTATTGAGTTTTAAAGGGAATAAATGATTTGTTTGGTTACATATAATTGGTTTAGGGTCCGTTTTGGAAACAACCTTTCGAAATTGAATTTGCCTTAATGCTCTTTGGAGAAAATCAAATTAATGAGGGACATTTAACTTTCTACACTAATTAAAACACTAATTGACGTAGTCGGATGCATAATTATTTTGCAATATCTGCAGCTCTTTGTCATTAGTGTTGATGTCTAGCCGTACTTAGTAGCGAAACTTCCCAAATTGCCTTCCCTAAGAATTCTGATACCAATGTTCATCAAGCCCGATCAGGTTTATCCAGAGTGATATCTTTTCGAATCAGACTGAAGACGATTATATATGAATATATAGAATTGTATAAATATATATAAACAACTTCTAGATCATTTCTAGGCCCTGATTTAAAAAAAGAAAATTATAATAGCTCCTTTTTATATTTTGACAACAAATGTTTACTTTTTATCTTTGAAATGCATGCCAGTCTATTGTATCTTTCTTATACCTTTTCGAGCTGTTTATAGTTCTCTTCCTGCAAATGGCACTCATTGGAACAACCACAGAAAAAAAAAAAAAAAAAAGATTCAGTGACCGTAGATACAGGCTTGTGTACTGGATCGTGGGCCATTGGGTGGGTCTTTGGGTTGGATCGAGAGAGGCTAACATTTGAATGCATCTAGGAATCTCTTCTATGCTGGGAAAATTCTGTTTTTTTATAAAATAAATAACAAAAATACTTTTAAGTGCTCTTATTTTCTGCTTTCCTACTTAGTGCCTCTCTGCTGCCTGCTTACATATTGAAAGTCCATCTTTAAGTGGTAGTACTGCTTGTGTTTTGTTACTGCTTTACAGATTGAGGTTATTTTGTACTTGAATATTTGCTAAAGCTCATGTCCCACAGTAGCAGTACGCTTACATATATTTGCACATTAGCATTTTAATGGTCATGGTTTTCCCACCGAGCTGTGTTGAGGTTTCTAGGTCTTTCCTGTAAGCCAGTAGAGCTCTGTTCATAGGTCTGTCTAAAAACGGGTGCCCAAATCTGGTCCTGAAAGACTGGTGTCTAGCACAGTTTGGAAGTTCCCCTTCTCAGACACACAAATTAACGGATGAGTTGAAACGGGTGTATTTGAGCAAAGACATGACCAAACAACTGAACTATGGCCCTCCAGGACCAGATCTGGACACCTTCAGTCTAGAACCTTTCAAAGAGTAAGCATGTACAAGTGATCTGCTGAACTCCTTGTCATCCTGGACTGTCTTGCTTTCTTTGTTAGCTTAGCCCAGCAACACACTGTCTGCTGCTGTTGGCTTATGTTGATGTTATGACACAATTGACAGATGTGCTTTTCATGTGCAGTCAAAGACCAAACCAACCATCAGAAAGCAATTGAATGGCAAAATCTAGCCTCACAACCTGTGGAGTTCTAATAAGTGACCACTAGATGGCAGAAATGCCTTTTTTTTTATTGCAGTCTACCAGCGTCACTGGTTCTTGTCGGAATGACAAGGATACACAGTATAATTTCCATATGGACAGGGCCACCACTGTGATTGTTAAAATCCAAGGACATGAATGTAGATGTGTTGGAAGTGGGATAGCAGCTTAATGGGTGTAGTGAGGAAACGGTGACAATAACCAGAATCCCCATGAGCGGCTTCAGTAATGCTGTGCTCGAGGGCTCAAAAGTAGGTTGTAAATAACAGATGGTTGACTAGTAAACATGACTTAATTCGGGTGTGTTCAAAGAACAGCTCAGCATACTGGAAAAGAAAGCACAGTGGTCCATTGAATATGCAGCCGGGCGTTTCTTTGCTGTATTAAAAAGCACATCGCTCCATCGCAATGTTGACCATGTTTTTCACTAGTAGAGAAGGTGAGTGGTCACATTATAGGTCATAGCTACTGTATCTTGCTTGAAACATTCATTTTGCCCTTTGAGGTGTCATGGTTCCAATGTAATCCTCTACAACCTCTTCAGATACACACGCCACAGTTAATGCACAATTCAATTTTAAAAATAGGACAAATAAGATGTGTAATGTCAATAAACATGTTTAAAATGTGACCTATGCAAAAGTTATGACCTGTTATATATTTTCTTTCTTTTTCCAGTACATTAAGTGAACAGTTAGTTCTGAAACTAATGTGCTGAAAGCAGGAAAATGGGCGAATGTAAAGGTTTGCACCACTTCGGCAAGGGCCTAATCATTATGCTAGAGTCAGAGCATCTCCAAAACATCAAGTCTTGTGGAGTGTTCTAGCTATGCAATAGTTAGTACCTACCAAAAGTGATCCAAGGAAGGACAATCAGTAAACTGACGACAGGGTTATGGGGACCCAAGGCTCACTTATGCATGTGGGGAGTGAAGGCCTGTCTGGTCCGATCCCACAGAAGAGCTACTGTGGTTTAAAAAGTGATGCGGACACTGATAGAAAGGGGTCAGAACACACAGTGCACCACAGTCAGGGATGTTTCAGCAGCATGAGGGACCTGCTCAATATTAGACAGGTGGTGTTAATGTTAGTGGTGACTGATGAGTGTTTGTCAGGGAGTGTTCATAGCAACCGACATTAATTTGGTAAAATTACATTGTATTCAGTTTAATAAGAGTTTTCTGTTTACTGCTACAAAAGAACTGTCTTAATGTGATGACTGTGCTTTATTAGGATAGCGTGAGAATAAGCGGTATTGATGCTCATAGTCATTGGGTAATAGACTGCTCTGAGGGGCCCTCGTGTTTTATCATTTGGTGTGACATTGCCCCCATGCTTGTGTCTTGGCTTCCATTTATAGTGCACTCTCCAGGGCGCAGTGTCACAGTTTTCATAGGACCGTGTGACCTTCCCCTTTTGCTGCAGCATATGAAGCATGCCAGCATCCTTCTCCTACTGCAGTGGCCCATGATGGATCAGGGGCCCAACTTCTCTGACAAGGCATCATGTTGGAGGCAAAAAGCCATTGGTTATGCTGCATGCGGTTATACACCAGATTACAGGCCGAGCACAGCAGCCGCAGTGCAGTGAGCCATTCATCCAGTCTGACTGAACGCATCCCAGCCATGTAAATCTTATTCCAGAGGTAGATTGGAAGCATCACAGTGCTCCTTTACTGATGACTTCATGCTTGTACCTGGAAGGATCAGATGGTCATTCTGCATCTCCATCCGTTATAAAGATAGGCACCTTTAGTGTGGATGTGGATTTGGTTCAGGAATTGGTTAAGTGACTATTTGTCACTGTGAACACACACCCCATCACAACAAACCTTGCTCAAGGGCTTGAACCTGCAACCCTCCCCGATTACAAGGGCAGGTCCCTAACCACTAGTCCACCACTGCTCAAACTGGTTCCTCTTCATATACCCCTCAATATGAAATTGATAATACATAATCAGTAGAAATCCATAATCGTGTAACCGCACATAAAGACTGATATTCTCCATCTGTAAAAAGTCTAAATCTGTTACATAAGAACGCGTTACTGTCAGTCTGTCGAAGGTAAGTCGAGCACACCGCATGTTTAAAGTCTCGGTGTAATATTCGCTGTTATTATATTTAATGTGCATATTTGTGGCAACTTAGTGGGAACTAAAACCTCTTCCCACGTGGAGGGATCCAGCCCGTGCGCGCCCCCGCACCTCTTCTTCCTCGTGTCCCCCGTGCGCGTGCACACGCTTTCTTTCTCGTAGCAATGGGAACTTCGATTCACTTTACCGAGCCGATTCTTTCGACCTGTCCGCTTCAGGGAATCGAGGACACCGAGTCAATGATTCATTGATTCACAGTTCGAATGAACTTCTCGTGTCTTCCCTGCACAGCAGGGCAATAAACCATTATTTCTGATTCCCACGTGCAATAATGGCCAGTTTAAAGAGCTACAATAATTTCTTTGTAAAAAGATTGATTTTTATAACAGCCCAAAGTTAACAAACTCAATTCCCAAAATATTAAACAGTGTAATTTAAAGGTTATGTAACACAGTGGTAAACATGGTTCTGTCCAGATTTTTTTTTCTTTTAGTCTTTTACAGACATCAAGTTCTAAATTTGTTGATATTTACCAAATGCATTTAAGCTTTTTTTCTACTGTTGTCAGGTAATAAAGATTGTAGAAATGAACAAATTCTGGTTTTAACTGCATTTTACAAAAAAAAAAAAAATCCAGAAATGTGGTTTGTATAAGGTCATAACTCAGACGCACTATAGGGAGGCATGTGTCATGTTAAAATAAAGACTGAGGGCAAAAACATTTGGATGACCATTTAGCCATGGAGCCTATTATGCATGTGATGTCACAGTAGATGGAGGTCACTGTGGTTGCAGCCACCGAGTGGCAGACGTTGTCGAATGCTTGAATGCCACGAAAACACACAAACACACATCTAAAATGGGAATGAGCTGCATGCAATAAATGTCAGGAAAAATGAATCTTGGCCACATGTCAATGGAACACTGTTTTATGGCAAGTTTAGCTGAAAGTAGATCATTCCTCATCATTTCTTCTGCTGAATTTTGCCATTTATTCCTAATAAAGGTATATCAGTGTAACATCAGTGTAAACCCTCAATAACTGTAGAGGTCACAGTTCAACAATACAGGTCCACATGAAACTCTCCCTCATATAATGAAGCTCTTAAGTAATACTTCCCCTTCTTTCAGTATCCAACAATTAAACAACAAGCACAAAAAACATTATGCTTTACATTAAACTTGTTCAAAACTTACAGTTTCTTTCAGAGGTATAGAATGCAAAACATCAAACATTTCATCCTAACTAAAACCTCTACCAGATTTAGCCACATACGTAGGCTTTATTTTTCAAAGCAATTTGTGTATTTGTCTGAGTTTGGAGATTGGTCTCTGGAGTGGTGGCTACTTGCAGGTTAGTGCAATTTCTCTCAAAAGTCTTTACCAATCAAATGGCATAAACAAAACTGGAGGAAAGAGTTCTTCCTGTGTTTTACACTCACCAGTGAGAGCAGTAGCATGTGATGTGTTTCAAGTGTAAACTTCAGCCTGAGCAAATAAAAGAACAGACGTCCACCTGCCCAAGTACCAGCCAGTGCCTCTGGCTGTTTCTGCATCAGAACAGTCCCAGTTCCAAAGGTTAATCAGCTGACACTCAGGTTTCTGTATAGGGTGAATATAGGGCTAGAGTTTCTAGCAAGGTCAGTTCACTTTTCAGTCTGTAGAAAGCTTCTCTTTGTCATGCTCCCCAAAACTGAAAAAAATGATTTTTCTCAGACGAGTGGTCCTCTAGTGGATGAGTAAATGTTGTAAGGTAAGGCAGATACTTTGCAAGGTAGATGGCCACCCCTTCTAATACACAGGAAGGCTCTGGCAGGAAGTGTCTGAAAGTGAAGTGAAAGTGAATATTTATCATTGTGAACACATTCAATCGCAAACAGTGCACCACAACAAAATGTAACCTCTGGATTTAACCTATCACACGTGCACATGTGGAGCAACAGGCAGCTATCAACAGCACCCGTGGAGCAGTGTAGCAGGATGGTACCTTGCTCAAGGGTACCTCAGTGGTACCTAGTCTGGGACATGAACCTGTCCCATGAACTGTGGGCAGTGGTGGCCTAGTGGTTAGGACTCTGCCTTTGGGACCTGAAGGTTTGAGTCCTGGCCCGGGCACTACTGAGGTACCCTTGAGCAAGGTACCGTCCCGCTACACTGCTCCCCGGGCGC